>JAKSZP010011943.1:0-185229 GCA_022478985.1 Massospora cicadina
GAATCCTTGTCTCTCGCACCTCCACCATACCCTCAGGATTCCCTTGACTCTTCTTCCCTTCCTCACATAAACCCCCTTAGTACCATATATGAGCTCAGAACCTGCCCTTCTTCCACCACTCTGTCCTCGGAATCCCACTGGAGTTCGCACAACTTCCTGACAGGCCCATACCAAACTCAACTGTCGTTCTACCTGCAAGGCCAAACCCACCTCTTCCTCCAACGTCGCTGCAGGTTTCACCGCCGCCATTGCCAATAATAGATCAGCTTGCAAGTTTTGGTGAAACATGCATGGAAGCTGAGACTCAGGTGCCTTTGCTGCTCTTGCCAATGCGCGGAACATCTGGCCATACTCCTCCATGACTTCTTCCCTTGACCACACTGCAGTAAAGCCGCCCAGGCCGAATCCTGCATCTCATCTGGACATGCTGCACGATCAATCAATCCAGACATTCCTCCACTGATACGGGTAACCCTGACTGCTCTTCCAAAAGTTCTCGCACCCAGTTGGACTGCTTTACTGGAAGTGCCAACAGAACCTGACTTAACTTCAAGGCAAACGAATCCTCCCCACCCGCTGCCTTTGTCAAACATCCCTGAAACTGAACCCGGCTAAACGTCTGGTGGATTAGTTCCAAGTCTTCCAATTTCAAAACCGTGGGAATTCTTCCTTTGTCCTTCCTAGGCCCTACCACTTTCCCACCATTCTGGGACACACACTCCAAAACCCGGTATAATTCATGAAGCAAAAAGGCGGTGGAGAATATCACCATCAAGAGTGTTGCAGTATGGTTATACCACTTTGGAAACACAACTTCTTCTGGCACCTCTTTTGCTTGTCACCACAACGACAGGAAAGTAAACGAGTTCTGTTTAATGTAACGCACTGGCTCCTTCCAATGAGCCATGAATGAGTTGGGCAACAGGATCCATGTTACAGACCATAAGGCTGACAGTGCTCCTGATACTACTCTCCTTGTGCGCGCGCTACAAGATTGGACAAGCACCCCTGGAAGACAGTTGCAAATATACTTAACCCCCAGCAACATGCCTTGACTCCAAGACAAGGTATAAAGGGAGGCAATAGCTCTCCCAAGCTCACTCTCAAAGTCAATTCTTGTTGATTCAAGCCAAACATGGCTGCAGTTAGGCAATATTTTAAATAAACTCAAACTAAAAATATATGAATTTTAAAGTTCATTTATTTAATATTGGCCAGGTTGATAGAAAACAGAACTGAGGAGCCTCCAGCTCCCAGTTCCTTCCCTATATACACATGCTACAAGCTAATATAAAATATAACACAAGCTTATGGTGCTAATCTGACTGATGCTTGGTGTAAACCTTACAGCAGGATCGCGGAATCCTCACTCAATGGTTCTGTGCCAGTTCCAATTCTCAACAGTTCTGCACCAGTTCCATTTCGAATTCCAAACAAACCGCGAAACTTCCAAGCACCTGTTCCATTCCATTCTTGATTCGAATCCAAATCGAATCTCAAAATTCCCCATTTTACCTGATTCTCGTTTTTCCTCAACTTAGACGCCCATCTGGCTCCTTGGCCTCCTTCAAGCTCCTGCCCCTTAGGCATCCCTGCCAGGACCAACTCCCCCTCCTCCTCCATACATCCAGACACAGCCTGCCCTGTCTTACCAAAGATCAGGGCAATGTGATGCTGAGGATAAACCTCAACTGTCACACCAAGAAGTTTGCAGCTGTGGAAGTCAATTATTCAACTTATGAAAAGGAAATCCTTGCCATAGTGTTTGCTTTTCAGAAATTTTGCCACTACATGCTAGACAGAAAAACCACAGTATGCACTGATAATGCGGCTGTAAGCTTCTTGTTCAACCATCCAATTCCAAATGGATGTTGCCTAAGATAGAGATATGAGTTAATGGAATTTGACCTTAAGTTGAAACACTTACCTGGTAAACTTAACACTGTTGCTGATGGGCTGTCTAGAATTCCAAACAACCCAGCTGAGTATGCAACTTTCCATATGGAGGGAGTAGACCTTGAAGAGGAAATTAGCAATGAAATGGAAATTTCTACTCGACTTTGAAGTACCCAAAAATATTTTGAACCCAAAAACTTTTAAACAACGTTTTACTAAATTTTTAGTTTTTGAAAACCAACTTTATGTATGCACCAAGGGGTCTGTTTCACAGGTGGTACCTAGAACCCAACGAGCACAATGTATGAAAGAAGCCCATGATGATGCAGGACACTTTTGCAAACAAGCAACCTGAGTAAGCCTTTTTGCATCCTATTGGTGGCCAAATGCCTATACTGATGTAGCAAACTATGTTGCAACCTGTCATGCCTGTCAAGTTTTTGATAAGAAACTCAATACACAAAAGCCTTTAAACCCCATCACTACCAAAGAACTATTTGAGATATGGGGTCTTGGATTTGAAGGTTCCCTCCACAAGGCTGAAGATAATTTTAAGTATATTTTAGTAGCCTCTGAATACTACACCAAATGGCCTATGGCAAAAGCAGTGATAAAAGCTGATGCCAATACTGCTTCCAAATTTCAATATAAAGAAATTTTTACTGTGTATGGACCCCCCAAGATCCTCCTAACTGATTGAGGTTATCATTTTAACAACAAATTAGTTGAGGAAATGATTAAGCAAGTTGAGACTCACCACTCCTTCACCATTACTTATAACCTATGGTGCAATGGACTGACTGAAAATTTTAATCAAACATTAGTATGAGCACTCAAACACAGCACTACTGATCACCCTACTAAATGATCTGAAAGAGTGCCCACCATCTTATGTTCTTACCATACTAAAATTCACAACACAACCAAATGCACACCTTATGAGTTATATTATAGCATCAAATTTCAACCCAACAATTTGGCCAAACAACTAGCTGACCCAAATCACCACCAATATCAACTGAGAACTTCAGCACAGGAACAAGTCCAAAAACATGCAGAACAAATGAAGTTGAATTATGACAACAAGCTTAAAAATTTACAAGTTTTCCAAGTGGGTGACCTTGTTTTACTTTTCTGAGAATTGATTAACTCAAAGTCTAAGAAAACATATCCTCATTTCAAGGGGCCTTTTAGAGTTTCAGAAGCTTTACCCTATGGCAATTATAATTTGGAGACCCTCAACAGAATCCTCTATCAGGCTACCATTAATGAAAACTGTCTTAAGCTATACCTCCACAAAAATGAAAAGAGGGAGTGTGGCACAAATAGCATGAATAGGGTATTTTGTGCCATAAGATCAACATGATCCTCACTTTAATCTATTTTTGTAGGATCAGCACTGTGGACTACCTCCAGTAAATATGATGAAAATACCCTATATCCTCACTATTTAAGCCATAACTAATTTTTTAACAAAGTTCAAGTTTTTATTGCTTCAAATTAACTTACTTCTGATTTATCAGTCTATTCAAAATCCAGTGGATTTCCCATCTAAGCTGATTAGATACTAAACCATCCTAATCAGCATACCAGATCCAAATGCCTCAAAATACTGAGAATAATGATGCTCATAGCACAAACTGTCATGAAGTTTCCAATAATTTAGAAACCTCATGACAGTATGTCACGCTGGAGATGATAATATAAGTTGACACCCAACAACTTTGAATATAAATTAAGTGCAAAGGGTTAAAGTGACATCACTTAAAACACATCCACTGACTTACATACTGACTGGCTGGCTGACATCTGAAACTTTCAAGTCTGATAGGTTCAATCTATTTGGGTGAGTGAGTATGAATTGGCAAATATCATCAAATCTGAAACTATTGAGACTGATAGGTATAATCAATTTGGGCAAGTGAATGAGAATTGTCAAATATGCTAATAATTTACTAAATTGCTCACCTGAAACTAATTGAGTTTGATATTTTCATTCTATTTAGGCAAGTGAGTGAGAATTGGTGAATCTCTATATATTAAATCTCAAAGGTGTTTTTTGTTGGTATAAAATATCTCCCTTGTTATTTACTTTTATTTTATTTGAGGTGGACCAACCTGGGGATGATACCGCACCAATTAATGGAAAATTGAATGAATGGGAAAGGAGGATAAAATCTGGAAAACCTTCATGCATGGTGTATGATAGGCCAGGAACTCCATGGACCACTTTGCTATTTGCTATCTCAGTTTGGGGCATTGGTGTGCAATGCTAACACAGCCATAATCATCCCCTACCCAAAGTTTGTGTACTGGAATTGAACTTGGGGAGGCAGCGGTAGAGGTCCCTATTCTACCACTGGGGTATCCTCCCCAAAATACCTCTTTTACTACTGTATCAAAATTAATGTTTGATATGCTATTTTGAAGATTATTTTCCATCTAATGACAAAAAATAAGTGATTATCTTAAAATTAATGTTTTCATTAAAAATTATATTTTTATTTTTATTTTTAATAATAATTGTTTAAAAAATGATTCAAGTTTTACCTTATGGTAAAAAACTTAAGTATATGATATATGACTTATGGCTGAAGGTTATTAGAAACTTCTTAACATTTTATCTACTGTTATGATAGGATACTATCATTGTGTTTTGTCACCCAACTTTCAAAAGAATATTACCTGAGATGGTTGGATTACTTAAATAATGGTTGGATTAGCCTAACTAAAACTGTGTATGACAGAAGGCAAGTAGCTGGTAGGTAAATTAGATTTTATTTGATTTATATTAAACTAGGTAGCACTTTAGTTGTGGTGGTTTAGGAAATCATCTTATATATAAATCATTATAAATGCATATTTATTTCAACACCTACTCCTAGACTATTTATCAATCTCAGATAAACTTGAAAAACATTCTTTGATATATATATAATTGTTCACTCAACTTGATTAGTTCAATGTTATAGATATAAGATTAGCAGTTTTTACTTAATTAGTTTTCATTATTTAGTTGATTTTATCAGTCAATTATATGAAAAACTTACATATATCTATCTATAATACCTTATTTTATTTACTTGGTTGATTTAATTGGTCATTCTATAGTAAATTTATTGATTGCCATCTACAAAAATTGATTTTAGATCTAGTCGATTTAATTGGTCAACCTATGCACAAACAATCCACACCCATAGTAATTTAGGCTCGTCAGTTATGATCTCATACTTGAACATACCTACCCCAGCCATAGGACATATATCATGTCAAAAATTACATATATAAAGTGTCATGGTGGCGCTGAAGTCTCTGAATAGAATAGAATAAAATAAACGTATATATAATTTATAAACAACGTATAAACATATAAACAACGTGTCAATCAAATTAAAACAAGTAAGTAATACAGATTTGCAAAAGCAGTGAAGCACTATTCTAACCTCAATAATATTGAGTTAGCCAACATCGATGAATCCCCCCCTTGGGTTGGGACCATCTAGTACTAAAAAATATTGAGTTAGCCATCTAGTACTAAAAAAATAATATTGAGTTAGCAAGCGTTTGTATTTTTTATTTATCTAAAACTAGCGGAGTTACCCGTGCTTCGCTACGGTGTCTATAGAATTTCAGGTGATTCGAATTGATTAATTTAGATTTTATATATAGTTAAGCAATAACTACTCAGCCAAATTTAATTGTTCAATCGAATCAATCAAAAACCACCAACCACTTTGATACACCTAACTGAACTTATCAAATCAACCAATAATTAATCACCTCCAAAGCTAAACTGCATCCTATCGATTCGACCAAAAACCATCAACCACTCGGCCAAATAAAATAAACTTATCAAATCAATCAGATTCTAAATTATTTTAGCTTTATATTGGTAGAGAGCTATCAATAAGTTCAGAAACCATTAAGCCTATTAAAAATTCCAACCTCCAACCACTTAGCTAAAATCAATTAAGTCTGCCAAATTAATTAAACCATCAATCGCTTATCTGAAACTATTGAGCCTATCGAATCAACCAAAAAATAAACCACCACTCAGCAAAAACCAATTATTGAACTTACAAAACAGCCAAAAACTACCAACTAAATATCAAAGCCTATGAAACTATTGAATTAAATGAATATGAAAATACACAGCCAAATTGCTATATAATTACCATTAGAAATATACGTTCTAGATCTTATATAGAACTGATGTTTAAATTTATATGATTATATTAAACAATTACATATTAGCATTCCGTTCCCAAACTTTATAGAATACTTGTGCCAAGTTTGGTGATTTTTGGTTATTTGCTCGAGATAATGCATCTATATAAACAAATTAACATACTGATTCTTTTGTAAATAAAATTTAAGATTAATTCTTGTTGATACCCATTTTACACAGATTTGTTTGTGGGCTTAAAGTTCATCTGATAATCTCATAATTTTTATACTTGTAGATGGTTATCGATAAAATTAAATAATCAAATTATACTGAATCAATATAAATTTACCAAAAGGGTGGTTAGCTGGGCGGGTAAAACTGCTTCCACCCCTAGTGCAGGTTTTGAGTTCGAAACCTGTACTGGCTAGAAAAATTCTCGGTGTGGTATATTTGTCCCAAGGTCGACTCACCTCGAATAATTAAATATAAATTTACCAACCATTCAGCCATACCCAATTAAACCTATCGAATTAACTAAACCACTAAACCACTTAGCTAAAACCATTAGATTAAAAACCAACCAATCACCAACCGCTTCGTAAACCAAAACTAAATGTATCGAAACAACCAAAATCACAACTACTTACCAAAACCAATCAACTTTATTAAATCAACTAATCACTAACTTTATTTAAACTGTTAAGCTTATTAATCAACACAAACCCACCAACCGCTCGACAAAACCATTTAAACTACCGAATCAACCGAATATCAAACTTCTTAGCCGTAACAATATACCGATTTCCATTAAAAACATATAAACCTTTCACTTGTTACATATAGAACTTTTTATTTTACTATGTTAATTAAAAATCGGGCTTCAAGGTGCACACGGACCCCCTCCCATCCACCTATAGCTAAATTTTCAGAGCTCTACATGCTCTATTTTTGGCTGGGCATCGCGCACACACACATACACATTTGCTTTTATATATGTAGATTACGCCAGGATTCGAACAACTGACCTTTTATAGAGTTGAAGTTTAGAGCCAAAAGCTGAGCCGATTATGCTAGAGGAGGTATTTTTAAAATCAATTGGACTTTTGATTCAAAGTTCTGATTTAGATAAACTTGTTAAATATCCGAATGACCACTAACCACTTAACAAAACCATTTAAAATATCAAATCAGCTGAATATCAAACTGCTCAGCTGTAACAATATAGCGAATACCATCCAAGTATATATAGGATTTTCACTTGATACATATAAAACTTCTATTTTGCTATTAATGATATTTTTTAAAATTTATTCTGCTATTCGGGGCGGAGACAAATCCAACAAAGCAAAGATCATAAAAATCGGTCCAGCCGTTCTTGAGTTATAAATGGTGTAACTAACACGACTTTGTTTTATATATAGATAGATTTCCGAATTCAACTCCTACATTTTAAAATGCATTTGTAATTCAAATTATAAACACCAATTCAGTGTTGCCTCGCCGATATCACCGCTTTTGGTTTTTGAAAAGTTGAGCCAAAACTGTCAAAATTCTATTTTCATAATGAAACAAGATTTTAATTAGAAATTTAGTTTTATATTTGTATCAGTACACAATGATCTACTTAAAAAAAGTTCACTGACTGACTGTCTGTCTGATTGACTGACATCTGAAACTTTTGAGTATGATAGGTTCAATCTATTTAGGCGAGTGGGTGAGAATTGGCGAATATATCGAATAATTTACCAAATTGCTCACCAGAAACTAGCCAAAAATTAAGTTTTAAGTAGATTACTAGCGGAGTTATCCGGCGTTGCTCGGGTTTTTTATAAGCTCGCACTGACAGCCTAAAGGCTGTGCCAGCACTACATTTGAGCCATTCAGACTAACTTCGCTGTTGTTCTCGTGGCTGGTGAGCTGACTATCTTAAATTTACTTAATCTACTTAAAACCCTAATACTTTTTAACCGACTTTGAAAAAGGAGATGGTTCTCAATTCGAACTGTATATATGTTTTTTTCTTTTTTTCTATGTTTGTTCGCGCATAACTCTGAAAATACTGGACCAATTCGGATGATCATCTTCTCTAAAAATCGAGGATGCTCCAACTTAGGTCCCGTTTTACTTTTGTAAGTATTGGTCAAGTATCTGCCCATTAATTTAGCAAGTAAATCAAAATGGGCTCGGAAGCGATGGATACTTGTGACTAATACAACTCTGGATAAACTTTTTTCGGCATCGGTGAAGCGATAGCTTCGAAGCACTTTTGATATGTCCTATGGCTGGGGGTATGTTCAAAATTCAGTCAGTATGAGCTCATAGCGGGACGAGCTTAAATCATTATAGATGGCTATTGGTTTTGCATATTTTGACCAATAAATTCATCTAAATTTAATAAAAATGAATTATCTTAGATAGCGATCAATAAATTTACATAGATTGACTAATAAAAGCAACCAAATATAATAGAATGAATTACTGTAGATGGCGATCAGTAAATTCAGCATACGTTGACCAATAAAATCATCTAATTTTAATAAAATGAAGTATTATAGAAGGTGATCAGTAATTTAATATAAGTTGACCAATAAAATCAACTAAATTTAGTAAAATGAGTTATTAGTATATTTGTTTATAAGATATTGTATATAAAATATATACAATGAGTTTTATTTTTAGAGAAAAAGTAAGGGGTCAAAAAGGATATATAAAGATAGTAATATTTAATAAAAGTAGGAAAAAGAGCCACTTTTAAAAATGCACTAATTTTTTAGGGGAAAAGAGCTGGGAATAAAGGTTTTTGGGAAAAAAGAACCTCCTTTAAAAAAGCTCTGAAAAGCATGAAATAATTGAGAAATTAAGCCTACTCAATAAAACCCTTTTTTTGAAGTTGGCACCATATTTTAACAGACTTATAATAGGCATTTATAATTTATATACTCAGTACTATTTACATTAAGTTGCTTATAGTTTACACTTGGACCCAATCCAGACAAGATATAATTTGTATTTGTGAGCAAAATTCTATAATTCAGTTTAAAATATGGCGCTGACTTCAAAAAGGGTTTTATTGTTTAGGCTTAATTTCTCGATTATTTCATACTTTTTAGAGCTTTTTTTAAAGGAGGTTCTTTTTTTCCCTAAAAAATTTTAGTTTCGGGTGAGCAATTTTGTGAATTATTCGATAATATTCGATATTCTTACTTACTCGCCCAAATAGATTGAACTCAGACTTAATTAGTTTCAAATGAGCAATTTGGTGATATTGGATAATATTTGCCATTTCTCACCCACTCACCCAAGTAGATTGGACCTATCAGACTCGATAGTTTCAGATTTGATAGTATTCGTCAATTCTCACCCATTCATCCAAATAGAATGAACTTATCAGACTCAAAGGTTTCAGATGTCAGTCATTAGTCAGTGAATGTGTTAAGTAGATGAGTTACACATCACGATCCTATACGTTATCAAAAGGCGATCGTTAGAATCAGTAAATGAGCATTCATCCGGTTGAGGATCAGCGATCGCTTCAAGCCAGGTTTGATACAAGATTTATTAAGCTAGGCACGAGCACTATAATTATCAACCAAAGCCAGTTTGCCATAAACGACGTTGCGCATATTACACCTTGGATAAATTCACCCATCAGGTTAGATTATTTCTTATTCCAACCTTATCCCAACTACCAATAATTTGAGTTTTTGCTCTTCCTCAAACGGCCTTTATATTACAGTTCGCTGCTCTTTTGGCTACAAAGTCACCTTGAACTCATCTTAGAGCTTACCATATCCCACTCCCCATATCGTTTAACAGCATTTCATCCCGGCGTTTAGAGAGAGTTCTTCTGCCACCCGTCCCATCTTTTATCTCCCCTGTATTCAAACTTCGTATCCATTTAAAAATGTTACCCGCTTTTAAAGTCATCGATACTGCTGACCAGTTGGCTTCTGCTGGACAGATCCAGGTATTACCCTTTTAGCTTATTATAGCTTATTACGGTTTATTCACTTTGCTACTTTGAACAATCTCCCATAAAGGTTTTTATTTGTTTTGCTATGGAAGGCTAAGCGTTGCCTGGGTTATAGAGACTTGATACGGTACTCTTGGCTTGGTTGCTTGGGTTTTGGTTCACAGCTGCCTTCTCTTGATTTTTAGGCCGTTGCACGCTTAGTATCTACTGCATAGGTGGTAGTAGTATAGAATATGGTTCCTCCACCTAGCTTAAAACGCGTAACGGGCCTGTACAGCATCTCGATTCCGATCTCTTAAGTGGGCAGCATGTTTATCTCGGGGTTGCCTTTTTTAATCCCAGACTCTTCCCTTGCTTGTTCGGCCCAAAAAACTCTTGGGCCATTCTAACCCATCCGAATAGGTAGCTTACCGGGCCTATCTCGCTGCACTCGCGGATGTAACCAATATCCTTTGCCGAACCGAAGTGGATCTTATTTTACAAAGCCGTAAGTTTACGCCATCTTGTTGGGCATCGGTTGCTCACTCAAGTTTAGAGGAGTCGAGTGCGGCTCTCAACTCCATGTTTGATACTTGCGCCCACTGCATCGACAGAGCTCGCGAGTTGTGCAATTCCGCTTCGCCGCCGGCCATCCCGCCTAAAGCGTTGAGCCGCTCTCGCCCACTTGGCCTGACATCGACCCATAAGTCTATTCAATCAGCTTTTCACGAACCTTCACCCTTACAAAAATCGGCATCATGTACCGATCCTACCCCTACTCCACAGCTATCCCCATCACCCGACTTGCCGAACGGGGAGACTTGGGTGGCGAGTCTAAGGAGGCTCCTCAAATTCAGATTGAATCGGAAGGTAACTTACGCCACGACTCGATTAATTTCAAGATGCGTGCAAAATGCATGATGGCACCCCAAAGGCGCTTGGGAAGAAAGCGGGTGGCCGTCGTGCAAGGGCCAAATCCTTTGTTAGCTCTATTCGGGCGAGGTTTGATGGCTCGCATGGCTCCGAACATGAAGCCACACTCAGTTCGGGCAGCCCAAGTTCGCGTATGTCGCTCAAAACCATGTTCTCTTCCCCCGTGCTTGCCGGTAGCGAGCGGCTGAGCTCTAGTTCGTCCTCAAATCAGCTCTCCGAGTCAAAGTACCCCACGCCTTCGCCAAGCGAGGACGAAGGGGGTAACGGCGGCATTGTAGCGTCGGGCATTGCCGCGGTCCTAGGCGGCCTGCCCATCAGTAGTGTGCCAAACCCGGACGACCTTGTCGCGGCAAATGTATCCCCCAACCACGCTGCGGCCCACGTTCCAAAGGTTTCCCGGTCGCCGCTCGTCGCGACCCTCACCAAGGCTAACGACCAGCTCGAGTCGGCCAAGCGAGAGCTGGTGGACTTTTCCAAGGGAGCCAGTAAGCCGAATGACAAGGAGTGGCCGCTTTTGCAGCGTCTGCAGCATACGATCGCGTCGGCCTCCGCCACCTTGGAGAAGGTTTCACGCCTCACGCGTGTGGATGCGGCCAACCCAAGCTTCATCATGTTTCCGCCCGCGCTGGTGGCGTACCAGCTCACGCGGATCGAAGCCTCCCTCTTCCACGGCATCCCTCCCGAGGCTTTGTTGTCCCATTCCCACCGCACGCCCCACCTCCGTATCGTCGCGTCCACTGACTTTTTCAACTATCTCACTCGGATCATCGAGTTGTCGATCCTCGACGCCAACGACCCCGAAGAGCGCGCCACGACGATCAAATTCTGGATTAAAGTCGCCTCAAGCCTAGAATCCCTTCACAACTTTCAGACGCTACAGGCCGTCATCTCGGCCCTCGCTACCCCGCCCATCCTCCGTCTCAAGCGCACCTGGCGCCAGCTGTCCAAGCGGAGCCTCGCCGCCCTGCAGTCCTCCCGGCGGCTGATGAGCGAGGAGAACAACTACTACAATTACCGCCGTCGCCTCACCGCCCTCACCGCCGACTCAAGCTACATGCTTAGCCAGCCCGCCATCCCCTATCTCGGTGTCTTCATCATGGACATGACCTATCTAACGGCCCTTAACAAGCGCCCATCGGCGAGCCCTCAGGACCAGACCTCGTGCGCCGGCCGCATCTCGCGTCTGCTGGAAGCCTTCCGGTGCTGCTTGGCCTTTCCCAACTACCCGGCGCTGCCGCCATCGCGCTTTCTCAAACGTCACGCCAAATCCTCGTCAATGACCTCGTTCACCCTCCCCTTCGCCCGTACCTCGATTGAGCACAATTCCGCAACCGTGAATCTCATGGCCTTTCTGGGGGAGGATGCTTTTGTTTGCGTTGATCTGGGTGAGCTCAAAAATAAGTCGCCCAAGGATTCCGATTTAGTGCACAACTTGCAGGTGGTCATCACCCATTTTATCCTCAGCCGGTGTTGGGCCCCCGAGCGGGCGGTCGATGCCAAGTCGCAGCAGCTCGAGACCAAACCTTCCCACGAGGTTATGGATTCTTCCCTCTCCGAGCCCTCGCCCGGGATGCTCTCGCCTTCCTGGGCGGTTTCGCCAACTCTCAGCTTGAATAGCTCATCTGAAGGTTGTTTGGAGAGGGATACCTCGCCTCCAGAGTTTGAGTCCCTCTCGCCTTCCATCGCCACCCCTAACCCACCCGCCCCAGTCAAAAAGCAAGTTGCAGATTTAAACTAATAGACCCATCGTCATCGATTGATGCTGATATTTAACACCCATCCTTCGGCGCCGAGTTTCTAGGCGCGTTGCAAAACGGTATACGATTTGTTATTGCTGTTAGCATTATTAAAGTCGCTTTAGTATCACAGATCGTGATTCTTTTCACCATTTACCCTCATGCGCACCCACTATCGCTAACTGAGGTGACGCATCGTTTGAAAGACAAATGCAGCACAGTCGAGCCGCGCTTTAAACTGAGGCGAGCGCAGCTTTAGAGGGTTGACGCTCGATATGAGCTAGCCTATGCGTCGCGAAGCCATCGCAGTGGTGGATGCATTTCGGCTTTAAAGTGGGCGAGCCCGACTTTTGCGTCAACTGGTAAGTACGACCTCCGCGGAATGAAACCGTTTCGGGCGATGAAATCCGGGGTCCCAAACTTACCCGAGATGGTAAGGCACGATCTAGCGCCAAGCCGGGTTCATTATATGGGATGGGGGTATCCACTTGCTTTAATCCTTTCAACGATTTTCAAAAAAACCTGTTTTTTGGCCCTTAAATTTGGTAAAAATTTCTTAGACGTCTACACTTTTTGTAGTTATTTTGGTCCTTGTCTGTAAAATAAATATTGATACATTTTGAAATAATTATATATAACCCTCATTTTTTGGATGCATATATGCATTTTTAGGTTTACACAAACCCCTATTTTTTGGATGCATATATGTCAAATCAGTGAAAGGGTTAATTTGAATCATACTTAGTGACTATGTCTTATATCCAAGGGGTTTATCTTCATAACCCTATCCGAGATAATTTTATATTTAATTGAAAATATTTTTTAATTTGATTTTACTCCCATAATCATAACATCAGTACAAGTAGCCTTTTAATTTTATCCTTACCTAAAGTAACTCAGCTACTAATTAAGCATATTTATACTTCTTACAGTGAAGATGCCTCAGTATTAGAGGGAAGTCCGGTGTCATTGCATGCCCAGTTCAGTCCAGGTAGTGAACCTGGGCAGGAGATATAGATACCCAAGTTGGAGTTGTACACCAATACCCTAAACTGGGATGGGGAATAACAATCCAGTCTATGGAGCTCCTGGCCTACCATAAAACTGCATGTGAAGACTTTATGAGATTTATTTTTCTATTTCCAATTATCTTTAATTAGTGCAATTTATCTTAAGGTTAACATACCTTATGTAAGATATTTACAGTAATGCTTTTATAGCTATATATATCTACTATTGGGGAATTTGGGTCTGGTGGTTCTTTTTAACCAAACTCTATAAAAAGGCCCCAAATTATTATTGAGAAACTAAAATTTTCATGTGTTCTTATTTCAGATTACCTAGAAATTTTTATGCTCAAAGATAAGCATCTATATGAAGAAATCCTATAACTAAGCTACTAAAAGGATAAATTGATTATAATAAATTGTTCTAAGCTATATCACAATTTTTTAAGAATGTTCTAGATCTTTAATTTTGATCTCCCAAATACTTATTTTCTAAATGAATCCACTTTATTATTTTGATAGCTAGGCTTACTTTAACCCCATAATTTCAAAAAAGTGAAATTCCTATAAGACCTTCCATTATAGTCACAATTGCTTGAATATTAAGGAATATATCTCAATTTATATTTTTATTCTTCGGTAGCCTATAATGCATTTCCAATTATGGCATATCCCATCATACTTGCAAATTTCATTTTATACCAATATTTAATTCACTCCTTCCATCTTATAGCATAAGATTTAGAGCTCCATGCAACTCTAAAGGTTTGATTTGTAGAGACAATATCAAAAGAATATAGCTGCTTTGCCCAGCTCAACTTACTTAAGTATGCAGTGCCCTCACATTAGAGAGTGTTGTCCTAATTTATCATTTAACTCTAATTTTCTTATAAAAAATTGCCCCACTTTATTCTTTGTCCTTTTCCCAAGTAATTTGGTGAAAGTTGGTGCATTATGCACCTTTTTCTTTATACTGGTAAAGTTGGCTCATCCCTATCACTTAAAGGGCTTAGAGCCCATACTAAATTTAATTTCTTGGCTTCTTAGGTAGTTCTAAGACATGATAGCTTTTGTTCCAAATTAAAATTTTGGGCTTCCTAATCTTTGACACCTTACTTAAACCTAGATTAAAATTCATTATACTTTCTCAAAAATAACTTTGTAATGTATCATGATAAACTCTGGTGTGGACTGCAAGAACAAGCAAGAAATTGCTAAATCTAAAGGTTTCAAGTCAGCTTCCTTCCCAATCTGAAATGAAACTTGGACCGATGCTGGGTAATGGCCAAGTATGATCAGGTGAGACCAATGAGTTAACTAAGAGGTTTGCACATATTGGATCATTGCCATCAGAATAGAAAACTATGTTGTCAATGAAGCATATAATTACATTTAGTTTCATTACAGGTAACTGCTCAGCATACTAAATTATATATTTCCAAATTTGGAAATTTTTAACTTTAGTCTAAAATTGAGTTTAGGATACTTGAGATACTGCAATACCATCAGTCAAAATTTTGATCCTATTAGCTGAAATTGGCTTAGTACTATACTAAAAAATCATGACCATTCCCCAATTTTACATAAAATCATATATTTTAGACCATCTTCCTCATTGGTCTACTTTTCCATATAATATGCCCTATTAAATTTACTATCTGATGTGTTTTTGGGTTATCTTACCTGCAGATCTCCTTGAGAAGGCATCCAACAAACATGTAACTTTATACTGTCAAAATCAAATGTTAATGCAACTATGCTTTTATTTAAGTCTGTAACGCTATTGACTAATGCTTCACAATGCATAGGCTGAAAATGTCAACTTTCTATGTCTCCCTCCTCAATTTTATCAAGTAGTTGCAGAACTGTGCAACCTGAAGATTTTATGCAACTTTGCTTATCCTGAATCTATGCTTTCAAGGTGTGGGCACCATCTGTGATGTCTTATACTATTTTTGTTAATAGTAAATTCCCTGGTGTTCTGGGACTATATCCCACATCACTTCTCAGAGAATTAAGGAGTTATAGACATTCTCTTGACATTATGCCTTACAATCATATATATATATATATATATATATATATATAAATCTACCTTTTTTAACATTTCTTAAGGATAATTAAATTTATATAGAATATAACTCAAATATCTATCATATATGAAACTCAAAGCATATTGACTATCACTTTTTAATTATATATTTGCAATCTTTAACAATTACTATTTCCTTTATCCCATACACACCATCTATTAATTTTATTCGAGGTGGGCCAACCTGGGGATGATACCGCACCAATTAGGGAAGTGAAGAAAATGGGAAAGGAGGATAAAACCCAGAAAACCTCCATGCATGGCATATGATAGGCCAGGAACTCCATGGACCGCCTTTGCTATTTGCTACCTCAGTTTGGAGCATTGGTATGCAAAACCAACACAGTCATAATCATCCCCTACCCAAAGTCCATTACCGGGATTGAACTTGGGAGGCAGTGGTAGAGGCCCATACACACCATCTAAATCAAATATCTTACTTAAATATTGTATCATATATACTAGTTTATGCTCATTAGAATTTATTTTATTTATACTAATATTTTAGTTTCTTACAGTGTTTTATAAATTCTTTATTATTTATTTTAATATACTACTAAATCTTCTCCTAACTAATTATTAAGGTTTTAGTGCCCTAAGTTTTCATATAAAAGACTACAGACTATGGGTTTATTTATATCTGGCATAAGACCCCAAATACACAATAAAGTTTTTAATTGAATTAGTAATATCAAAACTATATTACTTATTTTCAGGCTTTTTATATTAATTTAAGATTAGTAGAAGCTAAGTATGCTATATACAAATAGTATAAATTAGAATTTATTATGTTATATGACTATAACAAACTTTTATCTACATAGTACATATATAAATATAAATAAAAATAATTAGAAAAACTTTAGAAAAAAAGTACTCTTTAACTTTAATGTCACCCCTGTTAGGTTGAGGTCATCTAGTACTAATAAAGAAAGTATACTTCATCTTTTAATATATATTTTTTAGCATATTGATAAATTACAGTTTATATATCCTATAAGAATAGAATAGACATAAAGATGCTAGAACTTGAATCAAACTAAGAACTTTCATCTGATAAATTGATGCACTTTAAATGCTAGAAGAGTACTATTTAAAACACTTTGTCATTTTAAAAGTTACTTGGTGTATATTGTATCATATTTATTATAAACCTCTAAACTGGTGATCCATTCTATTTGTCTATCTTAAATGTCATATACTTTTTATAAAACTTTTTTATCATATTTCTCTTATATATACATATTAAGACAGTTACAATAGATATTATAAAACTGATCTTTTCCTGCCATTGAAAAAAATATAGAAAAACTCAAAATACTATATATATAGATAACTAAATAGACTTAAGTTTTATACCAAAGAAAGTAAAAGTAAAGTAAAATAGATATCTTTTAGTACCAAGTGGTCCCAAACTAAAGAAAATCTACCAAATTAAACTAAAGTAACTATACATATAATTAAACTTACATTTTTTACCAACTTGTCAACCATAATTTAATTGGAACATTGATTCTACAAACATAAAACTTAGTGTATAATTATTTTAGGTTTAGATACTTCCTTTTAATTCTTTTATACTTACTTTTCTATGTGTAGTTTTGATTTAAAGCCTTTTTTATAGTTTTAAATATTAATTCTTTATATAGATTATATATTTAAAAAGAATAATTCTCAATAACATATATATGACTTGAATGCACTCTAGCTCAAATTATTATTAAATATTTTATTAACTTTGTATATAATTAAAGTTTAATTTTAGTTTAAAGCTATATAAATCCCTCAGTACTAATTTTTCTATACTCACATCATTTTTATGATGCAAATAAGCCATTACAATTACATTTAATAAACCCAAATTAGATAAGTAAAAGGGGTAAAATATCAGATAAACTACTCCTACAGTGTAAGTATATTTTATTATCTAATAAGTAAATACAGTTTTTTAGGGTAGCTTTATTTTTAGTTTATTTAAGAATTTTATAATGGATCCTGTCTAAAAACTGTTTAAGTGTTTGGATGAAAATATTTTGAAACATCTTTTTATTCTAAAAATAAAATGGCAACAGATTAAAAATAATTTTACATATTATCTACCCTTTGTAGATTATTTTTATTTGAGATTATGGTCTAGAGAAGTCAACCTGAGGGTTAGAAGTAAAAAGTTATAGTTAAATAGTTTAGATATACTTATTTTTTTAGCACTAGGTGGTCCCAACTTAGGTATACTTATTAAGAATCTTAATAAATGTTTAGTATTGATATCAGACTATTTTACCAAATGTAAACAATAAATGTCAAAAATACTTATAACTGATATATAAGCACTAAGAAAATAATTTTTAAGCTAATCTAACAAATAAGCACATTAATCTAGCTTAGACTTAGTGTTAGTTTTTGGACATAATTAAGCAGTAATTCTAGAAAACAGAATTCTTACAAATATGACTCTTTATGCATATATCATCACTAAATAAAACAAAATACTTTAAAATATCTTTCTTTGAGTCTATTGATTATAAATACTAGGCTTATATCTTTAGATTAATCATAGACACATCATTCTAGTTGCAGAGTCAGTTGCAAAAAGCTCTATAGCCTTGCCTAGAAATAATTGAGGAAACCAATTCTTAAAGTCTTAAGAACAATAGATCAGACAGTCTGTGTTATGATGACATATCAGAAGACAAACATGATATATAAAGGAAAAGAATGACAATGAAAATCATAAATTATTTATGCTGATGGATTGGATGATGATTAAAAAAGTGTAAAAATCACATGATCACACAACCATACATAATAGTTTTAAAAAATAGCCGCTGATACATAGGAATTAAATATGGTACATTAAGAATATGATTGTACTAAAATTAAGGGTGCATCAGAAAGTGTCAAGATCCTGGAAAAATGTTGCTCACAGGTGCTTATTCACAGGATCTCAAAAATATACCAGATGCAGGAGTTTTAAAACTCTTGTAAACTGTTTAGGATTTTAAAGTAGAAAGTAGACCACAAATGGAAGTAATTTTAATGATTTAAAAGAATTTTTTACAAGTGATACCTTTTATTAGAATAATGCTTTATAGTATATGTGGTACTCAGAGGATAATAGTGAGATATGAAAAAGGGTTCATTATAGGCAGAGGGTAGCTCAATTTAGCAAAATGACAAATCAGTCTATCAGAACTCTCAAATATCTTTTTTACCCGGATATGGCTTAATTTTAGATGTTTGATCATCAGCAGGTATGACAAATTAATGCAGTAACATATTAATGGATTTTATCCAATAGCTATCTTAAAAATATTTCTATTTTGTCTAATTACAGACTTTTCAAGTTTTTTTTGATTAGTGGAAAAAAATCTTCATCCTTTGGAACCCCCTTCAGGTCTATAAAAGGGGGCTGGTTTCTATTAGAAGGTAGCACAAAATTCAAGTTAGTTCAGAGACAAAAATAACAAATCAATTCACCTATTCTAATGAGGGTTAGAAATAAAATTGTTAACCCAATAAAGCTATTCTGCCTAGGGTTAGGAGTAACACTACCACCTTGAATCATGAACTACTTTGCAGGAGTTAGACTGGGAATTGCTAATATGATTTTAACTATTTAAAACTGAGACAATCTTATCAACTAGCCAACCATTGGTTGTCTGATATTACCCCTTTATGGGACGTTGAATGGAGAATAGGGGCATAAAAGTCATCCATCTACTCCGTTTATAATGATTCCTGAGATAATATACTTATAGAATAAAAGACCCTTCTTATAAGTGATAATGAAAGATCCTTCCCAAATTTATCCAAGTTTCCCACTTTGGGGAGTGATGAAGTTGTAGTAGTATAAAACTAAGTCTAAAATTTTAAAAAAAGAGGGTAAAGGTGGTCTAAACTTATTAGCTTCTTGTACCTCTCTAGTGATGGTTTTAACTAAATTGGTTATGGCATCAGATTGTAGCTAAATAATATGTTGGACAACTTCCACATGGCTTTGTCATAATCATTAGTCCTAGTAGAAAAAAACATATTTAGCTAAGAGGACTGATACCTCAGGTTTTCAACTATATAAGATGCAGAAATGAGACATTTTAAGGTTCTGGTTTTAACCAAAACAATATTCCATAAGGGCACTAGGCAAATACTGATCCCAGTGTAGGTGGTCTGAAGTGGCTATTTTTCACAATATAGATACTAAGGTTCCATTCTATCTTTTTGCAGTACCATTTGTAGAAGGGTTATAAGGAGCCAAAGAGTTGTGCTCCTATGTAGGTATCCAGGATCTTGACCATTCTTGAGGGGAAAATTTTCCTTTTATCACATAGTAGAACCTGAGGCAACCATGGTGAGTGAATATATTGATGCAGGAAAGTTACGTTAGCTCTAGCAGTTTGGACTTGAGAGCCAAAGCTTCAACCCATTTTATAAAGTGATCAACTCCTACTAGTATGCATTGATTCCCACTGGTAGTCTGGGATAAGGGACCTGCCACTTTTTAGCTTATTATGTGGAATGGTTGTTGAGGGATAGTAGGTTGACATACTTGGTCTTGAAACTGGATTGTTTTATCAGGTAGGCAGACATACAGGACTTGATAGGAATTCCATAAGCCCCTCCCAACAGTACTAGTCTTTAATACACTCATAGGTTTTCTAAACTCCCCATGCCCAAGGGTAAATGTGAGCTTCCATGTTAGCAGGTACTCATTCTGAAGGTCAAAAATAGGGAAATCATTTTGCCCCTATCTTTTTATATAACTTTCCACACTCCACTTTGGTATTGTGGGAGAGTCACATTAGCATTTTCTTAACAAGTTCATCCTCATTGTTTCAAGCATCAGGGGAATAAGAAGGTCATGCAATCTCTCACCATCACTATTATCTAAGTGAAGGACATGCAAAAAATTAACCCATTGACATTTATATGTCATGTTCCATATTGGTGTTAATAAATTTCATAGTGTTGGAGCTTTTAAGGCTCAACAGATCAGTTGTCTGGTAGGATCCTTTAGATTTTGTAACCATTTTAAGGAGGCTGGTAAGTAACCATGGTAAAGAAAGCTCCATACAGAAAAGGGTAGTACTTTTTTACAACAAGCAAGACAGCAAGCCACTTCTTTTCTGTAACACTGTAGTTGCATTCAGTTTTGATAGCATCTTACTGAAATTTAAAACTAAATGATCAAAGCCGTTTTCATCCAATTGAGCCACGTTGGCTCCAATGGCATATTCAGAGGCATTGGTAAACAAAATGAAAGATTTATCATAGTACAAGTTACATAGAATAGGACGTCTTTGTAGCAACTTATTTAGCATCTCAAACGTGGCCTTTTGTTTGGCTTTCTAACAAAAAGGAGTGTTCTTAGCCAATAGTTGAATGAGAGGCTCACTGAGCTGGGTGAACTTTAATGTGCTGATGATAATACCCCATCATACCCAGAAACACCTGAATATCTTTTAGGTTTTGAAGCGGAAGTATTTTTGATATTGCTTCAAAATTTATCTTTTATGGGTTGGTTTCCTTTTTGTGAGATAGCATGACTAAGAAACATTATTTCATTTTGAAAAAAGTACATTTTGATGGTTTTAACTTAATGTTAGAATCTGGTAAGCTTTATTACTTCTTTTAAATGAGTAAGATGTTTATTAAAAAGTTTTGGAAAAAACTTTGATGTCATTGAAATAGACTAGAACACAACTTAGATTAAGATCCTCTAATATATGATACATCACTTGTCAAAATGATGTAAAGCATTGCACAACTCTTGAAGTAGTCGATTGAGATGAAATAGGCATTCACTGCAAACATGGGCCCATTTTTTCTGATCTTTTGGGAAAGCTCCATTTGCCAGTATCCACTGGTCAATTCCAAAGCAGAAAAGAATTTGGAGCCAGAGAGTTGTGCAAGAGAATCATTGATGCTTAGATGGGATAACTATCTTTTTTAGCAAGGTTGTTCATTTTTTATTTCCATAACTACCCAATAACCCCTGTTTTTTTTGATAAACAATAGAGGAGATGGCCAAGGACTTTGTTAAGGTACTGTAACCCAAAAACTAGTAACTGTTTGAGCTCTGTCATCATTTGTTTTTCTTTTTATTTAACTGAGGTAAGCCAACCAGGGGACAGACATTACTGAATACATGTGAAACTAAGAGAATAACTAACAGATATAAAAAATTAGGCACCCCAGGGTACTCAAGTTATCCCTGTTGCCAGCGGGACTGCCAGGTATGGGGGTTGGTGCACTACTCTGAGGGGGTTTCCCCTGCTATGGAGCAGGTGTGAAGGAAAGGGTCTGTGCGGAGGAACCAGAGCGGGAACCATGATTCTAAGAGCGCTTTTTGTCTTGGTCTCATATATCCATAGAGCCAGGCTTGGAAGTGCTCTAGTAAGTGGACATGGAATCTGTTAATAATCCCGTGAATGATTGGGACCGTGCCCTTGAATGCATCTAATGTAATTGTGTGTATTGTCCACATTGCAATGAATATTATTAGGGAGCGGAGGGTAGATAGGATTGGTGACTCGATCTGGTGCGCAAAGATACTTTTTGATATTGAGAATTCCTGTTTGTCTTGAATCTTGAGCAGGCGTGCGACTTCCTGCCATATAGCTTTGGTTGTGGGGCATGTTTATAGGCGGTGATGTAGGGATCCCTCCCCTCCACATACTGCATATGTTTTGTGGAGGGAGTTGGAGCAGTCCGCCATCCTATAGGTCCTTCTCAAACAGCGCCAGGCGTTTGCTCTTATCCTTGGCTGTAGGAGTGAGTGGTGTCATTTTCCACATTGCTTTCTGTGTGGTTAAATCATAGGGAATGTCCAGCATATCTAGGTATTCTATCCTAGCTATGCTTGGGGTTGTTGCGAGCATATCCCTCTGGGGGTGGTTTTCTGGGTTTCTTAATTTAAATTGGGGGCTGGGTCGTCCCCTTCCCTGTATAGTACCCATGTTCTCTATGGTCCATCCCATACGGCGGATAGTTTGGAGGATATGTTTGAAATGAGGGGAGGTTTCATGCGGACCTGTTGCAGTAGGGTGCTTGGCAAGGTATGAAAGTAGTCCGGGTGGACTATGTGGTTTGGTTAATTTGAGCGCCTGTGCAAAGTTAGTCCTTGCTGCTCTGGACCAATGTTGTTGCGAGAGGTCTGGAGCAAGGATTTCCTTTATCCAGGTACCTAGGATGTGATTGGCATGGCTCTCAAAATCTATTAGTCCCATGCCTCCGCTTGAGCGTGGGTCAAATAGTGTTTCCATCCATATAGAAGGGTGAGAGCCAGGCCACAGCCAGCCCTGGATAAGCGCGCGAATTGAGGTTATAAAGGTAGGTGAGAAGGCTATCGCATGGGCCTGGTACCACAGTATTGGGAGGATGAGCGAGTTAGCAACTGTAACTCGTCCTGTTAGTCCTGGGGTTCTCCCCTTGAGGGAGGCTACGCGTTTGGATACCCGTTGTAACAGGTTACTTTCCATTGTCTCATTAGCATATCCCCCTGATTCTAGCCAGATTACAAGGTGTCAGACAGGAGTGGTGGTGGGAGGTGTTGCAAAGGGTAAAATAATTGGGTTTTTTCTTCGAGTGTTGGTGTGAGGTTCTGATGTTGTGGCCCAATTGTTTGTGTATTTGCCTAAGAGGATAATTTCTGTCTTCCTTTTGTTGAGCGATGCATTGCTCACCTTGGAGTATTCCTCTAGAGTGTGTTACAGCTGTCAGGCATCTTCATTGTTTGCTATACCTGCTACACAGTCATCTGCAAAGGCCAGTATCTTAACTGTTGGTTGTCCTTGTGTGGTTATCCTCATGAGACGTGAGTCAGTTACTTGGAGGAGTGGGTCAAAGCTGAAATTATATAGCAGTGGGCTGAGGGGATCCCCTTGTTTGAGCCCTCTGTGTGGTTTGATATTGTTTGTTAGGAATCCAGGGCCGCATACAGCCATGGTTGCAGATTCTGTTAGGAGCATCGCCCATTTTATGAATCTTGGTGGGAGTTTGAAGGCATGTAGACATTCTTTTAGGTATGGCCAGCTAACACAATCATACGCCTTTTCCTGATCCAAAAAGACCAGGGCACCAGTTGCTTTGGATTGGCAAATGTTTGCAACAGGGTGTATGTTGTTCCAGATTAGCCCTGGTATAAACCCAAACTGGTTGGGTGATAGGATGTCAGATGCAATTGCGCCTAATATAGCTTCTAAAATTTTTGTTAGAATTTTTGTGTCAGTGTTGGAGAGTGCAATTGGGTGCCAGTTGGCCAGGTCCAACTTGTCACTCTTTTTATACAAGGTTATAACGTAGGATTCATGGCCTTTTGGTAATAGGCGTGTTTCCAACAAACTCTGGTTCATTGACGCCAATAGGAGGGGGGTGATTTGTTGAAAATATTTTTTGTAAAATTTGTAGGGTATCCCATCAGGCCCTGGGCATTTCCTACGTGGTGCACCGCGAATTGTTTCCCAAAGCTCCTCCCATGTAATAAGGGATAGTATATTGTAATTTGGTGGTGTACTTTGTATCTTGGCAGTTTGAATAAATTCTTTAATTTTTTGTGGATCTGTTGGCATATCACAATATAATTTAGTGTAATAGCAGTGTACTTCTGCCTTGAACTCCTCAGGGTCAGTTGCAACGGTGCCATTGGTTTTGTGGACCTGTGTGCATGCGGGCTGGTTTCTGCAGTAGTGGAATTGGCGGAAAAAGTATGTTGAACAGGTTTCGCCTTCCTTTATGAACTTACCTTTGTTTGATACTTTGATTCTGTGTTGGTGTTTGAAAATGAGATTGTTAAGTCAGGCTGAAATTTCTGCCCATTTGCGTCCCCAATTAGGGCTATAGCCAGATCTCAGAGTATTTATTTCCAGGTGGTCTAGTTCTGCCAAGGTACGCTTGAATGTGGCTGTGTCTGCGGTGTACTTGCATGATGCAATATGTTGGGTTTTGTTGATTAAAATTTTTTTTGAAATTTTCTTATGTTCTGATGGGATCTGAATTGAATGGGGCTGTGAATTCTGGGTTTTTAGCCTTGTTTTCAACCCAGTCAGATATCTCAGGCAATTTTATATCTTCTGGGTGAAGCTTTCTCCAAGGCGACACCTGTGTGTGGGATTAAGTTGGCACTAACTGCACCATAACTAATCTGTGATCAGAAAAATTGTTCTTTTTTGTTGTAAATTTGGAGATTCTTGAGTGGTGGGATTGTGGGATGAGGATGTGGTCAATACAACTCATCAATATGAGCAGTCCCTCGCATATGTTGGGTCTCATCATGTGAGGAAAGATTGGTGAATTGGGGGGAAGAGCATCCTGTAAGCCAAGAGATGCCTTCATTGTGCAATATTCAATGTGTCCAGGTGGGTATCCCCTGGGATTAGGCCATTGATCTGTATTGGGGTTATCCCAGCAGTTGAAATCGCCTAACATGATGATATTGGGTGGGAGGGTGAGAGTAGAAAATTTTTTAAAAAATTGTTTTCTCTCAGTTGCAGTGCACAGTGCATAGATACATGCTAACAAAAGTATTTCATCTTGGCATGTGATTGTTGCTACCTGGACTCAACTGTGCAAGTGTGATGATGAATTTGTAATTTTAAATTTTTTGTTGTTTTAGACTATCACCCCACAGTGAGACGTCCATACTGATTGTGATGGTGCAACCCTGGTTGACCAGGATTCTTCTTCTCCTTGTAGGCAGTGGGTTTCTTGGATGGCCAAGATGTCTACAAGAGGTTTTCACAGGAATGCCAGCTTTTTGGCTTAGGACATATGAGCCCTGGCTCCCGCAATGTTTAACGTCCCTATTGACACTGAGGTGCCCGCGGCGCCTCAGGAGCAGTTGGGAGGACCCTCTGGCCCTATCCCACCACAGCTCATTTTGGCCATGCTCCGCATCTGTACTCCAACTCTTTCACTGCCATTGTTGGTTCCCTTGATCTGACCCAATGATTCAAGGGAATTGCGGTTTTTACATTTGCATCAACTTTTCCTGCACAGGTCTCATGTTGATTTGATGCGGGTTGTTGATTGGATTTTATATTTTTGAGGTTCACCTTTGTTGCATTGTGCACCGCATTTTCACCCAAATTGTGGTTGCATTGTTCCTCAGTATGTGCATGACTGATGACGCTTTGTGGCTCAGTCTGGTTACTGTGAAAATTTTTGACCTGGGCATATTGTTCTGATTGGTTGGTTTGGTGAATATCTGAAATATCCTCCCAAATTTGTCCATGGTTAACGGCGGATTCCGCGTGTGCCACCGCTTCAACCGCTGCTCTCTTGTGGGCTTTTTGTGCTGCTTTACGCTGTTAACTTGTAACTGGGTCCACGATGGAGTATAGTCCATCTTCACCCCAGCAGAATGGGTAGTGGCCATCAGTCATTTTGGCGAAGTTTTCATTATCTTCATCTATAGCTTCTTCACAAAAATCATTTTCCATTAAGCCCTATTTTACAGGGCATGCATGTTCCTTGCGGCCCAGTGAGCCACAGTGGTTGTAAATGGGTGGTGCACGTTCCAGTGTAACTTGGAATGCAGCCAACTGGCCCCCATCTGTGAAGTGAAATTCTGCTGCGCGGGGAATTCTGGATAAATCCTCTTCCACTTCTGGGAAGGGGTTGATTACAGCGATAGCTTTGCCCATGCACAGGTTGGGCATTAAGCAAAATTGCTGTAATTTGAGTTGTTGGATTTCTCCATAGGCCATGAGACCTTTGCAGAGCTCCTCCTCAATTACCTTATGAGGAAGGTTGGTGGGGAGAGAGTAAAAGGAGATGAACAAAGTTTTCACTTTGTTCCATCTGGTGCACGCGGTGCACACAATTTTTTTGCCCTCAGGGAGGGCAATTTCCACGCAGATTTTTGCTGCGGCATTAGCTTCATTGGCTGTTTTGAAACCAATATCGATCCAGCTGCAGCCTATGTTGTTGGTGGCTACATACACCGCGTGAGGGAAAAGTGAGGGCTGTGCCTCACATGTTTTCTCCCACAGAGTCAGTGACTCATCCCCAAGGAAGAGTCTGATCCCGTGTTCCACCTTTGACAAAGGTTGGTTGAATTGAATGTACATGTATTGCGCGTGCTTTACAGTAAATACCATAAACCCAGATGGTGTCTGAGTTTGCAATTTTTTTATGGCTTAGGTTCCTGGTCCCCCTCCAGGGCATTTATTGCCCTTAGTTGCACCATTAAGCGCACCGCTTGCCGCGATGCTCGCCCATGTTGTATTATTTTTGTTATTAATGTCACCCATCTTTACTGCGTGTGATTATCCAAATTTTCTGTTTGAATCAAATTGTAGTAACTAAAGTGATTGTTACGAGAAAAAAAACCAACATTTGTTTTTCTTCAAACTTTGATATATGATAAGGGTTAAAGTTGGATAGTACTGGAATCACCAACATCAATTATGTGTTTTCAATCCATCATGTGCCCATAATCTTTATCAAATTTAAAAATATCACTGTTTGCATATAATAATGATTGAATTTTTCAAGATCAATCAGAGTTATTCACCTAAAATATGATTGTTAGGCAAAGTATATAACAAAATGTCAGTAGGTAGACCCATATATAACATAGAACTGATAAAGTGTTTTTTCAAAATCCTCAATTAGGATCAGTATCCCTTTTCCTATCTCCTTATGTTTTTTCATGATAATGTCCTTATTAGTGAGAATCCTCAATATACTATTAATAGGTCACTGGTAAGCGGGGTCCAGTATACCAGTCAATACTTGAGTCTCTAAAGGACTAACTCCAATGATGCTTGTTAGGTGTAATAAGCAGCTTTTGGGGGATTTGTAAAGTAATATTGGTGTTAATCATTTAACGTTCACCAGACTTGATTACTATCTCTTTGGAGGCAGAAAAGGTAATACCCTCTAAAGCGTCTACTTAATCTGGATTTTTTTGTCTTTCGCTCAGATGTCATTTATTGTAAAGATAATTCAGAAGAAGGGTACTAAAACAGGCAAGAGTATTTTTCTTGCTGAGATCTTTATTGTTTGAAACCAGAGGAACCTCATAATTGAGCAAGAAGAGATAACCATGTTTTATGTAGATGATTCCATTGCTCTCAAACATAAATTGATTGTCATTAAGCATATCACAATTATTGTTATTCTAGGACACAGCAGAGTCTTATAGGATAAGTTTTCAAATTTGAGAGTAAAGAAGAGTATTTCTCAATAGTGTGAGTACTGTTTGGACCTGAAGTTCCATACTTTTTGGAGTATTCCAAGTTGGGGGCCAACTTAATTTTCTTGATAAGCTTTGAGGATATCAAATTAATTAGTGGAATTATTGTCAAGGTTGGCCATAACCTGTACCTTTTTAATGACAACCTCTACCCTAGTTATATTTCCACCTAAGTTAGGAGGAAGAGCTAGAGCTTCCTTAAGCTGGAATGTGGAGGCAAGCTTTTGAACTGTCTCAGGATATCTATCTTTGATGGATTGCAAGGTATGAACATAATGGATAGGTCGGAGCAACAAGGCAATGAACTGGTTGGAATCACTAGCAATACCAATAACCTCAGGGTAACCCAGAACTTGACTCAGATAAGTTTTCTCAGGTATCTTGCCTTATCTACTCCTCCAGCATTCACAATCTGAATTATAACTTCAGTTGCTGCTCCTAAGACATAATATTTAACATCTTCATAACTCCCTTCAGATCCTTCATTGAAGGGGTTATCTATATAAGTCAGATGAGAAAATAAAAAGGCTCATAGTCAGGAACGTCAGGTTTGTCAGCTTTCTTCTTACAAAATTACATTGTCAACTTGCCCTTCCTTGTTGCTTTAGATGCCATTAGGGCGCTCAATTGGCTTTAGCTTTGGATACTTAATGGCAAATACTTGTGGGTTTAACACAACTCCTCTGGTAGTCTCAAGGTTATGGAAATTGCCAACCTCTAGCAGAGCCTCCTTAATATCATGAACATTCCAGAAAGAGCATTTCACTGAAGCAAAGTGCATTGCCAAGGAAGGGTGAGAAGCCAATCTAGTAATAATGGAAGCAACAGCGTCTTTAAGAGATAACATCTTTGAAGCTAACAACAGCTTTGGGATTAAATGTAGAACCAATCAAAGAAGATGGAAACTGATTCTTCCTTTTGCATGATAAGGAATAAAAAGGCATGTTTTCCCACTTAAACTCTGATTTGAGCCAAATTCGTCAATAAGCGCTTCCTTAACCTCCGCACAAGTACTAAGGGTTCCATATGAGGAACCATTACTTCTTGAGCCATGCGGCTTAGACAAGGGAGGATGTGCTTGATTTTCTAGTGATTGATCATCCCTTCCATGGCAGATTTATAGTAGTATAGAAAGAGGCAATGGTATCCTCATATGAGGTAAATTTGTTTAAAAATGTGGGTTTAAAAGAGACAAGGTTAATACCAGTGAGGGCATGAACAGCAAAACAACCTCATGATGATCTTGAGAGGGATGCCGTTTGAGCTTCTCAAGGCGTGAAAAAGCCTTGTCCAGGTGCTTTCTTAAAGCAGCTATACTTAGTTCATCTTCAACGGTGATGTTAGGGGGCTATTCATCCAAACGTCCTCCATCTAAATTTTATTTTACTATATTGTGGTGACAGGTACATTGTAGTGAGCACCACTTGTTGAAATCATGACAATATGTTGCTTGCAGGTGCTTAGTTACAGGATTTAAACAAGATAACAGCAGCAGAAGTATTAAAACTCTTGGAAGCTGTTTAAGCTTTTGGGGTAGAAAGTATATAACAAATGGATTTAATTTTAATAATATAAAAATGGTTATTACAAGTGATACTTTATTAAAATAATGCTTAATAGTACTCATGGTACTTGGAGGCTAATAGTGAGATATGAGACAGGATCCAATATAGGCGTAGGGTAGCTCAATTCACCAAAATGATAAGTTACCCTATCAGGACTTTAAAAATCTTTTCACCCCAATATGGCTTAATCCCAGGTGTTTGGTCAACAGCAGGGATGACAAATCACTGCAGTAACATTTAAATGTATTTTATCTAATCAGACATCTAAAAAATGTTTTCATTTTTTGCTTATTACGTGATTTTCTAGTTTTAGATTTGAATGTATTATATTTTCATCCTCTGGAACCCCCTTCAGGTCTATAAAAGTGGGCTGATTTCTCTTAGGAGGTAGCACTAAATTCAAATATGTGTGTTGGCAAACTTCCATGTCAGTTTGCCTATTCTGTTGAGGGTTAAAAGTAAAATTATTAACCTAATCCAAGATATTCCACTGATGGATAGGAGTAACATTATTCCTTTAAATTTGATCTATTTTGCCAAAAGTTAGATTATAAATTGCCTATAAGATTTGAACTGTTTAACACTGAGACATTATTATCAACTAGTTGAACATTTACTTGTTTAACAGAGGAAACAAGATTAGGAACATTAGAATGCCAAGGAGGTTCCTATAGATAGAGTACTAGAATTAAGATTATTAAGAACGTCAGTTCATACCAGAAAGCGCCCATATACAGAAGATTAACATATGAAGTTTGTATACCTTTCAGTTCATAATCCATCTGTTTCATTACTACAGATAAAAATACATTTAGAATTTTCATATTATAACAGACTTTTAATACATAAAATATTAGCGTTCATTGGTTATATTTTAGTGGAAATTAGAAAAGGTTTTAGCTCAAGGGAAGAGCTAATTAGCGGTACACAAGAAATCAACTAAGAGCCTTTATTAATCTCTACTAGGTTCAATATAGAACGCGCTAGTACTAGTGATTTTCAATAGGATATTTTCATCAGTTCTGCTGTTCAAAAGGGTAAAAAAGCACAGAGACAGAAAATAGTGATAACTGAGCTCATTGCCATCATCACAAAGTTTCTGGAGCCCATTTACATGATGTGGATCTTACTACAGTTCTTCAAAGTCATTAAAATTAATAAAAGATTAAATTGAAACTATAAGCATTTGGACACTAAGCTTGAGGTAGCAGAGAGAAGCGAGGATAAAGTGAAAGTTTAGTAATTAAATAACAAGAAAGAATAGAAGCAAATGCGTGGCGACTCCCCCTTTTGGGTTGGGCACCACTAGTGCTAAAAAAGAATGCATAGAAGCAAGACTTTAGGATCTCAACTAAAAGTAGTTGAGCTGAGGGAGCACTTAATTGGGTGTTGGATACAGACCAAAGCACTTATATCATTTATACCACCTTGTCAAATCTTAGACTAGTCTTAGAAGTTTAGGTTAATTGTAAAGGTCTTGTGTAACACTCATAATAACCCAAGTTTTCAAACGTCACATTGGTAAAAAACCACATACTTTAAGAGAGTTTCCTCTATCAAACAGCAACATAGGTAATGTCATGGTTAAATGACATGATAGTGGGCACCAACCCCAAGGATAAGGATGAGCGAAAGGAGGCCCAGTAGGTGAAGCTTCAGGCCCTCCCTGACCTCAAGCACACATTAGACCAACGTTGGGTACAAGCATATAAGTCCAGGTTGGTACTAGTGAGGTGCAGAACGCCCAGACCCTTGCGTCAGCCAAGGCATTAAATTAAAGGTTTATTCAATTGACGATGATGGGTCTATTCAGTTGATTGAGGAATGGGGGTTCAAAACCCATTCATTTATGAAACTATGCATTTGGGTTGGATACAACTTCAATTGATTACTTGAGTGAAGTCAGTTTTGGTGTATTCTACCAATTTGGATGGCATTGTTTGCCTATTGGCAAATTGGTGCTTAGGGCCACTTCAGAAGACCCCAAATTTCCCTGACAAAGTTTAAATATGTTTTCCATGACCAACACTCCTTGTTGGTCGACTTTCCCAATAAACTTTTTCCCATTTCCCAATTTTTTATTAGGGTATTCCGTATGATCCTGTGCATGGACCCCTATGAGGAGGTCTCACGCTATGTTAACCAATCCATTTTGAATACAATTAGTTTATCCCCTTGTGCACCGTTAAGTCGCCCAGATTTCCTACAACCTGGGACGCTTACCCCTTCTTCCCTTGTTCACTGCGTCACTTTTGGTTGGTTATTTTCTACTATGCTCGCACTTTTCTACTTAAGTTATTATTGCTCCAGCACCCTCTTCTGGGATTTAGTACGTTTCATACTAATGGCTAGTTCCCTGGCGTTGACCATTTGCACCAAGCACTATCACGCTGGGAACAGAATAGTTATAGACACTCTCCTTACATTAGTCAACCAACCACCTCTTAATTTTATGTGCACAAACTTTTCTGTATGGGAATTTTCCAAAGTGCAAATGGTGGGCGCTGGCTGTGGGCTTTGACTGTGGTCAGCTGCACCGCTGTTTCCTCTTTTCCCTGAGGGTTGGAGCATCTTGGCGTTATTTTGGCTGCCTTAACTGGAAAGCACCCACCCTTTGTGCTTGTACCTGGTGGATATGGACGCTTCTGGGTCCAAAAGTTGTGATTCCCCGACTTTCATCTGGAATTCACAAATTCAATATAAATAAATGAGATTTAATTTGGCAGTGCATTCTGACAATGCCGGCAGAATTGGTGCAGATGGTCCTGGTGGTGTTGGCCTTGGATAACGTCAGTCATTCCATTGCTGTTATGAAAATAGGGTTGAAAACTTCTAAAACTGCGTTTTATAATGGAAACACTATGTATAACTCTGAACCATATTTGCTCTCTCATGGCTCAGATATGATACCTATTTTCTGTATATCAAATCACCCCAGATAATCCCTGTTTGACCTCTTCCATGATTTTCAGCACTCAGGAAGTTGAAAAAGAGCTGCGCTTACAATATAACAATGTTTATGCCCCTGCTGAAGATATGGTAGGATATGTGGCCTCAGTAGTAAGAGTGGCCAACTATTCCTCCCCTTCTATAATTCTAAAACATACCCTGATGACTTGATCAAGCCAGAGGAGTAATTTTCTGGTGATTTACTGCCTTTTTCTTATTCATATAAAGACCATTATGGGTATTTTCTACTGACTGCTATCCTTTCCTCCCCTTTAGGGAAACTCAGCACCACTATTCTGGTGGATACTGGCGCCACTGAAAACTTTATTGAACCAGAGTTTAGCCAACTATATTGGGCTGAGCTAAATGCCAGGTGGTATGGTTAGGGGAGGGGCATCCCAAGGTAGTCCCACTTTGAAGATCATTGGGACAGTAAACTATCAGGTTGGCAAGTACCACTTGTCTTATCACTTCCAAGCTATCAAAAACCTCATGTACCCTATCATTTTGGGTGTGTAGTGGTGGCGAAAGTTTGACGTTAGAAGCAACTTGAAAGAGAATACCCTATCCCATACATTGAAGAATGGTCGCACATTTGTTGTCCTTTTGTCTGAGGCTGATGCTCAGGGTGACTTGCCCCACTGGCCCCACTTTCACACCCTTAGGCTTGCCTCTATGCTGAAGCTCACCGTGGTGGTTTCACTACCTTTTTGTTTGGAGGGGTTGGAATCTTCCTTTGATGCAGCATCAGCTGATGCACTACCTGAACATTCTGAGTATGATTGTGGCTTCAAACTCACTGTGTGTCTAGTGCGGATTTCTTCCCCTATTTATCCACTGACTGTCCGGGAGGAAGAGGCGTTAGATATGTGGGTGAAACAGCAGTTAACCAAAGGCGCTATTTTTCAGCGTACCTCCCCTGTATGCTCCCCCTTCTCTTTGTTGAAAAGGCTGATGGTACTCTACGCCCATGCATAGACTATGGGAACCTCAACAATGTCACAGTACCAGAACTACATCTCATCCCTTTGAATTCTCAGATTGTGCGCTATGTAGAGAATGCTAAGGTCTTTTCCAAGCTGGATTGACTCAATGCGTTCAATTAGATTCAGATTAAAAAGGGACAAAAGTGGTTAACCGCATTCCATATCAGGAAAGGGATATTCCAGTTTCAGGTCATGCCCTTTGGGCTTAAGAATGCCCCTGCTATCTTTCAACGCCGCATTGATGCAGCATTGGGGGACTTGTTGAGGGTATGCGCAGTTGCCTACATGGACGATAGACTGGTGTTTTCCCCTGATCATGAGTCTCATGAAGTACACCTTCAGAAAATGGTGAGGAGTTTAAGAGCAGCCCGCCTCACGCTAAAGATCAGTAAATGTGAGTTTTTCAAGACCTAGGTCACTTTCATGGGCAACGTCGTGTTTGACCATGGACACATGATAGCTCCAGACAAGGAGAAGGTGATTCATGAGTGGCCTACCCCCACTTTAGTAAAAGAATTGAGGAGATTTTTGGGGACGTGTACGTTCCTTAAGAAGTTCACGCCAATTCTTTCTGAGGTGGGAGCGCCCTTGTATAGGGCTAGTGGTGAAAAAGTGCTTCAGTGGTCCCCTGTTTTGGCGGATGCTTTCCAAGCAGTGAAGTGCACCCTGTTGTCCACATCCATCATTTGCCATGTCGACCCTTCCAAAGAGTTCATTGTGTCTACTGATGCCTCCAACTTCGCCATAGCGGCTGCCTTGTTACAAGTAGGCGAAGATGGGATAGAGCATCCAGTGGGATATTTTCTAGGAAAATGTCTCTTCCTGAGTTGAATTACGCCGTTTATGGCAAGGAGTTACTAGCAGTGGTGGCGGCACTGACTTATTGGTGTCACCAATTGCATGGCTCTACCCAACCATTCCGTGTACATACAGATCTCCGTGCCTTGCTGTACTACCGCGCCCCTCATGTCTTAACCCCACGGCAGACCCGTTGGCATGAGACCCTTGTCCAAGTTTCCCATTCTTATGAATTCACTAAGGGCAAGGATAATGGTTTGGCGGATGCTTTAAGCTGCAACCCTGCTTAGCTCCTGATCCAAATGAGGAAAAAGTCCACAACTCACAGGTGATGATTCCTCCAAATAAAATTGTGTCTCAACTTCCCTCTCCCCCAGCCAACAGGCCAGCGCTTGCACCTCTGGAGAATGTGGAGGAATATAGTATGTTCAGAAAGGTAGTCCTTTCTCAGCTGCTATCAGCTGAAGTACTATGGTACTTGCAAAGAGCGCTTTAATCAAGAGGACCTATCCAGGGGCTATCACATAAAGGATGAGATGGTGTGGTTTCAGGGATGCCTATGGGTTCCTGATGGACCACTGCGCTTGGAAATCATCCGAGACCATCATGATGGACTCACCATTGGTCATCCATGAAAAGCAAAGACCTTGGAGTTGATATGATGCACCTACAATTGAAAGGGCTTGCCTGCTCAGGTGGGACGGTATTGTAAAGAGTGCTTGATATGCAACCAAATGAAACCAAATAGTCAACCTTTAATGGGGTTTTTAGTACCAGTCCAGAAATCTGAAGGGCCTGGACTTCCCTAACGGTGGATTTCATTGTGGAACTACCTGTATCTGATGGTTATTATGCCAACAAGGTGGTGGTGGACCGTTTTACGAAGTTTGCCCAATTCATTCCATGCAGAACTACAATAACCGCGGCTTAGATGGCTAGGCTCTTCTTCACTCATGTGTTTGCGCTCCATGGGGTTCCCCAAGAGATTATCAGTGACCAGGGACCCCAATTCACCTCCATTTTTTGGGAAGAGTTGTGTAAGACTCTTCAGATTCGCCCATGACGTTTGACTACCTATCACTTTCAATTAGATGGGCAGACTGAACGAGTGAACCAGTGCTTGGAGCAGTTCCTGCGGTATTACACCGCCGCAGATCATTCAGATTGGGTTTCTCACCTTCCTATGGCCCAATTTAGTTACAACAACACTTTGCATTCTTTGATCAGTTGTTCCCCTTTTTTCACCAACCATGGCTTTAACCCCGCCTTTAACATGGAGCATAGCTGTGGGTCTAAGGTGAAGCGGTGGTGGACCTTGCCAAGACTATCAAGAAGGTCCACCAGGGGGTTTCCACAAGTTTGGAGGCGGCAATGCAAGTGTATAAGGAGAATCGCTGATGGTAAGTGCCAAGTGGGTCCCGCATACAAGGAAGGGGATCTCGTGATTCTTGATCCTTTGGAACATCCCTATCAAGCAGACATTCAAGAAGCTGGGACCAAAGAGGATTGGCCCTTACCGCGTTGTTAGAAAGGTGGGTCATGCTTCATACCAGTTAGATCTTCCCTCTTCGTTTTAGATCTTCTCTGTCTTTCATGAAAGCAAATTGACGTTGTTTGAGGGCTTCCACCAGAGACTCCTTAAGTCTATCTTGTGAATGGGGCGCCAGAATAGGAAGTTGAAGAGATAGTAGCCTCCCGCCATGTTAAGAGAAGACTTGAGTACTTGGTATCTTGGAAGGGTTTTGACGCTGCAGAGAACAGTTGGGTTCCAGCACGTGACTGTGTGCATGCCCAAGATCTGATAGAAGCCTTCCATAAGAGTTTCCCCCAGGATGCTGGATCTCAACCCAAACTGACTGTTGCCGCTATGAAATTGGCCCCAGCCCACAAGAACTTTTCCCTTGTGCAAGCCCCTGGAGGGGGGTTGATCCTCATAAGGAGGAGAGGGTAATGTCATGGTTAAATGACATGATAGTGGGCACCAACCCCAAGGATAAGGTTGGGAGAAAGGAGGTAAAGAAGGTGAAGCTTCAGGCCCTCCCTGACTTCAAGCACACATTAGACCAACGTTGGGTACAAGCCAAATATGCCCAGGTTGGTACTAGTGAGGTGCAGAACTCCCAGCCCCTTGCATCAGCCTAGGAGTTAAAAAGAATGGTTTATTCAGTAAATGATGATGGGTCTATTTGGTTGATTGAGGAACGGGGTTCAAAACCCGTTCCATTTATGAAACTATGCATTTGGGTTGGATACAACTTCAATTGATTACTTGAGTGAAGTCAGTTTTGGTGTATTCTACCAATTTGGATGGCATTGTTTGCCTATTGGCAAATTGGTGCTTAGGGCCACTTCAGAAGACCCCAAATTTCCCTGACAAAGTTTAAATATGTTTTCCATGACCAACACTCCTTGTTGGTCGACTTTCCCAATAAACTTTTTCCCATTTCCCAATTTTTTATTAGGGTATTCCGTATGATCCTGTGCATGGACCCCTACGAGGAGGTCTCACGCTATGTTAACCAATCCACCTTGAATACAATTAGTTTATCCCCTTGTGCACAGTTGGGTCGCCCAGGTTCCCTAGAACCTGGGACTCTTACCCCTTCTTCCCTTGTGCACCGCGTCGCTTTTGGTTGGTTATTTTCTACTATTATTGCACTATTCTACTTAAGGTATTATTGCTCCAGCACCCTCTGCTGGGCTTTAATACTTTTTTTTACTAACGGCTAGTTCTCTGGCGTTGACCCTGTGCACCAAGCACTATCACTCTGGGAACAGGAGAGTTATAGACACTCTCCTTACAGGTAATTTCACATAATCTAAAGGAAGGATTTCTGCTCAAATTGCGGGTTGGAATCTCAGGAGTTTCTTTCCTACTTATTAATGACCCACTTGGCTGAGGTATAGATGCTAAGCTGTCTTCTTTTTTGTGATCTTCCAGAGCTGCTTAAATACCACCAAAGTTAGCAACATCATTGAAAGTCTCATCATAACCAGACTAATGTTAGATTTATATTATTACAAGTTAAAAAATTAGATTAGGGAGCTAGGTAGGGTAAGCTAGGGCCTCCACGTGGCACAACTGGGGAAAGCCTGTGGAAACATGAGTGAGTAGCTAAAAACAGAACCCAGTGAGGCACATTGTTCAGGTCCTGTAGTGGCCTGAAAGAAGTGCGGGATGGTAGTGATGACTGTGCCAACCTGTTCTTGCAGGTGTCTACCACTCCCTGAGGGGAGAATACAGGCAGGAGGGGGTATGATTTGGGCAAGGTGCCTGTCAAATGGCCTCTCCACATGCTGGGGTTGTGCGGGTGCAGACCCCAGAAGAAGGGAGGGGCAATCCTGGTTGGCTGCATGCTGGTGCACCTGCCTACAATAAAATGACGTGGTATGACAAGTTGGCCTGAAGCTCAGATAGCTGCCAGTTTGGTCAGCATGAGCCAGATGGAGTGAAATGGATCATGTAAGAAAATTAAGGCTGATCCAAAAGGACTCCAAAGCTTCCTGGACAAAAAGGGTCTGGAGAGCATAACTCCGCTAAAAAAGCAGGTGACAAAGGAGAGGGCTTCAGCTTCTCCCCCTCAGGGACCTTAAACATGGGGATCCTTGGGTCTTGTCCTCAGCAAGGGAGATGAGAGGCATATCGCATGTCCTGGCTGGTGCAGATGAGCTGCCCAGCACTTAAACAGGGCGGGCATATGTCAGTTTAGAGGATAGTGTGAGCTACTCCCAATCGTGGTTGGGCCCACATTTTGAGTGCGGCTTAGATTCATGCAGCCCCTAGTGTGGTGGGGGGCAGTACCCCAGGCCTTCATCCCGCAATAGTTGCCCAAACTAGGAGTCCCAAGGGGCTTTTTAAACTCAAAAAAAGTAGATTAAAATTAATATATAAGCAATATGTATGTTTATCTGAGGAGAAGCACGGCAGAAATGGTAGAATTCTAAACTTAAGATTTGGGAAATGCCACCTCAAAAACTATAAAGCTACCCTCAAAGAGTAAGTTTTTTATATCTAGCATCCAGATAATTGTACTTTGCTACAGTGTTTATAACTTACCATATGATTATAGAATTATTTTAGTTTTTATACATTGGTTGATAACCATCAATAAGTTCAGAAACCATTAATGTATTGAATAAACCAACCTCCAACCACTTAGCCATATTTATTTAAGCCTTCCAAATTAAATATTCTATTAATCACTTATCTGAAACCATTGAGTTCATAGAAGAAATCTAAATCCACTATCCGCTACCTAGCCAAAGCCTATTGACCTTTTAAACCAACAAACAACTAAAAACCACCAACAACCCACCAAAACCAATTTTATTAAATCAACCAATAATTATATGCTTATTAAAACTATCAGGCTTAATAATTAACATAAAACCACTAACCACTAGCCAAAACCATTTAGACTAACAAATCAACCAAATATCAAACTGCATAGCCATAACAATAGACTGATTTAATTAAAAATATGAAATTTTCACTTTTTACATATGAAATCTTTATTCTACTACCAAAATTAAATATCCAGCTTTGAGGTGCACATGGACCCCCTCCTGTCCATCTATATTAAAATTTTTATAAAGCTCTACATGCTGTAGTTTTGGCTGGGGATTGTGCACATGCGCATGCACATGCACGCACAAACAGCTTCTTTTAAATAATTTTACTTGATTTAATGTATTTATAACACATATTATATATAAATTTTAGATTTCTTAACTCCTTCTCCATATAAACTCTAACTATGTCATATATCACACTCCTCCATGCATGTAATATGCTTAAAAAAGGTACAAAGTTTTCTCTTAATGTATTAATATATTGATAAATTTAAGCTCAGAAGCCTGATTGATCCTAGTACTGATGGCTGGCCAAGAACTAAATTAAAAATAAATAAATAAACAAAGTAATTAATTAATTAATTGACATGTATATAAAGTTCTTTAAGTAGGAAATTGAATTGTAACCATTATTGTGATGAGCTTCCCTTAAAATTTGGAAATAAGGAAACTATATCAAGAAAAAACAATCATTACATTTTTATTCAATAAAAATAAATCCCTTTGGCTCCCCTAGTGTGGGTGCAGCTTGTGGCCTCTCATACAATGGATACCCTTTTATGATGGGAGGCAGGGAGAATAATGTCTAGATCTCAAGGGCCATGGAAAGTGTCAAAATTTCCCTAATGATCTCCTGGTGGGAGCAAGGGGCCTTAACCACCAAAAGTCTAAATAGCATCCCCAAACTCACCCTATCACAACATCTTGGATGAAAATTGCGTGGTAGGTATGGAATTGGGTCTGTGTGGGGCAATGGCCGTCCCTCAATTTAAAAAAATGATTTGTAATAATGTATTTCTAAGAATAAACAAAATTTCAGAATCCTGCATTGGTAAAAAAATTGCATGAGATAGAAGTATCTTTAATTAAATAGTAAACAAGGTATGTTCTTCAATTAAAGTAATAATTCTGCTTACATTAGGGGTTGTTATCTTAAGTGTTGCAAGGCTTACTCACTAATGGCCCACTTAGCTGATGTATGATGTCCAAGCCATTCCCTCCTTTGAGGTCTTCCAGAGTTTACATGTACCATTAAAGTTAGCAATAGTTTCAAAGAGTTATTTTAGTATAATCAGCACTGATAAAATGACCTTATTTAGTTTGTAATTTTATTAAATCAAGTTAATGTATTCAAATAATAGGTAGGTTTATTTAAGAAGCAGCATGGCGGAAACAATAAGTTTCTTAATTTGTGATTTGGGATTTTCGCCACAGAACTGTAAAGTGAACTTCATGGTTGATTTTATCAGAATAATCTAGGTATGGAAGACTAAGCAATCTTAGTATTGATGGCTGTCCAATAGCTAATATAGCTAAAACGGTAACAAAATTAGATCATTTAACTAAAAAGCTTAAATGGGAAATCAGATTGCAAGTATTGTTGTGATGAGAACCTCATAATAACTGGACAAATAAGGAATTATAACAAATAATATCCAACTATTACAACTTGAAGGAGAAAGTGAAATATTTGGAAGAAAAAAGAATTTATTATAGCAATTAAGCAATCATTAGCAGGGGCATAATCTTGATTACCCTCAGAATATACTAGTCACTATGGATTGATATACCAAGCTGAATACAGATAATCAAAGATCATTGAAATTGCCTATTAGCTAATATGATGACACCTAATTATAAAGGGCACCCATCTATATAACTCATTGATTATGGGATAACCCTAGTACAGAAGACTTAAGTTTAATGCCTTACTTTTAAGCTATAATAAACTCTGATGAAGGAACAATCACAGGCTTCTTAAAAATATATTAAAATAGAATTGATTAATCTAGTGACTAAAAGAAGGCTTGTAACATCCATGTGTGCACTAGTTTCAAGGCTCAAGTAGTCCTAAAAGCTAGTGTAGAATCATAATTCATGGACTGAAGTTAAAGATTTATTTTCATAACTTGACCAGTAACAAGATGTATAAAGATTAAACAGGATGCCTTTTGATGAAGATTTGAAAAACCAAGTTATCTTCCAACTATTAAGTAAGATCCTTTCAGAAGGTTAAACATCTTTGGATACTAGGAGATCAGATATGTTGACTTAAAAGAGATCGCTGATTAATTCTCTAAAAAAAAACAACATAATGCATATGGAGTTGGCTCTAAAAAGATTGAATACCATAAAGGAATCAAGTAATAATTGTCTCCTATTTAACCAAGGAAAGCTGACCAGGGGATGTGCATTACCAATATGTGTTAGAAATGGTGGGGGAGGGAAGAAAGGCAATGACTAGATATGATTGGGCTCCCTGGGGTACACAGGTTACCCCTGTTGCCATCTGGGAACGCCAGGTGTGGGGGGATTGATGCTCTACTCCAAGGGGGTTGCCACCACTATGGAGCAGGTGTGAAGGAAGGGGTCCGTGTGAAGGAACCAGAGCAGGAACCATGAATTTATGGGTCTCTATTGCCTTGGCCTCATATACCCATAGATCCAGGCTTGGAAATGCTCCAATAGGTGGATGTGGAACCTATTGATAACCCCATGGATGGTAGGGACTGTGCCCTTGAATGCATCCAGGGCAATAGTGTGAATCGTCCACATTGCAATGAGTATCAATAGGGAGCGTAGGTTGGACAGGATTGGGGACATGAGTTGGATCACGAGGAGGCTCTTTGAGATAGAGAAATCCTGGCCGTCTTGGATCTTGAGCAGGCGTGCGACTTCTCGCCATATGGCTTTGGATGGGGGGCAGGTTTTATGCAGTAATGTAGGAAGCCCTCTCCTCCACATACTGCGCAGGTAGCGTGGAGGGAGTGGGTGTGGTCCGCCGTTCTGTAGGTTCTTCTTAGGCAGCGCCAGGCGTTGGCCCTTACCCTCAGCTGGAGGAGTGGATGGTGCGTCATCCTCCATATTGCCTTTTGTGTGGTTAGGTCATAGGGGATATCCAAAGCGTCTAATTAGTTGACTCTGGTGATGGATGGGGTCGTTGTGAGTATATCTTTGTGGGGGTGGTCTTCTGGCTTTCATAACGCAAAGTGGGGTCTGGGTCATCTCCTTACCTGCACTGTACCGGTGGTAGCGATGGTCCACCCATGTGGCAGATGGTTTGGAGGAAGCGCTTAAAGTGAGGGGGTTCTGTGCAGGCCCCTTGCGTTGGGCGGTTAGCGAGGTACATTAGTAAGCTGGAAGGATGGTGTGGGTTGGGTATTTTGAGTTCCTGCGCAAAGTTGGCCCTCGCTTCCCTGGACCAAAGCTGTTGTGGGGGGTCCAGGGTTAGCACTTCCTCTATCCAGGTGCACAGGATGTGGCTGGCGTGGTGCTTGAAATCTATCAGGCCCATGCCCCCGCTGGAGCGTGGGACATACAGCGTCTCAACCTAGACTGATGGGCGGGATCCAGGCCAAAGCCAACCCTGGATGAGAGCGCGGATTGATGTTATAAAGGTGGGGGAGAAGGGCATCGCATGTGCGGGGAAACACAGCATCAGGAGGATGAGCAAGTTGGCAACTGCTACTCGCCCCATTAACCTGGGGGATTTACCCTTGAGGGAGGCGATTCTGTTGGATATCCATTAAAGCAGTTTATTTTCAATCATCTCACTTTCATACCCCCTATTCCCAACCATATCCCAAGGTGGCGGACAGGAGTGGTGGTGGGGGTAACGCAAAGGGTAAGGTGAGTGAGTTTTTGCCTCTTGGGTTGTGTGTGGTGGGGGATGTGGTCCAGTTGGTGGTGTACTTGCCAAGGAGGATAATTTTGGTTTTCATTTATTAAGCGATGCGCTGCTCACTGTGGAGTATTCCTCTAGGGTGCGCTCCAGCTGTTGGGAATCGCTGTTGTCTGCTATACCTGTTACACAGTCATCCGCAAAGGCTAGTATCCTAACAGGGGGCTGGCCTAGAGCGGTTATGCCCCTGAGGCATGAGTCAGCAACGCAGAGGAGTGGGTCAAAGCTGAAGTTGTACAATAGCGGGCTGAGGGGGTCCCCTTGCTTGAGCCCTCTGCGTGGGGTGATCCTGTCAGTCATAAAACCAGGGCCACATACCGCCATTGATGCGGATTCTGTGAGGAGCATTGTCCAGTTGATGAACCTGGGTAGGAGGTTTAAAACATGCAGGCACTCTTTTAGGTATGGCCAGCTAATGCAATCATACGCCTTCTCCTGGTCAAGGGATACCAGGGCACCCATCGCTTTGGATGGCATACATTGGCAGCGGAGTGTATGTTAGACCAGATGGAGCGCCCTGGTGTAAAACCAAATTGGTTGGGTGATAGGGCTTTTGAGGCTAGTGCTCCCAGTATGGTAGCTAGAATTTTTGTGAGTAGTTTAGTGTCAGTATTTGAGAGTGCTATTGGGCGCCAGTTGGCCAGGTCCAGTCTGTCGCCCTTTTTGAATAGGGTAATGACATAGGAGTCCTGGCCTCCTGGGAGGTAACGGGTCTCCAGCAAGCACTGGTTTATAGATGCTAGGAGGAGGGGGGCGATCTGTTTAAAGTATTTTTTATATATTTGTAGGGTATCCCATCAGGACCTGGGTATTTCCTACATGGTGCACGTGGACTATATTCCAGAGCTCCTCCTGTGTTATGAGGTTTAGGAGACTATAGTCTGGCGGTGCCCTCTGTATTCCGGTGGAGTGTAATTTTTTTTTTGGGGGTCAGGTGGGATGTCATGGTAAAGTTCAGTGTAATAGCAGTGGATTTCTGCTTTGACCTCCGTTGGGTCAGTTACCACAGTTCTGTCAGCTTTGCAGACCTGTGCGCACTGGGGCAGATTGCCTCAGGAGTGGTACTGGCGGAAGAAGAATGTCAAGCAGGTTTCGCCTTATTTTATGTGCTTACCTTTCCATGATACTTTGATTTTGTGTTGGTGTTCGTGGATGAGGGCGTTGAGGCAGGAGGAAATTGCCTCCCATTTGCACCCCCAGTTTGGACTGTATCCAGTTTTTGGGGTACTAAGTTCAAGGTGGTCAAGTTCCACCAGGGTGCATCTGATCATGGTGGTATACGTGGTGTATTTGGGTGAAGCGATATGGCAGCTCTTGTTTATTAGTTCAGATTTGAATTTTTCCAAAGATTCAATGGGATACAATGCAAATGGGGTAGTGAATTTTGGGCTCAAAGCTTCATGCTCGACCCATTCAGAAATTTCAGGGATTTTTATATTCTCCAGATATAGCTTCCTCCAGGGCGTCATCCACATTTGAGACCTGGTTGGCGTGAACTGCACTGAAACTAGATGATGGTCAAAGAAATTAATTTTTTTGTGGTGAAGTTAGTAATGAACAAGTGACAGGATTTCAGCGCAAGGATGTGGGCAATGTGGCTTATTGAGATGAGCGTACCCTCGCGTATGCTGGAGTGTGTCATGTGGGGAAGAAGTTGAGCCCTGGGAGGGAGGGTGTTGTACAGGCCAAGGGATGCCTTCATCGCGTGGAGCTCAGAGTGTCCCGGTGGGTATCCCCTGAGGTTGGGCCATCAGTCCATAGTGGGATCATCCCAACAGTTGAAGTTGCCCAACATGATAGTGTCCAGCAGGAGGTTGAGCATTGTGATGGATTTGAGGAATTGTTTCCGCTCAGACGTGGTGCACAGTGCATAGATACAGGCTATTGATATTGTGGTTTCTTGGTTTGCAATCCTTGTGATTAGGATGCAGCCAGCTAAGTGCGATGAGGATTTGACAATCCTTAATTTTTTGTTATTATTATGGATGACCACCCCACGTTGGGACATCCATATCGACTGGTATGGTGAGACCCTGGCCACCCAGGATCCCTCTTCCCCCTGTAGACAGTGGGTCTCTTGGATGGCCAAGATGTCTACTGGGAGTTTGCATAGGAAGTCCAGTTTTTGGCTCAGGATGCTTGAGCCCTAGCTCCTGAAATGTTTAGTGTCCCTATTGACACTGAGGTGCCTGTGGCACCTCAGGAGCGGTTGGGCGGGCCTTCCGGCCCTAGTCCACCACTCATTGCCTTGGACTTGCTCCGTGTGATTGGGCCAGTCCACTATGAGGCTTCCAGCTCCTTACCTTGTGATGATTTTATGTGGATATTGTTAGATTTGAGGACTATATTAAGCTTTTCTGCATGTGATTTTGGGTAATTTGAGTTGGTGCTCTGATTGGCTTCTGATGTTTTGGGGTTTGATTTTGGCGCTCTGGGCCCTGTTGGCTCATCCATAGTGGATTCATAATGTCCCAGTAAGTTTATTTGATCGGGATCATATGGTGATTCTGTCAGCTTGAGAAAATTTTCTGTACGGGCTGTTTAATCTGACTGTTTGGCTCAGATTGCATCCTCCATGGTTACTCCAGCTTGGGAATTGGTTTCTGATTGGCTGGTTCGGCCAATTTCTTCTCTGTCCATCTGGATTTGATTCAGGGTGATGGATGAGGTCGCAAGAGATGTGGCCTTGGCCACTGTCTGATTGCGAGCCTTCTGTACCTGTTTGTGTACTTTGGTTAAGATTGGGTCGATGAGGACATGGTGTCCACCTCTTCCTAGAGGAAAGCATGGTTGGCCGTTGACCATTCTTCTGAAAAACTCCTAGTATTCATCCATGGTGTCATCACAAAATTTTGGGGCCATGATGCCCTCCTTCATGGTGCACGCATGCTCCTTGTGCCCCAGTGTGGTGCAATGGTTGCAGATGGGTGGTGCGCATTCCAGTGTGTTGCAGAAAGGTTTCAATACTCCCCCATCTGGGAGATGGAATACCTTAGTGCGTGGGATTTTAGTTAAATTTGTGGCCATGTTGGGGACTGGGTCAATTACAGTGATTGCCTTTCCTGTGCACAGGTTCAGCATCAGGTGCAAACACTATAGTTTGAGTTGTTTTATTTCTCTGTAGCTTTGGGAGGCTGAATTGGAGTTTGTCTTCAATTAGCTTATGGGGGAGGATGGTTGGAAGCGAGTCAAAAGAGATGAACAAAGTGTTTGCTTTGTTCCATCTGGTGCACGCGGTGCACACAATTCATTTGCCCTTGAGGAGGGCTATTGCAACACAGACTTTTTCTGCGGCATCTGCTTCCTCTTCAGTCTCAAAACCCAAATTGATCCAGATGCAGTGGATGGTATGGGTGGTAATGTACACCGCGTGGGGAAAGAGGGAGGCCTTTGCCTCACCTACCTTTTCCCACAGAGTTGGGGAATCGACACCTAAGAAAAGTTGGAGCCCATGTTTCACTTTGATAGGGGCTGTGCGTACTGTATCTCCATGTATTGGTTTTGTTTTGTTGTAAACTCCACAAATCTGGGCGGTGTTTGGGTTTGGGTTTTTTAGTGGCGTTGGCTCCCAGCCCCCTGCAGGGCGTTTTTTGCATTTGGGTGCACCATTTTGGCCATTGCCTAATATGACTTTCACCCAGTTTTGTTGGGTTTTATTAAATTCGCTCATCTCACCTGTGTGATTATCAAAATTTATCTGCTCAAATTGAATCTTGTTAACTGATATTTATTGTTACAGGAAAGAAAAGCTCTCAAGTAATAATTGTTGGATTTACAGATAATGATAAAAGTGTTGTTAAGAACTGTGGACACCAGACGCGCCATAGTAGCAAGTCTGTTTATGTGACATAATACTATAGCAATAAATTAAAAGAAAAGCCTTGCAAATCAACTCAAAAATAACCTTCTAAGTATTTTTGTTGTTATCAATGCAAGCAATTATTTATTGGCGAAAAATGACTAATCTACAGGGCTCAAGAAAACCACAAAAAAGAGATTCCAGCCTTCTAAATGAAATGGATTAAACTCCACACTAAAGGTAGTGATGAATAAGAATAGCCGCCAATTATAACACACGTTATTGTATACTAAGAGCTATGAAGAAGTATCAGTTCCCAAAAGGTAAATCTTTCTTCATAGATGAATTAAATCAACTTGAAAAGCATATTACCATAGATACATTTTGGTCATTAATAATGTCAACTTAGGAGAATATCTTGTGAACAAAGTGTTCATATGTTTAGAGAAGTCAGGTAACGTCGTGTTAGTAAAATCGTAAAAAGTGGAGGCTTTAGGGTTTTTGATTCATTTGGGTGGAGGATAAAAAGTATAGGCTACTAAAAACGTTTTTGTTAGAAGAGTACTAACAAAGCACATGATTTATTATAATATGGTCTATGTACTAGCTATCTTGGACTCAACGGCGCCCATTAACATCATTTCTTAAATTTTTGAAGAAAAGAAAGTGCTAATCATACATTGAATAGTTTGTAAAGTATGGTACTGTAGAAACTAGTATTTAACGCGCTCTAGGAGCTTACTCTACTCTACATTTTTGATTTGGGAACATGGATCTTACCACACCAATAAATGTTTTTGAAAGGATCATTACAATTTCCTCATTATGAGTTATGTCCTTTTATGATTTTGGAGGTGCCATTAATTTTATCTATTACAAGTGAGCTTCCAAAATATAGATAACTTTAGTTTATAAAATAAAAATTTTCAACCACATAAAAACTCACATACGTGATAAGACTGAGATTTATTTTAACTGTTTAAATTTCATAAAATAAATATAGTGTAATAGTTTACTAAAACTTTATAAACCACTGAAGGACTGCCTTTGAGGGCAGACAAGGATGCCAAGATCATCCCAGGTTAACAAAGCGCTAAGTCGTTGTCAATAAGCACCAAATCTTGCTGAAAACAATTCTAGAAAATTGCAACTTTAAAACATTTGTTTTCAAGAACCTAGACTTTTACTGATCATCTATAATTCCAGTTTTACTGGTAAACTCAAAGTGTACTAGAATAACACAATAAAAACAATATAAGTGTAAAAGGACAAACAATGGCATATGCAAAGCTTATAAGTTACAACACTGTCATGATTTACCCTTGTAGGGGTAAAACCTTCCAGAGGTTTCCAAAAAATTTATAAAATGCACTTATCTTGACTTATATTATTATTAATAAACCTATTAATGCATGGTAAGTATTAAAGTATGAACTTTCTAATAGAATCAAACTTCAAAGTACTAACATTTTAATTTTATTTGGGGAAGGCTGATTATGGGACGGACAATTCTGATAAACCTCAACTATAAAACATCGAGAAAATAATGCGGGACACCCCAGAGGAGCCATAGCCACCTCCTGTTGCCATCAGGCCTGCCAGTGGAAGGAAGAGAGGGAGTGACAGGGAAGGCCTGGGCCAAAACTGAACAAAAATGAAGGAAATGAATTGATGAGAGGAACCAGATGGGAACCAGGATGACACCAACTGGCGTTGGCAGGATGGCTGGTGGTCAAACAACCAAGCTTGAAAGTGATCCGTTAGGTGGGAATAAAAGTGATGTACAGCTTCATGGAGGGTTGGTGTAGTTCCAGAAAGTGTGTCAAGGACAATAGTGTGGATTATCCATAGCACTATTGCAACAATTAAAGCGCTGAGAGATGGGAGGATAAGGGAGGTCATAGAAAAGGTGAAGATGTTTTTAGACAGGCTGAAAGCCTGCTCACTCTCCTGGCAAAAGAGGTGCATGACTTCTCGCCAAATTACCTGTAAATGCGGGCAATCTTCCAAGCAATGAACTAAAGATCCATATTGACAGCACACAATGCATGAAGTTTGAGAGGCATTGGACCTCTCACCCATGCAGTACACTTTTCTCAGGAATCTCCACACATGGCTGATAATTTGGGGTTGTGAAAGAGGATGGTGAGTGTACCGCAAAATTTCCTTCTGGGTCTCCAAAGAGTACAGGATGTTGAGCTTGTCAAGGTAGTCCACTCGGGCAATGAGGTGGGTCATTGAGGTACCAATTTGTTTAAAGCGACTTGCCCACGGACTTTTTAAAATGGAAAGTAGGGAGATCCCTCTGGACGGTGTGCCCACTGATACTGATTCTCCACTCAGTGCTCCGCTGGAGAGGATAATTCGTTTGATGTGGGGCAAATTCCCATGCAGGCCCATGGTGGAGGTATGTGAAGCAAGATAGTTTAGCAGAGAATGTGGGTGGGTAGAATTGCTGAGGATCAGGGCACAGGAAAAATTGGAGTGGGTTGCGCGTGACCAGCGTTGGGCTGGGAGTGTGGGATTGGTGACTGCAGCGATCCAGGTACCAAGTATTTTGGCAGCATGGGCCTTGAAGTTGTGAAAGCCCATACCACCACTATGAAAAGGGCCAAACATGACATCCAGGTGCACTGGCGGTGGACGGCCTAACTAAAGCCACCCTTGTAGGAGGGCGTATAAAGAGTTGAAGAAAGAGGAGGGAAGGGCGATAGCATGGGTTAATAAACCAGACTTTGGAAAGGAGCATAGAGTTGCAAGCACAACCTGACCTGGGAGGGTAGACTGGTGGGCTTTGAGGGAAGCGATGCGCCTTGCAACATTTTATAGGATGTGGTGCTTCATCACTGATGAGGCATAACCTCCCGCCTCCACCACACTCCCAAATGGCGTACCAGACCATCAGTGGGTCTTAGCATGAAAGGGATTACAAGCGGGGTGGTATGGGGTGGCTGGGGCAAGGAAACCAGAGATCTAGCTGCCAAAGCATCTTGACTAAGGGGTGTGGTACCAGCGGGGTTGGTACCAGCCAAGGAGAATGATTTCAGTTTGGATGCATTAAGGGCGGCGTTACTGACCCTGGAGTAATCCTGGATAACTGCCTCCAGCGCTCATGCATCATAGCTGTCAGACACCCTAACCACACAATTTTTTTTGCGTATTCCAGCATCTTAACAGGTGCTTGGAGTTGCACATGGACACCAGCAAGGCAGACATTCACATTTCATAAAAGCAGGTCAAGGCTGAAGTTGTTCAATAGTGGACTTAAAGGGTCCCCTTGGAGGAGGCCCCTTTGAGTTTGAACCACATCAGTGAGGAAACTAGAGACACGCACATCCATTGTGGCAGACTCCGTGAGCAACATCATGCAATTAATGAACCATTGGGGAAGGTGGATTTTGTGATGGTAGGTTTGAGGTAATCCCAGTTGACTCTATCTTAAGACTTCTGATGGTCTAAAAAACAAGTGCCCCAGTAGCCGTGGATTGGAAGACGTTGGCTACAGTTTGTATGTTGTCCCATATAGACCGCTTGGGAATGAAACTGAACTGCTCAGATGAGATGATATCAGAGGTAACTACCCCTAGGCGGTTATCCATAATTTTAGTAATTAATTTAGTATTTGTGTTAATAAGTGATATGGGGCGCCAGTTGGCCAGGTCCAGCTTATCCCCCTTTCTTATACAGTGTTATAGTGTACGCCTCCTGGCACCAGGAAAGAGGCGCGTTTTCAACAAACACTGGTTCATTGAGTCTAGCAACAAAGAGGAGAAGTGATTAAAATGTCTCTTATAGAACTCGTAAGGAATCTCATCTGGACCTGGGAGCTTCCTGTGCGGTGCACCATGAATGGCATACCAGAGTTTATCCCAACAAAATAAATTCATCAAATCTGGGTAATGGGAAACGATGTGGATATGTGCGTTATTGAGAAATTCCTCAACTTCGGCCAGTTTGACTGGATTGGAGTGATAAAATTTGGAGTAATAGTTTTAAATTTTGATTGTCACTTTAGCTGTAGTTTCAGCGGCTGAGTGGGCAGCTGCCTCACCTGTGTGCAGGCCAAGCTCTGTCACAGTGCAAAGAACTTTTGAAAAAAATAGGCGGAGCACGTGTTGCCCATCATAATATTTTTTCCTTGAAATGAACACAAATGCGATGTTTGTGTTACCTTATCAGTGCATTGATATGAGAAGACACTTCTGCCCACTTGTGACCTTAAGCTAGGCTGTAGCCTTCAGCAGAGGCATTAGACTCTAAGTGGTCCACTTCTGCAAGCGTATGCTTAATGACCACTGAGGCAGCCTGGGAGCGGTGCAATAAGAGGTGACATGCTGACAGATGGTGTTCGCTTTGAAGGTTGACCATGTAGTAAGCAGGTCTGCACAGAACGGTGTGGAAAACTCCAGCTCCAAAGTTTTTGTGTCCACCCATGAGGAAAACCTGGGTGACATGATCTTGGCTAGACAAAGTTTGCACCATTTTGGTTCCTGTGACGCTGGGCTTGACAAAGAAAAGGAAATTGACACCAACCTGTGGTTGGAGAAATCAATTTTTGTCATTGTGCAGTGCGCAGTCTGGGGGCAAAAGTTCAATGGGGAAGAATAAGGTCAATGCAGAACAAATATCTCAGCTTCCCGTTGTGCATATGGGTATGGGGCATGTTGGGGAGCAGCGGTGCCTGTTTGGGGAGGGTATCAAATAGCCACAAATTAGCTTTCCAAATAAATAGTTTGACATGCCCCTAAAGGGGATAGGCGTTAAAGGTCAGCGGCCAGTGGCAGATTGGCCTAGAAGTTCAGGTCGCCCACCACAAACGGATCAGGAGGAAGTGGGGAGGGAAGTAACAGCTGAGAGGAATTTATGGTGAGTAAAATCACAGGTCAGGGCATAAATATTAACAATAGCGTGCACTTCATCATCCCTAGAAAAGGACAAAACAAGCACACGCCCAATAAGGTATGAATTTTTAGAAATACATTGAAAACTACATGATGCACTTATAAGCACCCCACAGCGCGGCAACCAAAAGGAAAGGAAGTGGAGGAGCATTGTTTCCCATGTTTCTTTGGTATCATGTGGACATTGGGTTTCCTGAATGGTCAGGATGTCCAAAGGTAGATTATTTTTAAAAACTCAGTTTCTTGGCCCATGACAATGAGGCCTTGAGTTCAGCGACGTTCAACGTCCCTATTGTGAAGACTCCCCCATTACACCTTGGATGCTAGGGGAAGGGCCCCCTTACCCTTCATCTGCCACTTGTTCAGTACGATTCTCTTTGTCAGCTCATGTGCATTGTGATACAGGGTAATTATCTTTGTGTAGTAGTACCGTTGTGGGTTTATTGTTAGAGTTTTTTTTATCTCTTTTGCCAATTTAGCTCAAGTTCATGAATTGCTGTGCTCCTGCGGTGCATCATCAAAGGTCAACAAAAATTCAGGAGGAAATGGGTTGTAGAAATAGTATTGATCGAGGCTTGGAAATTTTGCTCAGGTAAATCTTATTGACCCATTGGGTCTTCAGGTTGGTTAGCTCAATATGATTGGTGAGCAGATTCATGAGTTACTTCAGCAGCAAATAACTCAATGTAATCCTGGGTTTAGGCAGGCGGGATCATGGACGTGGCCATGCCGCTGACTTGACCGCTGCTTTTTGAACCTGCTTGGCCTTTTTGCGTTCTTGCAGGGACACATGATTGAACTGAATGTAACACCCCTGTGCGCCCCACGGAAAGGCGGCTTTGGTGTCAATAGCCAGTTCATAATGGGAGTCTGCACTGCTCATTGCATCAGAGAGGATTTTATTTTTCGTGATGCCCTCTTTGGAGGTGCAGGCGTGGGCCTTGTGGCCAAAAGCGCAACAAAAGGTGCAGATAGGGAGCGCGCTATCCACCGTGACTTGAAATGGGTGGGATTTCTGTCCATCAATATTCAAAACTGTAGTGTGGGGAATTTGGGTATTGTAATCTTCACAACGACTGCTGTTTAGTGATCACTGCAATTGCTTTGCCCATGCACAGGTCCAGCATGAGCATAAAGAGTTGCATTTTGAAGGAGTGAAGTTACCCATAGCTCTTAAGCCCAACCATGGAGTGATCCTCCAGCACTATGAGCTTTATTGTTACGGGGATAAAGTCAAACGTAACGAAAATTTGGTTTGATTTGGTCCAGAGAGTGCGCTTCATTTTGACCACCCATTGACCATCTGGAATGTCTATCACCACACTTACCTGTTCAGCTTCATCCTCTACTTTTTTAGTTTCAAACCTGAGATCAAACCAACTGCAGGTCATGGAGTGTGGTGCAACATATACTGCATCTGGGAAGTGTTTATGCACATCTCCACAGAACTTTTTACAAAACGCCGTTTGATTAATATCCAGGAAAGCTCAAACCCTGTGCTCCACTGACGACAGGGGCTGGGAATGCAGAGTATTAATGAACTGTTTACATTTCGCTTGCCAGGCTAAAATCTCTAGGGAATACTAACCACCAGGTTTTTTTACTAAGATGCTGGTATTGCCAGGGCGTTTACAAACTTTGGATGATGCGGAGCCCAATCCTGTGCTCTTTACTTTGCTAACCCAACTGTTACCTGACATTGGGTGCACACTAGTCTACTTAAAGAGATCGTCAAAACTACCTAGTCTTGAATCAAATTTGTTGTAATAGTGATTGCAACGAGAGAGAAGTTTGCAAAGTACCAACATACTCTCACAAATTACGCCTTTATATGAGCTAAAAATCATATGATGAGTCAAATATGGACTACCCTCCTAATGACCCACTGACTAATGTGATTACATGGCCACTTTATTATGTTCCTTGTTTTTGTTAAATTAAAAATCATTAATCTTATTGCAAAATGAATAGTGAGTCTTATTCGCTCCTATATCTCAACAGGGGTGCACTAATCACTCATAATACCATTTTTAGTGCTAGATAGTCCGAAATGATGGGGTAAATCATTAATGTTTACTTAATTATAGTGGGACTCCTAAGAGCCAGATGCGAGGGAAAAGGAGTGAGGAGACGTCAAGAAAGGGAGAAGGGTTGGTACGCTAAAGCCTAGCTGCATTTGAGACTGAGCAGGGTAGGGTTGGCGACATAATTGAGACTTTCAAGGCCATCTTAAAGTGCACCTAAAGTGGGCAGCAATGTGCTGTAAGGGTCCATACTTTTGAGTCATAAGCTTCCCAAAGGAAGAAACGGTGAGTTGTCCATAGTGCTGTGGCATAGGCAAGGACTCAGAGTGGTCAGTGGCATCTAGGTAGGGTCTGCTCAAAGAACAGATGTTGAACAGGATTGCCAGGCCATGAAAGGGCATTAAGGAGCGCGCGGACCTTGGGCTAGAACGCGGTGACCTTTGGGCATGTGAAAAAGTGGTGGAGATGGGAGTCAATAGACTCCAAACAATGAGGGCAGCCGTGGTGTTGAAAGGCAGGGCCATTAAATCCCCTGTCCTGTATGAACAACGGAGCATCCTTTATAGGGTGTTAGACACCTTCACATAAAGTATTGGGTGTTAAACATCCTTCCAGAGCCTCTGGAAGTTTATGTTTGTTGAGGGTGAAAGGAGCTCAAGGAGGACCTGGCGGATTAGAGGTCTATTCTGGGGGTTAAAGCGAGATATGACTAACTGTTTATTATGTACTATCAAATAATGACAGGGGCTGAGGCCTGGTCCATCCATTTTGTATAGAAAAAATGTTATATATGTGGTCCCACTCATCTATGGGCAAGTAAATCTTAATTCCAAAATTTGAAAGAGGATGGTCTTAGGCAATGGCCTTGGTTAGTGAGACGTTCCCCCTAAATATGTCAACTATGATTTAGGAAAGCCCAGAGATGATGACGCAGATTGACTGAGGGTAGGTTCCCACTGGGGCATGGGGTTGCATCCCAGCATATAACTGGGCTAAGAAGCTTCAGATAAATGGGGGTGTCATGAGAGCGGGCGTCCAGAAGCCCTAAGCCCCCTTCATATTAGGGTCTGGTTATTATTGACAGTCAGTGTAGGTGGGTTGTCGGAGAGTTCATATCCAAAAACTGAGAAGAACGTTGAGCCGAGTATAAAATTGAGTCTGAGAAGAAACAGACATCACAAGAAACCAAACTTTAGTAAGAGGAACACATTGGCCATCAGGGCATGACCTGGGAGAGTTATATTTCGTCTGTTCCAACTTGAAATCCTGGAGTTTACCGATTCCAAGATTATATCCTCATTGGCACTGAGTGCAACTCCTTGTGAGCTGGTCAGGATCCCCAGGTGACGGAAGTTGCCGCGCATAGGCTCCAGACTAAATGGTGATGGAATGTAGGTGAGTCAACCTGTACTACCTTTGTTTTATAGTGGTAATCGTGGCGGTAAACGCCTTGGTGTACCTTATATAAATCACAGCAGCAAAGTTTGTGTTCTCAGGGCAACCAAACGCGATGGCAGTGTCACTGCAAATGCCATGATGCGGTTTGGGGCCTTACTGGTACTATGATACCCATCAGATTCTCATGCAAAGTGGCCAATAGGGGATAAAGGGTTATTTGAAAAGTAATGAGGTTCAGAGGATTACTTTGGTGGAGACCCTGACCAATGGTAACTGCAGCTATAAATCCTGTTGGTGAAAGGTCTCTGGTATGGAGTTGGTCATAGAGCGCGGAGATCCAATCCTTGCTGTAGAGGGAAGGTGGAAGCGAGCTAAGGAAGTATCTATGTAATTCCATGCAACACGATCATAAGCCTTCTCTATATTCAGAAGAGCCACAAAGCCAATTGCCCTGCGTAAGTTAGTAGTCAATGTTGGTGGAAGTCATTATAGTTATCCCATACTGGCCTCTCTGGAATAAAACCATGTTGGGAGGAGTTCAAGTAGGGCGACAATCATGCTGTTATATGGTTGACCAGAAGCTTTATGAATAACTTGTGATCCGATTTAATCAAGGCTATGGGGCGCCAGTTGGTCAGGTTCTACCAATCTGAGCTCTTATGAATAAAAGATGTTAATGAACCCCTAGAATCAGAGAGGACCTCATCTCGAGCCAAAAGTATGTTGAACAGGTCACAGAGGAATTTTTCTGTTACTAAAGGTTCTAGAAGGTATAGCTCAAAAATTATGCCATCAGGGATAGGGGCTTTAAGACGCAGAGATTTAAGGAGGTATACTTAACCTCCTGACAGGTGATAGGGGCCAGAAAAGCTTCACCTGCCTGTGGGTCAGTGGGAGGCTCCGGAATGCGCCATAGTAGGTCTTAAATATCTGACAGGTCAACCTGGTCACCATGGAAAAGGTTTGAGTAGTAGTAGTGCAGTTCCTGTGAGATGGCTTCTTTGTCCGTTGAAGTAGTGTTTCTAATCTTTAGTGCTGAAATTTCCTGCGCTGTAGATATAGCTTTTTGCCTAAAAGAAAAAAAGCTAGAAGGGCGTTCCCACTGAGCATATTAACGGGAAGAGTGAAGTTGGATGCCCGCTCTTCCTGAAGTGCCAATTCTGAGTGAAGGGTTCTTGAGTGGCTTCCTAGTCATTCAAAAATGAGAGAGAATGAAGGTTTGCAGTTCCTTTCAAGGTGCCTGATTATAGCTTCAGCCTTCCTAAATCTGGCGCGAGCCACCGTCATCTGGGCTCTGGAACAGATATAAGTCACCTGGTTAATTCCACATTGGTTGATGCCCAAATCGCGCTGAGGTTGCTCAGGTGGGGTGGAGGGGAGGATATGTTGTCCCATATGGTTAATGCCAGCTTCTCCCTAACAAAGGAATTGCTTATTAGATCCAAGACAACCCTTGGTCAAAAACTGCACGTTGTTATAAGTATGGTGGTAAAGACAACAGTGAGTGATCTGTAAGCACTTAGATGAATGTCGTGGGCCATTGGAGATGAGACACAGCCAACCATAAGAGAGCCTATTAATGCCAAGTCAATGCGCGATGCTGACAAGAATTTACCTCCATTATGATGGATCCTGGTCATACAACTAAGGCCAGACGCAGAGGGTAGCAGCGAATCTGTAAAGCCACTAGTTTAAAGAAAGTCCTAGAGTCTACTGGATCCAGGGCGTTCATCTGTTGCAGGAGGGTAAGAATTACAAACGCGGCTTATGGTACTGTTATAATATTCCATTAAGATGGTATACTGTGCGAATTCAGGTGGACTAGATCCTCCAGAAGTCGGTTCTGGTCAGCCCCAGCTTGAGGCAGATATATACTGGCGACGAAGAAGGAGAATACAGGTGTTATGAGCTTGGCTAATATAAGACATCCACCTAGGTGTTGTGAGAAGATGTGGGTTTTTATATGGATATCAGAATTATAAGGGCGGCATGTTCTGTCCAGAAGGAGTCTCCTCTCAACTGATCATTCTATGCTTTGTGTTTATCTGGGTAAAGATGAGGCTCCTGGACAGCAGCAATGTCAATATGTACTGACCTGAATTTGCAAAAAAGTTGGGCTCTCCACCTAAAATACCGCAAACCATTTGAGTTTATGGATTGCAGGGTCAGGGAACCTCCGCAGGGACTCATAGTTGCTCCCCTCCGCATCCTGGGGGTTGACAGTTCTTCAATCTGCAACTGGAAGGCGGATAGTTTTGAGTCCCTTAGCTTGACTATTATTTTCAGTGGCTGAGTGGAGCATTGGGGTAATTGAATGGTGGCTAGGGGAGGGGGGCGGCGGATCTGGATATCTAATCAAGGATGCTGCCTATGCTACGTTGCTGGAAAGTTCCTGAGGTTGCTCATTAACGACCTCGGCAGTACACCCATCAAATGAGTATGAGACTATACTATCATCTCCAGCACTGCAAAAAATCTTTGTGAGATGCGGGGTGTAGGAGGAATAGGGATCTTTGAGTTGCTGCGTCTACCACAGGTATTAGATTGCCAGTATTGTTGGTGGCTGAGCTTCATTAGAAGCTCCTGTTTGGTACAAGAGAGTGCTAGCGGAGACTTGTGGGCGTACATTGGAGCACTGGGTAGAGGTGGCTAAAGATGGTTGCCTTGTGGGGGATGCCTTAAGATTGGCAGGAGAGGGTATTAACATCGGGAGAATGGAGGGCGTGCTCACTGGAAGAAGGGATTAGGTCTTAAGGATGTGTGAACCTACTGTTAACACTGGAGTTTCAACTGCACAACTAAGAGCTTTAGGGGTAAGATCCTTAACTGAATCGTATTGTGTGAGTTGTGGAATTGCTGCTGCAGCCACGTGGGAACATTTTTGCCTGGTTTAGGCCCCCGAGTGGTGGCTGAGAGGGTTTGTTTTCGAGCTGAGCAGCCATTATACAGGTGTATAAGGGCGTTAAACCATGAACAACGAGGGCCGCTTGGTCAGGGTCAACAAAGAATATCTCTGGGAATTTCCAAACCACTGCCACACGAGGAATTGACTCTATATTGTGAGCCACCATGGGGAGGAAATAAATAATGCCCTTGCAGGCGGGCTCTTTGAGTGGGAGAATAGTAGGAGGGGACACTAAAGTCTATTGTGATTACAGACCTAAACTCCATTAACCATGATGGAGCTCCAGTTTAAGTGATTCATAATCAATAATCGTGGGAAGTTGGAAAACGTAACCCATGAGATTTTCTCCAAGTGAGAACATATGTGGGAGTTCAGAGAGATCCATGCGGAATAACAACCTGAAGGGTGGCAGCATGGCCATCATGGGCAGCTTCAGTGAATCCCACATAAACTTAGTGTCCCTTTACCAATTCATGGATATTGGTGTTGATTAAAAATGACTCCTAAATTGCTGCAAAGTATGAGAAATAATTTCTGTGTAGTAAACAACAGGATTATTCCCATAGTAAAGGAGAATCGCATGAGAGGGTTGAGCGGGGTAAAGCTTTTTGCGCTCTAGTTTCTTCTTAACATCATAAATAAATGTTACTTCACGGGGATCAGCTTTAGGTATTACTGGTGCAATGGTTTTATGGTAAGCCCCGCTAGCCCCTTGGTGTGCTTATGCTTGCTTTGAGCTGAAACTGCAGGCTAAATTTTAGTAGGTGATGAGGGCAAGTTTATGTGGTTAGATGTTTGCTGGCGCAATTCAATGGTTGCTGGTATTGCCTGGCGCTGGGTGCAGTTTCTTTAGCATCGCCAGTTTATTTTGCATCATATAAATCGGAGTTACCTTCAGCCAATTAGGGAGAGGAAACTAATTAATCACATCCCAAATTAGTGCTTCCAAAAGTGATCCAAATTTTGGGTGTGACTTCATGTGTTAAAATCCCCAACTAATTGAAACATAGGTAATTTTCAGCTTGAGATGAGGAAGTGCTGAGATAATAAGTGGTTTAAGGGATTAAAAATGGGACAAATGAGATTAGAAACTGGTGCAAAGCACTAAATTTCACTTCTGTAGTATCTCCACTGAGCAATTAGGATGGCCCAATATAGTAATCTGTGAGCCAGTTTAGTCAGCTGAACCAACATTATGGGCGATGGTTTAATAAGTAGACCGTTAGGAATAGCCTCTCATGGTGGGATTCAGAAATTCAACATTAGCGACATTAGGAGGGGCTGAAACATTCAACTCAACTAGAAAGGAGGCTTCCTTGAAGGATTGAATTGCATCTAATTGATTTGATGCGTATAAACTTCCTAAGTGGTGTTCTCCATAGTAGGAGGGCCCCAACAGGTTGTTGGGATGTAGTGAACACTGATCTCATGGGCGTGCGGGTTCCAGAGACACTATCTGGTAAGCTGACATTTGGTGAAGTGGCCGCATACACAAAGGGGGCTGTTTTTAAAGCTGCTGCTTAAGAGCAGGTAACTATGGTTAATGCTGAGGTTGGCAACTGAGGGTTCTTAAGTTTAAGGTTTTTTGGCTCGTTCAGTCAAGTAAGTGAGTACTTTTTAGGCTTTCTGCCATTATTGCTATTAGTTTCAAAAATTTCTCTAGTGGAGCCAAATTTCAAGATAAATTTGATTTTAAAAAAGTGATGTTTAGCTCACTCATGTTACACTCTAATATCCATGATTTCTCCCTAACACTATATATAGTACAATTTTTTTCTTTCCGCTTGACATCATTTTTGAGAGCATTTATTTAAAAAAGCATCCATTAATTTCCATCTCCACCTAACCATATTAGTTTTCCATTTATGTCAGCGGATCTGCCACCTGCTGCCCCAGCGTGGGGCAGCAGCGCTCCACTTGCTAGCATTTTACGCCCAGCAGACAAATGCGTGTGAACTGGCTCATCCAGTCCGCCTAATGCATCAGGCTGATTTGTCCCTCCAAGGGACTTATTATCACACTTAGCGCGAGTCCACCCAACCTGCCCCCACCACTTGCCTTACCCCAATCCAATAATTGCTTTTACCTCTGAGTTAAATATGGGCATTTCTTCCCATATACTGACAAAGCGATAATTGAGCTGGCAACATCCTCATTTTCACCAGCGGGATTTATCAACTTCCTCCCTTATAAGGGCTATTTTGATATTGGTTTTCCCAACTAAGAGGATGCAGCTGCTGCAGCAACTACACCCTTAATATATAAAAACACACTTATAACCGCAACCCATACACGCCTCCCCAATGACACCATAATGGTGGTGAACTTTGCAAACCTTCCTTTGCACCTTCCCCCTCAAACACTTTATGAAGAATTGATGATGAGGCTGTCCAAATATGGTACAAACACCATCCATCACTTCCTGTTCCCAAGCGGAGCTGAGTGGTTAGAGGCACCACAGGCAATGGCCACCATTACCCCCCACCAGCCAACCATAGCCCAGCACATCCCACCACATCCCCATATGCACCAGATCACTTCTTTTGGGCTCATGTTGACAACGGCCACACCTTTTTCCCCCTCTTCCATGAGTTGGATCATTCCAAAAAACTGTAGCTACATAAAAAACAAGAGGAATCCGCCAAGCCCACACATGAGGCCGCACAAACAGCGTTTGAGTGGGGATTTTAGCTTCCCCCACCCCCTCCAGCTGAACGCTCAAAAAATGAACAAAACCTTTGCAACCAAAGCCCAAGACAGCTTAATTTCTTACAATTTACCAAATCAGGAGCAGGTTTGGACCCAAATTCAATCCAACCAATTTAATGCACAAATCTTAACCAACCAAAACCACGTCCCTCTGAATCAATCACGCTCAATTAAAATCCCTGGGACTTATTGGATGAATTAACTGAATCTGGGGAAATTGTCCCACCTCCTAACTTTCCAATAAATTTGAAACCATATCTACCTTTAGATTTTTTTGCCCCATTCCCGCCCAAGAAATATTTCCTCAAACCCACTGCTACCCCATTCTTGAGTGACCATCAACTTGCTGAGGCCACTGTGGCATCTTTTGATAGCTGCCATCTCCATGAAGCTGTGGCACAATCTGACACTGAGTTTAATGAAGGGCTACATATAATCAATTACCCTGCCAATTTCCCTGAGGTTGCAAAAGTGGAAATTGAACAATTAAGGGAAACTGCCACCTCTGCGATCAAGCAAGTTGTTGCACTGGCAGAATTTTTCCCCACCACGTGCATCACCAGAGCCAATATTAATAAATTTTCCCAGCTTCCTGATGCACACATACAAGCTGAACACCATGTTGCCAAATTCCTGGAGGCTATACTCCAGGCCCAGATTGTTACCAAAGAACTTAACAATTTTATACTTTTCCTTGACCCACATCCCGCGGATGCCCCAACCCCTTTGCTCTCAGCTTTGATCCTCCTCTTCATTTGTGAAGATGAAATTGATAATCCACCTGAGTCCCCCTCCACCTCCCCCTCCGCCATGGTGGGATAAGCGGTTCACAACTGCTACACCTGGTAGGCTAATTTTCCTTTTTGTTTTGGTGTCTCGCCACTCATTTAAGGCATTTGGTTTGTGTTTTCAGTCATTATTTTTGTATTGGTAATCTCTATCCCCTGGTCGGCTTACCTCAAATAAATTTAAATTTATATAGTACAATCTTATAAAAAATTAATTAATTTCCTATTAAAATATAGAATTATTTAGATATCAAATAAGTTATAGATTTTTACCTTGGAGACTATAAATAGGCTGGCATTACATATGTCTGTACATCTAAACATCATGAGAAAAGTTTACACTCCTAGATCAGTAGATCAAAACCACATCATTTCTGTGAAAATTTTTTTGAGAATCAGTCACCTTAGGGCTGGGCGCAGCAACCAAAGAGGAACAATAAGAGTTAGAGGACAATCTTAAAAGTTCTAGGACATACTAACAAGGGTCCAAATTGATTATGAATTGTTCCACATATAGATGCATCAAATGTTCTAGGTATTGAAGTTACAATTAAATCAAAACATATGACTAATATAAGGCTGATGAAATTGTATGTTCATGAGATCAAGCAGATGCTGAAAGTAGGATTAATGAAATTTTAAAAAAGTTGGGCGTTTCTTTTGTTGCTCATGAATAATTTTAAAAATGAGGGTACAATTTACCATGGACTAATGCCAACTAAAATGAGATTATTAAGAAAGTCTTAACCCATATTTAAAATTTCTAATACGTTGAAGAGATTTGAAGAGTTCTAGTAATTTTCAACAATAGATTTTTTATTAGGTATTAGAAATAGATCTGTCATCCATAAAGAACGAGAAAAGCATGCTTATAATTAGCCAAAATCTATACTTACCAAAAAACTAATAATATTATAGAGGTCTATGTAATGCCTTTGATACCTTCCAGAGGGTTATGGAAAGATAGTTCAGCGACTTGAAAACAACTTGTGTTTTAATATACCTAAATAATATAGCTGGCTTTAGGAAAACATCAAAAAGCATAATCAACAGCTTAAAAAGTTTTTACACATCTCATAGCCTCAAATATGGGATCAAAACAAAATTTTTTCTATAATGCTAATTAGAGTTACTTAGCCATAATATCAACAAGATAGAAATTTAGAGTTAAATTGGAAAGGTAGATGCTATAGCAATAATTGATTATCCCAATTGCTTGGTAAGAAAAAATGTTTTCTTAAGCATAGCTGGATATAATAAACAGTTGCCCATTTTGCAGATACTGCTGTTCTTGGGCACATAATATGTAACGATTTACAATTTTACTGGGCCAAATAAGATGAAGCTTTTAAGAAAAATAAATAATGATTAATGGAAGAGTTAAATATAATTTATCAAAACCAAAAAAAACTTTCTTGTCATAGAGGCGACTATTACATAAAAGACTAGGCTTCAAATTTGAGTGAATTAGGACCCAGTAGATAGCCAAGGATGTCATGGGAACAGTTAATATGATTGGTAAAAAATCTAGGGTTACCTTGTAAGAGGTTCTCAGCTTCACGCTTTAGTTGAGCTAAAATTTTGTGATTCTGTTGCCAAGTGATGTTCTATTCAGAGATTCTAGCTACCCTCAGGTTGACTCTTCAAGAAAATGGATTCTAAGAGGTGATGGCTATGCACCTTTTCTCTAGAAGGGTTTTCATTTAGACTTTATGGGATTTTGACTGCAGTATTCTTCAACATTAGAACTATGAAATATTTATTAAATTTGATAATTTAAAGATAGGATAAAATTTAAAACACTTTCATTTGGATAAAACTTTTTAATTATTTATAGGGTGATAGAAGCTCCATGGCGTAGGGAGAGTCTTTTTCCCCTCTAATTTAGGATCTTCCCTTCAAATTCATTAGGAGGATCAACCAACAGCCTTTGTCATCTATCAATATTTGGACAGTAATGACCTCATTGTCCTGGGACTTCCAGATTAAGACTCTGGGATCCAAGATGCAGTTATACCCAGATCATCAATCAAAGGACTGTGTCAATCAATTCCCTTTAACAACTTTCAACTATAATTTAGTTTATTTTTTTTATCACGGACATCATCAATTCACTAAATGCATAACAATTAACCCATTGAGAATCACCACTTAGGAGGGTGCTTAATTTGTTCACTAATTCACTTCTCAACAGGATGCTCTATTTTCTTTACAGCTATAAGCTCTGAAGAACCCCCTAAAGGTACTGTTGTAGGGGGATAAAAGATCATTGTAATTTATCATGAACCCACTTTACTAAGGTACCTTGGGCAACATATGCGATGGAATATTCAAACCCTGCTTTATATAGGACGCAATACTGGCCTAACCAGGAGGTTCCAAGTTTTTAGTTCACAAACTAAAGTGATGATGATAGCACAAAGCAAGATATCCAACTTTGATATGGAAAAGTTTAGTTAATTTGTGATGTTTGGCATGGTTCCTTTAGGGTGTTCAAAATAAATCCTTTGGTGGCAATTTCTTGTGACCTAATGATATTGCCATGTAAAGTTTCCATAGTCAAGTTAGCATTTTTAGGTGCAGAGGTAATCAACAATGGTTTCACACTGGTAGGTAATCGTAGTTCTTTTGTAGAGGGCATGTAAAGAAGACATTTTGATCACCCCATTGAAATATTACTTGGTATGCCAGTACAGGGGAAGGTAGATAGTAATTTATCACATGGGTTTGAAGCAGCCATCTTCTGGATGATAGAGATGAGAGTTGTGTTCAATCAGTCCACTGATCCATTAGTCAAGGGATTTAAGGGGCAGTGAAATGTTAGCTGATGTTGAAAAAAGAAGCCAGCTCTTTTAATAATTGTGACGTAAAGTAAAACCCTTTCAAAAAAGAAGGACCCTTGGAAACTTGTGTTAGATGAAAATGGATAATAGGAATCAGGCAGATTTCTTTGCAATGGCTGCAGGGACAGAGATAGCTTTTACCCAATTAATCAAGTAATTGATAGCAAAAAGTATATCTAATTTACATGAAAACTGTGGAGACGGGACTCACAGCATCAACGCTTACCACTTTGTTGTGCCAATGGAGCCACTACTTGATGTTGGTACTGGTACTTGGACATTATTGAGTTATAAAAGGCAAACATGCTTCCAACAATTTGTGGAAGATACTAAGAATATGATCCCAATAACAGCGCATCCTCAAAGATCAAAATTTTTTTAATGGCCATAGTATACACTGGAGTGCAAATCAATAGTAATCTTTACTTGAATAGCAGGGTGCACATAGAGCAACCATCCCCTTGACTAGCTTATAATGCATCCCATCCATAATTTGGGTATCCTTTGTCATGGTTTGCAACTAAGCGTTGGTCTCCAGTACCTCCAGTTCCCATCAGTTAGGATAACCAATCTAGTCATATAGAAGTTACTACTCAGGAATCAACATGGGTAGTTAGGGCATTCATGATAAAGCATCAGCGCTTTGGTAACTTGTCCTAGCAAGATGAAATATCATAAAGTCATATATATTAATTTTAGCACCCAGATCTTCAGTCTCCCATCAGGGTCTTTCATCTGTTTTAGACACTAAAGGAAAGCGTGACCATGATAACAGTGAAATGGGTTCCATTTAGGTAGGGTAAAATGCTAAATGGCAAGGACCACTGCTAAAACTCTCACTAAGTAACAAAGTAGGTTTTTTGGCCTCTATAGGGTTTTAAAGAGGTAGGCCACTTTATAGTCCACTTGTTGATCGTCTAGTTAAGCTCGTATGGACACACAGCCTCTTTAATAGCATCAATTAACAGCAAGAAAGTTCAGTTGAAATGCAGTTGAATTAATGCATTTTGCATGGCTAAGATATTCCATTTTTAAACACAAGTGTGCACAACCCAAAAGGGGAGAAGCCACGCATATAGCTAAGGCTGTCTCAAAAGTTGATGCCTTGGTCTTTCTTAGGGCTCTTTTTAAAAGGAACCCCTTTTAAATGATATAGACATAAAGGTTCAGCGAGATGTCAATAAGCGGGACCAATTTTTTGCAATAGTCCACCATTTAGAGGAACACTCAAATGTACTTTAAAATAAGGGGACATTTTCTCAATCATTTTAACTTTGTATGAGATAGGATGGAATCTACGATTTGTGACTTCATTCCCAGAGAATACACTTTAGAATAAAAGAATGGAAATTAAAAAGGCTTGGATTTGAGAGTAGATTTTCTCAACCATTTAAGAACTTTCAAAAGTGATTCTAGTGCCGTTTAAGAGATTTGAAAATAGTGTAATTTAATTAACGTAGACCTGAACACACAACAGTTTATGGTTACCTAAGAGTTCATCCAAAGTCTTTGAATGATTTCCATAACGTTACAGAGCCCCTGTGGCCTTAGAATCAGTTTATATAATACTTAATTGGCAATTAAAACATACTTACCTTGGTCCCTGGGTGCTTATTTAATCTACCAACGCCCATTAATGAGAACATAGCCAAATAATTGGGTTCTAACAAGAAGCATAACAAATCATCAATATGAGGCAAAAGTAGCTATCCTTTTTTATTTATCAATTTTTGTTCTTTATTAATGTATAAAACTTGATGGCTCCAATCACTTTTGCAAAAAAACAAGAGGGGCGAGGCTAAAGGGCTTTGGGAGGGTACCAGCAGTCCCAGCTCCACCAATTGCTTAGGTTCCTTAGTGACTTAAGTCACTTCTAATTTATTTTTCTGATAGGGCCGCTCTTGATAAGAAAAATATCTAACCGTTAATACAATGTTTACAGCTCTCTTCAATTTTCTGAAACTATATGTGGAAGGTAAGGACAGATAAACTTATTCCTCAAGCAACTCGTCAACTTTTTTGCTCACTGTTCAACTAATGTTTCTACCAAAAATCCAAAATGGGGCAGCTCGGTGGTATAACAAAATAAAACACAAGGCTTCTGAACCCTTAGGCATCTCTGATCTTGTCAATGAGTAATAGATACACATAAGCTATCAGTGTGCTAATTCCCACCATTTGTAGATCATCAGTCAAATTATCTATTAGCACAGAGATGGGACCATTTTATGTAGGATCAAAAGCTACAGGTCATATTGAAATTTTTATTGCAAAGGGGTGTAAAATTCTCAAATCCAGTAGGCTCCCAGGGGAAATTATGCGAACTATATTGCTAATAATGGCTTGTGACTTTAGGGGTACTAGTTTCGACTTTGGTGATTATGAAGACATTTCTTCTTTTCCATCTACCAAATGTGGTGTTAGTCACAACTAGTGACCTTGGCTATGGTATTTAAATTATTTTATATTGTCATTCATCTCTAGTAGGCAAGTTTGGGTCTTGATACCCTCCTTTCTATCCTTGGTGGGGTTGAATACTTTTGGACATGAGTCTCTATTAAGGATTAGGACACTTCACCATTGTGGGATCCACCAACAAATGGCAAAAATTCTTTGTTAAAGTGAAAAATTTACTTTATAAATAAAAGTAATATTTAACGCTTTGTTAAAGTTTTTTATGCTTTTTATTGTTTAAGCAGGGCAAAACCAAAAAACCTTTTCTCATTACTAGTATTTCCTATTTAACTTAGTTCAAATTTTGGGACCATGGGTATTTGAGGCAAAATTATATAAAGCTGAGTCATCCAAATTAGGTTTATAGGCTTTCAGCCTATCAGATCGAAGATAAATATTTTGAGGCAAAACTGACCCGTGTGGTAACAATTTGATGAATTGCATCCAATCACCAGCAAGTAAAATCTTCTCACCTCAGCGGTGGTTAGACTCATGTGGTAATGATTGGTTAATTTGCACCCTATCATTGTCAAGTGATATCTTCTTACCTCGAAGGTGATCAAACCCATGTGGTAACAAACACCCCAAATTCAGCTAAGAAGTTGGTGTAATCCTATTATTAGTTATTACCTTATTAGGCTGATTTTGGTTATAAACCATATTTTTCCGATAGTTAGGATTCCACTGAGAATCTGCCAAGGTCTTTTTGCCGTGGGTAGTCATATTGTTGATAACCACAATATTATTTGAAGATTGGGCAGGTGATTGGCCAATCATGGTAGCAGATTCAGGGGCACTCGTACCTCCAACATTCTTTTTCTTAAGTCAAGAAGGAGATTGTCTGACATTGCCCCCCTCAAGGATGTTGGAAGGGGTGTAGGGTCATAGGAAGCAGCCATGTACCTGGTTTATGATAATTCCGGTAGCCAAAGACTTTATAGAATACTCATTTCCTCTCTTATACGTGATGGTAAATGGCCCTCCCAGATTGATCCAAGTTTGCCACTATGGGGAGCTATGTGATTGTGGTAATATAAAACCCTATCTGACACTTGGTAAGAAGATAGAGGAGCTCAGAGCTCATTGGCAGCTTGGCCTTCTTTAGTAACCATTTTTGCAAGGTTGGTATAATATATAGGTAAGGTGGAAAATGGGTACTCAACCATGCAAGAGTAATCCTTCTTGCTGGGTTCTTTATTGGCTAGAACCAAGATGACTTCATAATTGAGCAATGGAAAGAACCCTTGCTTTATATTGATAATGCCATCATATTCAATCATAAACTGAGTACCTATAAGCATATCATAAGCGTTAATAGCTAAAGCCACTGGGGGCCAATAGAATAAGCTTCCCAATACAAATGGGAAGGGATGAGTAAGCACCCAGTGCGCAGGTGTTGTTAGGACCAGCGGTTCCAAAGTCTTGGTTGTACTCCAAGTCAGGTGCAAGTTTGATCTTTTTCATCAACTTGGAGGATATTATGTTCACTGGGAGCCTGTATCTAAGATAGCCATCACCTGAACTTTTTGGATAACCACTTTGACCTCCGTAAGTATCCCCCCAAAAGTGGGCAATAGCACTAAGACCTCTTTAAGATGGAAAATGGAGGTTAATTTGCACGCGGTCTCAGGGTAATTTTCCTGGATGGACTGCATGGTATGGCCATGCTGGAGAGGGCGAATAAGGTGAGACAACATCTCATCTGCATTGCTGGTAGTATCAATAACGGCTGGCTCCCCTAGAACTTGGCAGAGATACATCTCTTCAGGTATGGTGGCTTCATCTAATCCTAAAGCATTCAAGCGATTGGGGACTTCCACTTCAGCAGGTACTCCTTCAACAAAATAGCTGACCTCATCCGTACCCCCCTCAGAATCATCCCCTGGGGTATTAGTAACGTGAGGTAATGGCGTAAGTTGTTTAAATGAGTCAGGAACATGAGATTTGTCAGCAATAGGTGTGCCTTTCCCTACGCTGACATTGCTTTTCCCTGCTCTTGTTCCTTGGCGTCAGCTTTCTTTTTCCAGCACACAGCCTCCTTGTGTCTGAACTTGTAGCAGTATTCGCACTGAGGGCGTTCAGAACGTTTTGCTTTGGGGTTTTGCTCTTCAGGGCTCATTATCTGAAGGGGCTCCTTCTTGTCTTCAATAGCTAGGGCTCGAGACTTAGGCTTTGAATCCTCAATGGTTAAAACGTGAGGACGAGATACTGCTCCATGTGGAACGTCGGGCTTATGGAAAGCAGCGACATCTATTAACGCCTCCTTGATGTCTTGAATGGTATGGAAATATCGTTTAACTGAGGTGATGTGCATCGCTAACGGAGGGTAAGAAGACACTCCAGTCAAAACGGCGGCTACAGCATCATCCAAAGTCAACATCTTTGAGGTTAACAACGTCTGTGCTTCCATATAGAATTGTTCCGCAAAGCCGACCACTGACTCTCCTTTTCAGATACTCATACGCATAAAAGCTTGCTTTTTCATACTTAAATCCTGTTTTGAAACAAACGTGTTTATGAGAGCCTCTTTAACCTCAGACCAAGTGCAAAGAGCATCCATGTGGGGGACCATCACCTCCTGTGCCATGCGGCCCAAACAGGAAAGTATATGTTTGGCCTTCTGACAATCCGTTGCCCCTTCCATAGCTGCTTCATAGACATATAAAAATGAAGCAATGCTGCCTTCTCCCAGGATAAACTTGTCTTTGAACGTCAGTTTGAATGAACTAGAATCACCCCCGGTAAGGGTATGAATAGCTGGAGCTTCTGCTTCCAAGGTTTCAGAGTGGTAGTTTAACTGATCAAAGGTATGCAAAAGGCGATCAAACTGATCTTGCATGGCTTTGAGCCAGGTTTCCACTTTGGTAAGGGCTTCTAGGGGCCCAGATTCACATAGTCTCAGTTGATCTTTGATCCCTATTCTATGAGTTTCAAGATCTTCCACTTGGCTCTCCATTGCATTGACTTGAAAATGGAGTTGTGACACCAGCAAGCTTGGGTTTATTTTGAGCAGTTTCCACGGCTTCCACGCGGTTCTACAACTCTTCTTTCATTTGTTTACACCCTTCATCATCACGAGGATGTGAGCTTGAGCCTTGTACTCCATCCTTGATCTGCTCATACTTCCTCTCGACCTGCGTCAATTGACTAAATACTTCCTTCAACAGCACAGGGCTTTCCAGCGAAGCTTTTACCACTTTTGCTTTGGTTTCGCATTCAGTCAGGCGACGTGCCAAATATTTGGTATTTTCAAATGAAGCTTTGAGAGCTAGCTCCTTTTCTAGATGAACAACCTTAGCTGCAAGGGTGGTGATGGCGCTAGATGGTTCAAGCAACAGACGGCGTTCCATCTCATCAACACATGAAAATGCCTGAATTAACTGTCGCTCCACCACAGCCACATGCTGTTCATATTCCTCTTGAGGGATGGAGTCAGGGGCTGAAAGATCCCTGTGCGTTTACTCATTATGTTTTTCAAGTTCATTAGCAAACTCCTCCAACAACGAGCGGGTGCTAGTGATGGAAGCATTCAGTTCATCCTGGAATATCTTCATGGTCTCCTTGACATACTTTACAATCCTAGTGTCCATAGTAGTAAGTCAGTCATGCAGCTGTATGATGAAGTTGCAATTAGATTCCACACCAGATTTAACTGCTCCAAGATGTTTGGAGGTCAGTTGATACAACTTATCATAGGCTAAATTCAGAGCTGCATGGGTATCTAGGTGTTGATGAAGCTCTTCATGATGGCCAGCTAAGAGATGCATCATATGGACCAAGGCAGAGTGAGCAAACTTTCATAAGTAGGTGGTCAAATTTGTAAGCTGACCATAGGTCTCTGGGAGGACACTAGTCTCATAGAGAAACAAGTGACGAACCTCTACCAACAATGCTCATTAGCGAGATGCGATGTCCCTAGGGTTAAGGATACCATGAGTAAGGTCTCTCACGGCTTCAGTAGCTGGCCAGGTGATGCAACGAGACTCAGATATAAATATGCGTTCAAATTGTTCTTCTTCTCCAAATATCAAAGCGGTAGGGCTATCCATTTGATCATCATCTTCAGTCCCTTCCCCATTTCACACCCAACGGGTGACACTCTCCATTACTTTAATACTTAAAGTATTCAGGGTGATCCCCTGTAGTGAGCACCAGTTTGTGGGATCCACTGACGGATGCCACAAATTCTTTGTTAAAGCGAGAAATTTACTTTATAAATAAAAGTAACAAATAATGCTTTGTTAAAGTTTTTTATGTTTTTTATTGTTTAAGCAGGGCAAAACTAAGAAAGGTCCTTTTCTTGATACTAGTATTTCCTATTTAACTTAGTTCAAATTTCAGGACCATGGGTATTTGAGGCAAAAGTATATAAAGCTGAGTCATCCAAATTAGGAAATATAGGCTTTTGGCCTATCAGATCGAAGATAAATATTTTGAAGCAAAACCAACCTGTGTGGTAATGATTTGATGAATTGTATTTAATCACCAGTGAGTAAAATCTTCTCACCTTGGCGGTGGTTAGACTCATGTGGTAATGATTGGTTAATTTGCACCCTATCATCGTCAAGTAAAATCTTCTCACCTCAGCGGTGGTTAGACTCATGTGGTAATGATTGGTTAATTTGCACCCTATCATCATCAAGTAACATTTTCTCACCTTGGCGGTAGTCAGACTCATGAGGTAATGATTGGTTAATTTGCACCCTATCATCGTCAAGTAATATCTTCTCACCTTGGAGGGGATCAAACCGTGTGGTAACGAGCACCTGAAATTTGGCCAAGAAGTTGGAGTAATCCTATTATTAGTTATTACCTTATTAAGCCAATTTTGGTTATAAACTATATTTTTTTCCAATAGTTAGGATTCCACTGAGAATCCGCCAAGGTCTTTTTGCCATGGGTACTTATATTTTTGATAACCACAATACTATTTGAAGATTTGGCAGGTGATTGGCCAATCATGGTAGCAGATTTGGGGGCACTCATACCTCCAACATTATTTTCTTAAGTTAAGAAGGAGATTGTCCGACAACCATAATGGATCACACCGTCATATCCGTGGAGGAACTTGATCCCCAAAAGTAACTCATAGCTAGGGCTACTAAGGGCTACATCCAATTTGACTAGGGATAGTTTCTGAAAAAGAGGGGGAGCACTGATTAAGACCAAAAATTATCAAGTATCTTGGGGTTTGGCAGTTCTGTACTCCATATAATGTGGCAAATCTGGAGTGACTTATTTTTTTTGTAGGACTGGATAAATTAAATTTACTATGTATCTATTTTATATCATTGCAAGTAAAGGACTTGTGAATCTTGATAGTAACTCTCTTTATCAGGCTCTTAAAATGAAAAGTTAAAGTGAGGAACATGGGTGACTTTCCAGAAGACGTATAAGCAGTAGCAAGATGTATATTGTCAGAAGCAAATATTTTTTGCTTTTTATCCTCAGAAAGGGTGAAATCATTACAATAATTTAGGAAGCATGCTTAGTAGAGGCACGCTATAATAGTCAAAATAAAGAGCCTCCTTATCAATGGTGACAACTTTTTCTGCCTATTTGGTACATCTTTGCCAACATTTTTCAGTGTTGTGGCGTCGTCCTTGCAATAAATGAAAGTTAGTAGATCTTTATCCTTTTTTCTAAGGCGTGCATATAGGTCAGCCTAGAGGTCTCTGAGAAAGAGAAATATTGCTCAAAGTGGAGGGGGATTCAAATTTAGTACCCCCTTTGATATCTCAAATGAACATAAAGTTTCACTTGCGCCCTATCAATATAATTGAACATCAGGTCATGACTCAAGGGCAGAGTTAACAGTAGTGATAGCGTCATATAAATTAATGTGACTTTAGTTACTAAAGGTTGAGTGCGGGGAGTAAAATTGCACCAAGTAGTCAGATAGGATTTCCCTTTACTAAGACATATCGCACTAATACTTGCTTTTGACTCAAAAGGGTTTTGTCACTTTTAAACTTTGAATTAAATTGGTCTTGATCGGTGGCCAGGTTTGGCATTCTTGTTGATTTGGAACTAAAATTTCTTGGCTTTAACGCAAAGATAAGGATAGACACTTCATTTCCTTCATGTCAGTAACATCTTCCATCATACTTTTGTAAGCATTGAAGAATGACGTGATACTTTTAAGGCCAGGGGTAAACCTCTCTTTAAAAATTTGTTGTAACATGAGCCAGAGAGGATGTAAGGATATCAATAGCTAACATTGCACTATGGCTCACCTTGGGGGAACCACCTCTGCATACTCATGGGTGGCTCTTAGATCAACTTGTTTTTCACTCCCATTGTCATAAAGTAACTCATTAAAACATTGTAATGGGAAGTTACATCAGCTTTCTACTCCATTAGTGTTTATAAGGCCAAAATTTGGCTTATTGGCTCTGTATTTGGACTAAACAAATGATGACTCAAGTCGTAAGGTTACAATAGGCCAGCTTCAGTTTATTAGGATGGTTTTTAGTGACTATAGTGAAAGCAAAATATTATCTGTTTACCAAAAGAGTGCTACCAGGGTAAATTAATACAAAGAGAGCTTCCATCAGGATGGACACCACACCCCAGGATATTCCTTCATACATATACATAGTGCCTCAATATAAACAACTCACTTCACCAAGGGTCATTAAAATCTTTGTCAAGAGAAATAATGGATCCAGGTGGCCCAGGTGGCACTTTGGGGCCCCAATACCCTCCTGCTCCATCAGAGCCCCATGCCCCACAGGCCTTTGTAGGCCCTAAGGACTTTCTGTACTATCAGATCTAGCTGGACCAAGAGACACCTGAGCCACGCAGACCTTGGGCTCTAGCCACCACAAATAGTTCTTAGCATCATTGTTATAGTTCTACAATTAAGTTTTTCACCTGTGCAAGCTTTTTATTTATGCTTACTTGAGAGTCTAAATTCTCCCAATGGACTCATAGTAGGTTTGCTACATATGATTATGTATCTCAATCATGACGAGTTGTAGCCGGTGGCTTATCTGATTATCCAGATAGTTAGTAATCCTCAAGTTTAATAAAAAATCAGGTCGTGGCTTCATTTATGAGGCGTTATTATCTTGGACTGCCTCACAGTTGTTATGGACAAATGTTAAAGTGGCCTCATAATATAAAAAAGCGGAGTTTATATTTTGTACTATTTTAATTGGCTATTACCTCCTGATAGTTTATCACTATTATATAGAGAAAGTGCTGAAGGGCTGCATGTATGAAAAGGTGGAGGTAGAGTTCACTCTCATGGCTAAATTTTTAACAGCCAGGATAGATGGTCCATAATAGCTTCTCAGTAGATAATAAAGCTGTGGTGTGATAGCAACTAAATAAACCTAAGTCATTTGAAACCTATAAGGAGTTTGTTGGATGGTACATCTTTATCTTTAGGATTGGTGGTAGTACTGGTTATGATCATATTAAGGCATATTTAATCTTAAAGTAGCCCAGAACTATAAACTTTCAGGTTGAAAGGGTTGTATCTCATATTGCAATATGTCAAACCACCTTAAAATGCTTCCTGGCTCATTAAAAGACATTTAATTAAAAATTGTTTTCCACTTTTTGATAGCCATTTTCACAGTAATGACTGAGGCCCCCTGTAGTGAGCACCTTTCTTCGCTTTGATTCTATAGAGGAGAAATTTTATAAGAGTTTAGATTCAAAAGAATGTCGTGTAAGGAGATTCTAGCTTCCTTTGGGATGGCTATTAATAGCAAAATAGCTTCTAAGGGGCGATGGATATGAACTTTCGCTATAGAAGGACTCACAATAGCAACTTTCTAGGGGATGCCTTCATTAAGCTTCATTGTTATAAGACCATGAGAAAATATATTAAAAACGCTAATTAAAAGAGGGTATAGAATTTGATTACTTTTTGGGGTAAGCTTTTGGTATCTATAGGGAGAATAGAAGTGATGTGGAATAGGGTTAGTTTTTGTCCTAATTATTCAGGAGCTTTCCTTTGTGTCCAAAAGGAGGGTCAAGCAACAGCCTTTGTCATCCATAAACGTCTTGATAGTCACTCCCCATTGTACAGTGACTTTCAAGTTGAGATTATGGGATTCAAGATAAAGTTATTCCCAGATCCTCAAACTGGTAGACTGAGTCAATTAGTTCCCTCAACAATTCCATATTTTCCTTAATTTCCTTTCTTCCCATATGGGACATCTTTGATTTACTATGTGGCGTGACAATAAAACTTATTGAGAAGCAACTATGGAGGAGGTTGTTTGATTTGTTCAACATTATAATCTTTCACAGAGCTCTATATTTTCTCAAAATTATAATTTAAAAAAGGCAATGGTCAAAAGCGTAGAAAAGACTAAAAAACCAAATAGTTGTAAAGGGCAACCACGCTTCTTTTAGGGGTAACTCATTGGGTGGAAGGCAGGGAATATGAAAACAACTTGGTTATCTGCAGGTTCCTGCCTTTGGCTAATAGTATGAATAGTACCTTTGGTAAAGTATTGCGTAGCGAAACTGGATCAAAGAGTTGCATAACATTGGCATCATCCCAATGTGCCCATAGATTGTTGGATTGAGAACATAAAACTAGATAGTAGAAATCTTAGTTGACTTAAAGGCGTTCGCTGCCAAGTTTATTCTTAAATAGGGAAAATGGGTAAACTGTTGCAAAACTCTACGGAAAAATATAGGCAAATTAGATGTTTAAATAAAGGCTTATTAAATTAGATAGAGTAAAGAATGAATTGTAAGAAAGCATTAGGAGCAGCTACCACACTTTTTAAGATGGAGGGTGGGAAATGGGTATTTTGTGAAGACAAGACAAGGAATGCTAAGCAAACAATCAATGGTTGGGAAGGACAAAATATTTAGTATATTCAGGTGCTTAGTTATTATCAGAAGTTCTATGTTTACCTTGCTGGAAGGGATGGTGATGCAACCAAGTGAGTTTGATGGTTGAGGTGATCCAAGAGTTATCTGGATCTTTTTAATTCAAAAACAACTTTAAGTAAAACCCCCATTGTGAATTGTTGAAGATATTTGAAAAAAGTTATTGTTATGTGGACTCTTTGGAGCATGAGAACTTGCTTAGTTAACTAGAAATTATTAGCCAACCTTAGGCACGAATTCAATTTAGTGAGTCAGGTTCATTCAGGACTGATACAATTTATAAAAATTCTGGTGCGATTAGGCCCTATTTTTGGAAGGATTAAGATGAGTCAAATGGTTTTTTGGACTAGATGGAGCTATGCACTGAATTAATTCACTTCAAAAACCCTCTATATTATTAAAAGAGAAGAGTATAAAGTTTAGGAAGGATAATAGAATGCTTAAAGGGGAAGGCGGTGACCCAGCGAATATCCATTATATAGATAAGATTTTCATTTTTGGGCCAGGGTATTGACTTGCGGTTTACACCGTCTTGATGTAAAGGGATACTTGTCACGAATTAAGTAAAGAAGCTTAACTTCTGGGCTTACATACCTACTTGTTTTTGGGAGCTAGTGACATAAAATGGGATCAAAGATTAATCTATAGACAAAGATGATATTGGCAATCCCATATAAAACTATTATGAAATACATAAGGCTGAAGAGCCTATACAGTAATAGTAGAAATTGGTCTGCAGTAATATGTGTTGCTAATTATTTCTGATCTTACATTTATGATTTTTGCTTCAAATTAACAACCAATCACACTCTCTAGACAGTTATAATTTTTGAGAGATTCAGAAGGACTTTTGGCAAGTTGTCCAAAGTTTATAATTATATGAGTATAATATCATAAATTAAAAATTTCACAACCATCTATATGTAAATGGGTCAATATTTTTAAAATTTTCACACTAAAACTCACAAAAACGACTGCAATATGATCTTATTGTGGAACATGAGGAGAATTGTGAATTAAAATGAAAGAGGTTCCTGCTGTTCTCAATAAGTACTAAAAGTCATCCACCAAATAGATTGTCAACTGCAAAACATTGTGTGAAGGATGAGATTTTTAGTGTCATACCTAGTGAATGGATTAAATATATAATAGGCACACCTATTAAATTATTAATGTAAGTTGCAAAAATTCTTGTAACAAAAAGGACTAGTCTACTGGAGTTTAATAAATAACAATATCAGCAAAGTGCTCAAACCATGTGTATTATGTGAAATCTATAGAAGATGTATAAGTAGGTTTTATTCACCCTGGTGCAGATTACTGGTTTTTACAAAATGTTTCAGATAGAGGTTATTAGATTAATACCAAGTTATCCAAGTTTTTTTCAATATTACTACTGCATCTGACCACTTAATTAAGTAAGTTAAAGCGTCAATGTCTTAATGTAGCTGGTCACTTCTATAGCTAACTTTAGACGTTCATATTAGGCATGAAATGGGTGCACTTCTTACTCCTCTCAGCCAACGGGAGAAACTTTATCCCTGACATAATAGTCAAGAAAGACCTGATTGGGGTAAACTACTATTTAAAATATCATACACAACTACAAAAATGGAAGTGTCAAAGAGGCAACTAGAATAAAAAAGGGATCACCAAGAATTTGTCCATTAAAATACACTTTATAATGGAGCTTTTTGACTCTACTTTAAACTGAACAATGCCTAAGTTACCACGCACAATACAGATGTCACCAATTTATTATTGTATAGCAAGAAGGCGCTCTTCCTTCCCTACTACCTCAATTATTGAAGCGGAACAAAAGAACTTGGCCATCCAATTATTAAAAACACTAGCAGACTAGATAGTTAGTATTCAAATGTGAAATGGTGACCATTTAATAATGATTATAGTAGGAAAAGATATCTCAATTAGAATTCAATTAACTATATAAACAGCAATAAAGCTCTATTTTAACATTTGAATAATATTTAGCCAACTTCAAGTGATGTAGATGAGCTTCCATGTTTCTTGTAAATACAGAAATGTTTTATACCAGATGTGACAAAGTCACAAGGTCATTTGCAATTGTGTAGATACTAAATTTCTTCAATTATTCTCTAGATCTCAAATTTAAAAAGATGTGATAAGAGTCTTTTACACATGGTCATAGTAATTTACATAACTAGCAAAAGAAAAGAGAAAAAAAAGAGCCATGTGAGCTCTTTTAACAACAAATTATAGCTGATCCAGGGTATGACAACAAAATGAAGGTCCTTGATGATAGTTCAAGTGACAATGTATCTGATTATAACAGTCTGAAATTTATAAAACTTTATGACAATAGTTCAGAAGATTTTGGATCAAATTGTAAACTTTTACTGATTGCATGCCTAAAATGATAGCCTATAGAGATAGTTACTAATCGTGGAAAACATGATACACTCAAATGATAATTGCGTAGCAAGAAGGGCACACCATTGAACATAGTAATTTGATACCAGAATATTAAGAAGGAACCTACAGACTTTGAAAGCATTGTGATTACTAAAAATGAATTTTTAAATTAAAGCTTATCCATTCTCAGATGAAGAACTTTTAGATCATTTAGTAATCTCAATATACATCAAATATTTCTGAGAGTCTGATTCTATAGTTTATAAGCCCTATTCTTTATCACTAGATAAAAGTCTATCTATTACACAAAATACTAGTATACTTTTATTACATCTTAGTATATAGATATTAGAAGGTTCACTTAAAAAGAAGATTTTTAGCAGGAACCCAATGAATCAACTAGGAGCTGTATTGGTTTCTACCAGGTTCAAGGAAGAAATCACAGTTACTGTGACAGTTGAGGTTTTCTATCAACATCAAATTTCCCTGACCTTTTATAAGAAAGGACAAGCTGATGTAGAAGATAGAGGGGGTGAGAGAGCATTAGTCTTGGCTAAACCCCAGGCTGGGACTGAAACTGGGGAAGAATGGAAGTTTGATGTTTCATCAGGCCTGGGGTTGAACCAAATGGTTTTGAAGTGGGTGGTTTCTAGGTTAAAGGAAGATTCTAATCAGAATTGGAATGATACTTGGGTGTGGTGGTTCAGCCACAAAAAAATAATCTGGCCTAAAACAACTGGGGTTTGCTTATGGCATATTTCAGAAGACATAGTGTCAAGCATGGCGTATGAGCTAGATTTACGCTTGCAGCAGAGAGCTATAAGAGAAGGGACTTGAGAATGGTAGGTTCTCTGGTTCTTTTTTCTATCATCTTGCCTAAATATATAAAATAAAGCTGTTCCTAAGCCTTACTTATTTTTATTACTGTCCTCCAAGGGTTATATTGATAAATTTAATCTAATAGCGCCCATGTTTGGACTATACAAACAGGAGCTGGACTTTAAGAGAGAGATTGGGAAGGAAATTGACTTCCTATACAGCTTGCCTTGGAGTCATGGCATGTTGCTGGGGGTAAGCACTAATAACTTTCCTCCAAGGGGTGTTTATCCGTGGCTCCTATAGCACACTCACTAGAAGAATGGTCTCAAAGCATTGTCTGCCTTTGAATAATGATTTAGGCCCTGCTTCCCAATTCATTCGTGGCTCACTGGAAGGAGCCAGTGCGTTACAGGTACATAGTTATTTTAAAAAATGAGAATTAGATTACTCTGTTGTTAAAAATGGATCAAAAGTTTTCAACTCAGAAATTAAGTGAAATTTGAGCTCAATGTTATCCACATCAGACTGAGCAGGCGCCTCAGTCAATAAACCTACTAAACCTTTTTTGCCCCAATCAGGTGAAAAAAATATTCATGGGCAGCAATCTTCATCTGATGCAGTGAACTAAGTACATATATGAGGATGAACATGCCATTACAATATACAAGGCGAAACTCATGTTTAAAAAAGGTGATACTATTAATGAAGTCATATACATATCAATTGCTAATAAAAATATGGGTAACATCATATTAAGCTGCTTTTAGATAAATCCTAGTGGATCAAGATTTCTAAAGAGCTTATAAAAATGTTTTGATTTATTATTGAGTAATTTTGTTTTAAAACAATTTTAATGTATAGCACTATCTATAAAAGAAAAGGGTCTTGATTTGCCAAATAATCAAGATTAACTGGAACACCTCCTGGTTGAATAGATCTATAAAATCAAATATGTCAAGCAAGTATAACGATTTTGAGAAAAAAGAAAACATGCATTAATAAATACAGTGTTATTTTGATTTTAATTTATCTTATAAGAAAGCAGAAAGGAAAATAAATATGTTATATAGAATGGTGAGTTACAACTTATACCAGTTGAGATAAAAAATGGTATAAGAGAATTAAGAATTAATACTTTGTATCATTATGATTAGAATGAACAATTACTTTATTATTAGAAAAAAATTTTGATAATTATTTACAAAGTGAAATGCATATATATTTAAACTTCTACTGCTTCCAAAACAAGAATCCCAATAAATCTAACAAAACTAGAGAATTTTGTAGTAAATAAATAAAAGTAGTTCTATTCAGCATCACAATAAATTATAGGCAGGAGAAACTTTCTTTTCACTAGGTGTAACATTCTGAGAAAAATTATATGGATAAAAAAGTAACCTTGACCACCCACCATAGTTTTGCTCCAATGTCCTTGGATTCCCCACTGGCTTTCCCAGTGTGGGAAGAGGAAAAACTCCCCTTCCATATTCTGCCCAACAGGAAAATGCACTCAGATTGGCTCACCCAGGCATACCAAACCCCTGGGATGATTTGTACCTCTCAAGGATCTCAACGCCCACCTCACTTGAACCCAAGTGGTGCCTCATTGCCCCATGGTACTCCACCGGAGCAACATGCATTTTGGCCTTAGGGTCAACTATGGGAAACCTTTCTCCTACCATGACCAAGCCATTATCAAAATGGCTCAGGTGGTGATGTGTCCCACCACTTATATTGACTTCTGCCCCTATAAGGAGTAATTTGATCTTGGCTTCACCCATAAAGCTGATGCCTCCACTGCAGCAATTGTGCCCCTGGTTTTCCAGGGTACCCCTCTCCCCACAATTTGGACCCAGCTCCCAGCAGATACCACTTTGGTGGTTCAGTTCACTGGTTTGCCCACCCACCTTCCCCCTGAGAAGCTCCACCAAGAGCTGATGGAAGGTTTGGCAGCCTATGGCTCCAACCTCATCTTGCAATTTGTGGTCCCAAATGGGCCACACGCCTCACTGGGCTTCAGGCGTATGCCATGATCAGCCCTGAATCAAATAGAATTGCCATGTCAATTTCACCCTCGCGCCATCATTCTATCTGCCCCTGACCATCCGTTCTGGGCCTGCATTGAGGGCAGATGGACGATCTGTTCATCCTGTTTCAAGTCGGACCACTCAAAATGCAAATGCCCATCCTTAGCTGCTTCTGATGGTGCTGCTTTTTGTCCAACAGCCTCCAAACTGCTGCACACCCCACGCCAACTTTGGCATGGGGTAAAATTCTACCTCCCCCTCCCCCAAATCCTGATGCTGCAGCTCACCTGCTGCCACCAAACAGCCTCTTCCTTTCCTCAGTGCCACATATACTCCCTCCAATCAAGCACCAGCTTGGACCCCAGTTTGGTCTCATACTTCCTCCAACAAATCAACCAAACCTCAACCATATTCCAATTCCCCAATTCAATTCAACCAGAACACATGGGAGTTATTGGCTGAATTCAACAAATCAGGTAATCTCATTGAAGAACCATCTCTGCAAAAAGGAGCAGTTCTGTAATGCAGAATAGGATACCAAATACCCCCTCATTTATATGCCCCACAGCCAAATGTTGAATCATTCTACAATGACCACCAGCTTGCAGTAGAAGCAGCTGCCACACCATATTTTCATCCCCTCCGCAAAGCTGCCACCAAATCAGTGGCGATTCTCACAGGAAATGTTCCTCCTCCTGTTATCCCCATAATCTCACCCTAAAAAGTAAAATTACAATGAATTAATTGCACAAAAATGTCAATGACACTATCCAGAATGTAGTAACTGTAGCACGGAATCCAAAAGCTATGATTACCCAAACCAATATTGCTACATTTGTTAAACTACCAGACACCTGCATTAAAGCCAAAAAATGCTTTAGCCAAATACATCACTGCCATTTTCATAGCTGGCAATTTCTTAGAAATACCAATCATTATTGATATTGAACCACATGCCACTGATGCCCCACCACCCTTGCTATCCGCTTTGACATGTACCCTACTCTGGGATGAGGAAGCTGCTGCCAAAGATGAGCTCCCTGATCCCCCCCTCCACTTCCACCATGGAGGGATAAGCAGTCTCTGCTGCCCACCTGGTTGGTTGTTTCATATGGTGTGTTTCATTTAATCTGCTCATTTGGGAATTTTGTTTGAATCAATTAGTTATGTTAGTTTTAGTTTTAGTTTTTAGTTTGGTAATGCCCATCCCCTGGTCAGCTTACTTCGTTTAAATAAAGTTTATAGGCAGGAGATGATAATAATAATTAAAGTTCAAGTAAATATACAAAATTAATAGGATAAAAAAATGACGTTATAATTTTTTTGGCTTCTTATTTTATATAAATGATTGGCAGCAAAAACGACTTAAGCATAGTATCTATAATTTTATGTATAAATATATTAAATAAAACATCATTATTTTATCCTAGGTTTTTATATCAAAATTATCAAAAAGCAACAGTGAGAACATTTTATATCTAGCATATGTAGTCATCACCATGAACAACTCAAATCTTTGTTAAAGACTTGAAAAATTACTTTAAGATACTTTTAAATTTAGTAAACAAAAAAGAATTGAATTATATAAAGTTTAAAAAAAACTTTAGATCTGTAAGTTGAGTCATTATAACTTTTATTCTTATTGTGTGCTAACAGAATTATGAATATGAATTCCTGGTAGATATCCAATAACTTGAAAATTTAGTTAGTATTGTATTTAATCTTAACCAAAAAACAATCTAAACACATATATCCTGTATCTATTTTATTTTACCATTGATTGATGTAAGAAACTACACTATTAGGAACACTATAATGAAACCTGGATATTTAGCTAATGCTGTTAGTTGTGCCTTGATGCCAGTAGATATTTTAATGTGTACACTCTATCATCGCTATTTGATCTTTATCATAGTTTAAGATGATCACTTTATTATTATTTAAGATAATGGATTTAAGAAACATATTTATATTTACTTGATGACATGTAATCCATAATTCTAAAACTAAAATATTTAATTATAAAGTTCTTAATTTCTTTTTATAAAATTGTTCTTAGTCATTTTTTGAATTTCCAAAGTAAGACTTTCTATTTTATATAAACTTTCCGTTGCAAGTGATACTATACAAAGGACTTATACAAAGTAGGATATTTTATAAGGTCATATGCTTTAGTTTCTTAAGCTATATACTTTTAGACTATATAGCTTTGTAAGACTCTTCTTTTACAACATATTAACAATGGAAACCTCTCATTAACTTTAGTATTATTTTAAATTTATGAACTTACTTATACTTATGACAATGGCAGGATTAACTTTCTTTTTTAGTTTACTAATATTTAAAATGTTAAATAAGACCTTTAAGTAATTTTTTAATGGTGAAAGGGATCAAGGTGATATCCTTCTTATTTTTACTAGCTGCTCTAACGTTATAGCAAGGTTCTTAGATGGGTTTAATTTATAAAAGTCTCAGATTTTTTGTATAGGCTTCTCTAGAGAATTCTTTCCATAATCATCAATAAGAAAATCAGAAATAATACCATAAAGTCTTCCTTACACAAACAATATATAAAGGAAAATCTTGTTGCATAATAACATCAAAAAGCTTCCAAATAGTAATTATTAGAACAACGTTTTTAATCAGAAGTAAAAATCGATAGCTTTCTTTCCATGTTCCTAGAATAGATGTAGCTACAAAACTCCATTTATTAAAAGATTAAATGGATTGTTAAATAGGTAAAGCACTTTTTAAAAGTTCTAAAGCTTCTTAATAACTAGTTATAGACTCGTCTCTTTACTAGAAAAATTAATGTCCTATTGATAATAAATGTTTTATATAGCGTTAACTATATAGGCAGCCACACTGGCAAAATAGTATTTCACTGTGTTTGATAACACCTTGTAACGTTATCTTGACTAACACTTTATAAAGTTTTAGCATTAGTATTGGTGAAGTATATCTTCAAAAGCAGTGCAAAAAAATAAAATCATTTTAAGAATTACTAGGAAAAATCAAATTTCAGGTGATGACTAAACATCATGCAAACTACATAAAACTCCAATTTAACAAAAAAAATTTCAAGTATTGTTTCTTATTATATAATGGCTTATGATCAAACAAATTACTATAGTGTTCTAACCTAAGTATATCATGCTTCAAAAGATAATTGATAGCTTTTTGGGGAGCCTAAAATTTATATTTGTTAACTTTCTATTTAGCTTTATGGTTGTTAAGATCATTAAAACATAGATTCACATATCTTTAAGTTCTTTAGTTTTTTGCCAGACTCAAAATTTCATTTAAGTTTCAATTAGGTTGTATAAGAGTCTACAATAATCAATATAGATGACAATAGGAAGGGGAGGATACCCTAGTGGTAGAGTATGGACCCTCTACCACACCTCCCGAGTTCGATCCCGGTAATGGACTTTGGGTAGGAGACGATTTTGACTGTGTTGGTTTTGCGTACCAATGCCCCGAACCGAGATAGCGAATAGCAAAGGCGGACCATGGAGTTCCTGGCCTATCATGCGCCGCGCATGGAGGTTTTCCGGGTTTTATCCTCCTTTCCCATTTTCTTCACTTCCCTAATCGGTGCGGTATCGTCCCCAGGTCGGCCCACCTCGAATAAAATTTGAAAATATAGATGACAATAGGATTTTTTAGTTTTAATTATAGATTCTACTGCCAGTAAATATTTATACAATATAGATGAAAGTTTATAAAGCATATTTTATAAGTTGTCTTTTGTAATCCTGTATATTTATGACCATCCAAAAAGGGTTTAAGTTGAAAAACTTGTCGAGGCAGCAGTATTCCTTTGTCTTAATTTAAAAAGCCTAATTAACAAGGTTGAAAAAGGGTTACAATATATTTTATAATGTCAGTTCATATCTAACTGACCAATAGATACTATGCTTTCTTAAAATTTTTAGTGCCTATAATATTAAATTGACTGATTTGAATAAATTATAAATTAACAGTCTTTATCTCTAATTTTTCAAGTACTCAGTTTAGAATATTTTTCATTTGACGCTTTTTTGTCACCACGTTTTTCTATTTAATATAGTGTTCCCTTTTATAATTGCTTATAACATTTTGTTTTTCAGAATACTAAGATTAAAAAAGTAGATGAGCTTATAGAGGTTAATACCTTATGCATTCATTAGTAAAATTTCTCTCTAACATAGGCATGTATGAGACCAAGGACTATCAACTAAACCTAACCATTTCACTATGTGCCCTTTTTCATTTGACAATGACAGATTTATGGTCATAAAATAATTAAAAGCCAGTCCTCATCTCTCATTTTACATACATAAAAAGTTGCACGACCAAGCTAGACTTGTTCCCCTATTATATTGCTGGCTCTCTTACACGATAAAATACAAGAGCATCCAATTTCCGCCCAATATATTTTGTAATGTCATCCCTCAAGCTTAGTCACTTTTCATATGAGGTTTTCTTCTAGTTTTTTTGCTGCTTCCATCCTTACTAGTTACCGCATCCTTTTCCCCTCGTCCCTTTGTCAAATGAATCTTGCGCAGACATAGGTGGTTCAAGCCATCTTTTTTACTTAAAATTTTTTAATTACATAAAATCTAAAAGCCCTTTTTGTTTGGATCAAATTAGAGCACACTAATTTTTTTCTTTATATCTTAGTAAACTTAATTCACTTTTCTTATCTAAATTAGATGGTATGGACAAATCTTTTATTGATAATACATAGTTTAAGTCACAGTTAGTTGTGTAGTAGAGGAAACATTAATTTTGTATTTTATTTTCAAGTAGATTTTGAGTATAAAATTACTTCTTAAAATTTTTCTAAATTCTATATTTAAAATCTTATCTAAAAGCATTGAGGACTTTTATTTGGCAGAGATCACCTTTGATAAAAAAACCTTATTATACCAAAAACATTATAAAAACACTTTAGATGCTGTTTAGACTTTTTATCAATCAAGAGGCTGGGGCTTTTTAAATACATTTTGATTTGAAACAATTTATATATTGTATGAAGTCAATAGATCCTACAGATGGTTCACACATTTGAAACGCCACAAATCTGATAAGAATGTCAGTATAAATATAATATAAGTCCTGTGGTTGCTTGGCTTATAATCTATCTGTACAACATCAACTAGCTTAATAAAATACTCCAAACTAACTCCACCAATTAATCTTTTTATTAAAGCAACAATCTGTTAATACAATGGCCTCTTCCAACTAGATAAAAATCTTTTTAACATTTGATAATTTAATTAAAATTTTGATATAAGACATAAATTCTTGATATTTACTTGCTCCTCTGATGTGCTAAACTACCAATAAAAGTATTGGCAGTTATTACCAGCATCTGCAGACAACCTAATGCTAGTTCATGCCTGAAAGCCCCCAATTCCTCCTTTGCAACCAAAAAAAACTTTATATTAGATTGACCAACAACAATAGAAGTCCCAGATGCTGAAAATTACAAATCATTTAGCCACTTTGCCTGGAAGGCCCTTATGATACTTTTTAAACTCATCTAGACCCTTGCCTGAGTGATCCACTATTCTGCCCTACATAATAGTAATTAATATTGTATTGGTCTTCACCCATTTCCTCATCATTGTCTCAAAAATTAAAAGATAACTTTTGTCAAATGCTCTCATGAAGTTCCAAGCAGCAATTAGGTGTAAATCTGGATGGGCGTACCAAACCAGCAACAAATCATACTGGGGATGTCTATACTTTGAAGATCCACAATAACATTCAATTTTAGTTCAAACATCAATTTTAAAATCATTATGATCTTGGTACTTATTATTACTTCTTTTTAATACTCAATATTATCTGTAGGGTTTTGCTTCTCCTACCCCTTTCTTTTTCTTATAACTACACTAAATTAGTAAGTGTGGGCAGGAAATATCAAGTATACAACTTCCACAATATGTTTTTTTGCTACAACCCAGCTCCGCTACTGAAAATAAACATATTTCTTCAATTCTACACCTTTTTCCTACATTTGTTGCATTCTGATATCATCCGGATTAAAGACACTATAAAATATATAACACCCAAATCTAGGAGTACAAAAGGCGAACAATAATGATATGCTGCTTAGGCCTAGATTATCATTGAGCATTGATTACTGTTTAAGTACAGTTATTAGAAGTTTTTTAAATTTGTTTAATATATAATATAATTAACCATTTTTGATAAAGTGTCAAACCATATTTAAAAGGTTCATATTGTTAGGTCCAACATGGAACAATGTGGATACATATTTGCTAGCCGCATATCTCATATTTAACTTATATATAACATTGATTAATTGACTATTTAAAAAAGAGATTAGATATAATCACTTGGGCTCACCGCCCAAACAATTAAATACAATTTAGGAGATAATTTTTTATTAAGCTCATTAATAAAATATGCTAACCAATTATCACCATGTTGGTATCATATAAATATAATGCTGAGAGTAGTCAGTCATTTAGTTATGAGATTTAATCTTGATGATTTTTAATTTTATTACTAATGATATACTAAAATTTTAGTTTTTGTGGTCTAAACCTTAAATATGGTTAAATTAAAGTGATTTCATTTTTAACATCAGGGGCATTTTTCTCTCTTACCTTATGTTTTATAGTTAATCAAAATAGCTTTATAAATTTTTTGTGCTATTTTTTACTTAATATAATGACTCTTTTTATCAATTATGACAAAATAACAATTTTAAGGTCTCTAGAATTCTAATTTTTCTCTAAGAATGCTGCAACCTGTTCAACACCCTACTTTGCCAGAAACTTCATGGGGCAATGGAGCCCCTTGGTGAGGGTATTCCTATCCTCAATTTTCCTCATGATCTTGAGGAAGATGCAATGTATGAAATTGAGGATCTTGCTTTTGGTGCAAGCCATGCTTGCATCAATGCAGCAAATTTTTTTCTTTTCAACACCAATTATACCAAAACCTTCCAGTGTATCAAATCATTTGCTTGTGTGCTTTCTCTAATCACTTTCACTGAGAATCAACTTGCTCAATACATTGAGGCGATGGACATTGCCAGCCTCTTTAACAAAGAAAACCCACAATTATACCTCTTTATACCTCATATCACTGATGCTCCTACCCCAATGTTGTCCACCATGATCTGCCAGCTAAAGAGAGCGCCAGAAAAAAGTTTCCCCAAAGTTTTATCACCTTCTGATATAGCTTCTTAGGCTGTTAATTGAGGTGCCATATTAGGAATTTTTATTCTAATAATCCCTTCATTTGGCCCATTTTTAAATAAAGATGCGTGGAGGCTCCCCCTTTTGGGATGGGCACCACTAGTGCTAAAAAAGAATTTTAAAAACCGTTACAAATGTTAAAAATACTTAACTTGTCTCATAAAATTACAATCAAGATCAAAAACCTTTTTTAGCATGCCTCTATCTTTCAGCTTCCAAATTTAAGCTCAAGAAATAAACAAAAACCTCAATGCTTTTTTGCAATGTCATTAAAAACTTCATTGTTGTTTAAAGACAAAGATTCTTTTTTATTTCTCAGAGATGTCTTGTTTGAACATTCTAGCACCCTTTGGGATAGCTCTTAGTGATGGAATGTCTTCTGTAGGCAATAGCAAAGCACTTTTACAACAGGAGTTTTAATGTATGGCAACTACCTTTATTCATGACTGCTAATGTTATTGTCATGAATATTATATTAAAGGGAAAAATATACTCTAATTATAGATATAGGAAATAAAATGGAAGTAACTCTATTAGGTTAAGATTATTCATTAAGTATAGGATGTGAGGGAGCCTTTTGGCGTAGAGAGAATCTGTGTCCTCCTCAATCAAGATCTTCACTTATCATCCAGTAGGAGGGTTGATAAGCGGTCATCTTTCTATTTCAATTTATGAATTGGCATGATCCCATTTTCAGGTGCTTTAAGACTTAATCTAGAATTCAAGATGCGTTTTACCCATGTCATCAATCAGAGGCCCATTCATAATTGTACTTATGACAAATCTTAAATCTCTTTTGTCTTTTCTTGCCCCTTTGGGGACGCTTTTCAATTTGTTTATTATCTGGGCAAGCCAACCAGAGATGAACAATAGTAAAAGCAAACTAAACAAAAAGAAACCAAAACAGTAAAAAAAAGACAAATAAATTTCTTAAACTGACAAAAAACTAAAAATCTCAACCAAATCAAGATAGATTATAGCTTATCCATGGTGGAAGATGAAAGGGGATTGGGATGCGCATCATCCTCATCCAGAGTGGACAGAGTTTGACTTAAAGCTGTAACACAAGTGTGGGCACATCATCAAAAGTGGGTTTGACATAGCAAAGAGGGTCTTGTAACTCGGTCATTGCTAAGAGGAGGGTGGTGATAAAATTGGAAAGGGACTTCCCATACTAACGGCAAGATAAGGAGAGGATAGTAAAGGTGGCAATAGTGTTGCCAGCAATGCAGGTTTTTGGGCTAAAATTTAAGACTTTTTAAATGTGGGGTGTTCTCTTTTATGCGTGAAGTGCATGATGGGAAAGACATAATGGCCAGGCTCTAACAAAACTGCAACTAACTTTGTAATGCATTTTCATAGGAGGTGACATTTAGGGGAGACAACAGCCTTTTTTAGTGATTCAGTGTTCATTTTGGATGGTCCAGCTTCAGGGTAGGGTGCATGATGATGAGGTGGGAACTGGGATGTATAATAAGCATTGAGGAACATTTTGAGGCCAGGGGCCTCAATTAAATTGGTAACAGGATCATCTAATTATCAACTTCCTCCAATAAATTCCAGGGATTTAGAAATAAGATAATTGATTTATTGGAATACATTTGGGCTGGGGTGGGTGGCTGGGTGGGGTTTTCTAATTAACTGGGGTCCTTGCAGCCCCTGATTGTTGGAGCAAGAGATGGGTTTTGGTGATAAGGATCCTTAATAGATGAAACAGGGGCAGCTGAAGATACAGTCTTGGGAGGAGGAGGGATAATGTTACCCCATTTGAAGAATTATATAGGGTCAGCAATATGTTTTAATGGTTGGAATTAGTGTGTGGGCCATAGATCAGGCAATTGAGGATAGGACAGTTTTACGTGGTTAGGTCAAAACAGGGGGGATGATGGTGCGACCTCCATCCACTTAGTCCCAGAAAAGATGGTCAGGGGCAGAAGGGAAAAAGTGCGAGGAGGATTTGAGAGGACAATTACAGTTTAAGCTGGGTGTATAGTTGTAAAGGTGTGAGGGCCCATTATTCAAATGGCTCTATTGGGAATTAAAATCTGCTGAATGGGTCAGAACCATAAACTAACAGCCAATAAAATTAGTTCTTTATATAAAATATTAGGGGGAGGTGGGAGTGAAGACATTTGAACTGAACCAAAAGAGTGGTATCAGTAAGCAACTAGGTACAAGTGGTGGGGAGGTGGTGCATTATTTTTAGTAAATGGTAGCTATGCAGCATTAGATTCACTTGTAAAGCTGAGTATAAAATATCTTTTAGGGGTTGAAGTCGATAAAGTTGTTAGGCTGCATAAGATCCTGAGATAGTTCAAAATTTATTTTGTCATTGTAGAACAATTTGCCATATCAAACCAAAGATTGAATTGCATATTTCTCCAGGGAAGCACAAGGGGCTGCAAAGCACTGCCTGGGATTATGTGAGGCAAAGTAATATTCCTTGGAGGAACGTATTGACTTGAGGAGCTGAGAGGACTGGATAAGCCAGTCCAAATGAGTTATCCCGCTGGGTGGAAAATGCTAAGAGGGGTTTGCCGCCGCTCCATCCTGGGGAAGCAGGCAGTAATGTTAGGGACATTGTGGTGGAAAGGTGGGTCAGTGGCTCAAAATTCTTTTTAAATAACTTCTAGGTTAATAATTTGCATAAAAAGTGATACCAAGCGGAAAGAGATGGATCATTAATCTATTAAGCAGCAGCTATCTGTGTCAGATAGTCTTAATCCTGGAGGGGGCATTCAAACTACCCATTGTTATGATCTTTAATAGTTATAGAATATTCTCTATCATAAACGTCATCAATGCCCCCTTAAGCTCCTGTTGGAGGGGAACATAAGCCCAAAGGAACTTAGCATTAACCCTATTAACCATAGTGCTCTAGAATACATCTGCGATTAGATACTTAAACTAAGCCTTCTATAGGACGTGATAGGGACTAAACAAGGGGTTATAAGCTTTATGGGTCATCCTCCATGATGACAGAGATGATATATGGCGATATTTCAATTTGAAGGTGGTAAGGGCCAATATATAGCATTAAATCGCGCATTCTCCTTTGTAGTGGTTGTAATGATCCCTTGGGTGGCAAGCACTTACAATATGATGATTATATTGCCCAATGCTCTCATGGTTGATTTGGCAGTTTCAGGAACAGAAGAGTCTGTCAGTGGTTGGAAATTGCTAGATAATTGTAATTTAATTCCATATGGGGCCTGAAACAGCGCATTCTTAATTATGCAATATTAACTTATCTGGCAGGATAGCAAAGCAGATAGTAGATAATAATTTTTTTGTAAGGATTGGTGGCTGCCATCTTACAAAGAATATATACTATGGTACCATTCACACGTTATACTGCCTCATCAGTTGATAAATTATAGGTGGCATGAGGTATTAGCTTTTACTGAACAATGACGTCTTATCTTGATCACTAATGATGTAAAATTAACTTGTTATCAGAAAGTAAGACCATTGGGCATCAGATTTGTGTGAAAACAGAGTAGAAGAGCAATAATGATATAGCCTTTGCAGTGGCAGCAGGGACAGAGATAACCCTAAACAACTTGGTTAGGTGGTCAATGGTGAGTAGAATATAGTAATGGCCATGTAGATTGTGGATAAATGTCCCAGTACTACAATACTGGCTATTTATCTTGTGAGAGGAAACTACAACTAGATGCTAGTAGTGAGGTCTCAGATTATCCTGCGTCCTACAGGTTATAAGTAATTCTGATAATTTTTTATGGTTTTAAGCATTAGACCTAATATCATTGTTTCTTTAACCTTTCATATGTTTTCTTGATTGATCCATATCATACGTTGAAGTTTTCCTTCAAAATAACTTTGTTTCAAGAGGATGGGTGCACATAAGGCAGCCATATTAAATCACAAAATTTATAATGCATCACATCCTTGATTTGAAAATCCTTTGTTATAAATTGCAATTCCTTCTCTCTTTCTGCTTGGTGTAACTTTCTGAGCAAAATCTTACAGAAAAAAAGTAAACTTTGATCGCCCACTGTGGTTTTACTCTGATGTTCTTGGAATCCCCGCTGGCTGCCCCAGTGTGGGGCAGCAGCAAAACTCCCCCTGCCATTTTCTGTCTGACAGAGAAACATGCTAAAACTGGCTCTCCCAGTCATGCCAAACCCCTGGGATGATTTGTACCTCTCAAGGATCTCAACGCCCACCTCACTTGAACCCAAGTGGTGCCCCATTGCCCCATGGTACTCCACCGGAGCAACATGAATTTTGGCCTTAGGGTCAACTATGGGAAACCTTTCTCCTACCATGATCAAGCCATTATCAAATGTCTCAGGTGGTGATGTGTCCCACCACTTATATTGACTTCTGCCCTTATAAGGAGTAATTTGATCTTGGCTTCACCCATGAAGCTGATGCCTTTACTGCAGCAACTGTGCCCCTGGTTTTCCAGAGTACCCCTCTCCCCACAATTTGGACCTGGCTCCCAATGGATACCACTTTGGTGGTTCAGTTCGCTGGTTTTCCCACCCACCTTCCCCATGAGGTACTCCGCCAAGAGCTTATTGAAGGTTTGGCAGCATATGGCTCCAATAACATCTTGAATTTTGTGGTTCCAAATGGTACCACAAGCCTCACTGGACCTCAGGCGTATGTCACAATCAGCCCTGAATCTAATAAAATTGCCTTGGCAATTCCCCCTCGCGCCATCATCCCCTCTGCCCCTGACCATCCATTATGGGCACGTCAAGGGCGGGCAGATGATCTGTCCATCCTGTTTCAAGTTGGACATTCAAAACATAAATGCCCATCCTTAGCCACTTCTAACAGCTCCAATTTTTCATCTACCAGATTCAAATCCACTGCCCACCCCAAGTCAGCTTTGGTATGGGGTACAATCCTACCCCCTCCCCCAAAGCCTGTTACTGCAGCTGCACCTGCAGCCACCAATCAGAATCCCTCTCGCCCCAGTGCCACAAATGCTTCCTCCAATAAAGCACAGGATTGGACCCCACTTTGCTCCCATGCATCTCCAATGAACCAACCAAATCTCAGGAATATGCTGATTCCCCAATTCAATTCAACCAAAATCCTTGGGGTCTATTGGCTGAAATCGATGAGTCCAGGAATATTATTGAAGACTGCACTATTAGACTTAAGTGGTTTGTGTTTATTGACCATGATGCTACGCAACCACCTCACTTATATGCCCCCAGAAAAACGCCAAAACTTTCTGCGGTGACTACCAGCTGAATGTTGAAGAAACGGCTAAGCAAGATTGTTGTCCTCTCCGCAAAGCTGCCACAAAATCAATGGTGATTCTCGCAGGAGGAATTCCTCCTCCCATTATCCCCTCCACTGCCAATAAGCTCCAAAAGCAAATGGTGACCAGTTTTCACAAAGCCACCAACAACGCCATCCAGCACGTGGCAGTTGTAGCATGGAATCCCAAATCAAAGATTAACTGCACCAATATTGACACGTTTGTAAAGCTCCTTAATACACACATGAAAGCTGAAGCAGCTTTGGCAAATTATTTCAGATCTCTTCTATTCAACCACTATCTTTCTGTCACCCCAATTATCAGAAATTTATCTCCAAATTAAATTGATGCCCCAACGCCCCTGCTCTACACTGTAGCCTGCTCCCTGCTTTGGGGTGAAGCAGAGGCTGAGGTTAAGCCCCCTAATACCCCCTACCCTTCCGCCATGATGGGATAAGCGGTTCCTGCTGTCCCACTTGGTTGGTTGTGTTCACGTTTTGTGAGTCATCCGCTCATTTTGGGCAGTTCAATCATTTTGTTTGGTGAAGATTTATTTGCTAGCTTTTAAGTTTTGGTAATGTCCGTCCCATGGTTGGCTTACCTCGGTTAAAAAATAAAATGTTTAATTCCCTATTGACCACTGGGATCTCCAACTTCAACAAGTCCAACCAGCCAATAAGATCATATAGATAGTCTTTCTAAGGTACCAACGTGGATCAAGTCAGCATCCTTGATAACCCATCCACATTCTGGTAGGTAGTACTGTAGAAATGAACTATAGTAGATAATAGCTCTGTAACAGTAGCGCCCATCTAGCTAGTCTCCCATCTAGATCCTTTATCTGTTGGCACCATCTTAGAGAGGCATGATTAGCGACAATAATGACGTAAGTTTCATATAGATAATGTTGAAAACGTTTAATTGTTAGGAGCACAGCCAGACAATTTTGTTTGGTAACCTTTTAGTTCAGCCTATATAATTTAGAAAGGAATTTTCTGACCTAAGCTATCAATTGGTCTACTTGCTGATCACCTAATTGGTTTAGAATGTCCTCCACAGCCAAATTGCTGTTTTCAGTAAATAGTAAAAAGGGGTTAGCAAATTTTTGGGTGTATAAGGACAAAATGGTTCATTTTAGCGCTCTTAAGAAGGTTTATTGCCTAATCCTTCTCAGAATTACATTTGAAATGATTGTTATTTTGGAGAAGGTAGACCAATGTTTTTGAGGTCATTAAACCGTGGAATAAGCTATCTGTAGTAACCCACCATCCTGAGAAACACTTGGATGTCTCCTAGGCCTTGGGTGAATCCTCTAAATTGTGACATCTTAAATGAAAGGAATTGGATCCTATGCTTGATATCTTTATTCCCAAGGGACTTCATCTTGGGTTAAAAAAGGAACATTTGGAAGACTTAAGGTTAGAGAAGCTTGCCTTAGCCAGTCAAAACTTGACGGAGATTCAGTAGATGTCCATTGAAGATCTTGGAGAGAAAAAATGATGTTATCAATGTAAACTAAAATTATATGATAGCTTCAGGCCACCCAGAAGTCCATTCATAGCACTTAAAAAGGTGGCTGGGGCATTGCTAGCCCTTATGGCATCCAGATCATTTCAAATAATTCTTATAATGTAACTAGTGCATTCTTAGCTCAATTCTTGGGGAATAGATCAATCTGTCAATACCCACTGTCAAGATCCATTGCCAAATACTGAAATCATTCTAGGAGACGTAATAATTCATCAATCTGAGGCAGTAAATAGCTGTCCTTCTTACATATAAACTTAGACCTGTGGTGATTCATACCAACTCTATGAAACCCAACTTTCTTGTGAATGAGTAGAAGATGTGATGCCCATGAACTTCAGGATAGTATCAACAGACTAACCCTAGTAATCTCTTGAGCTCTGTAGTGACTTAGGGTATCAATAATTATTTTCTAATATGGCCTTACTTGGATGGGGGAGCTTCTCCCATTTCTACATTGTCTATGACCCCTTTCTTCTTACAGAATTCTTATGAAAGCGGAGAGAAAATGTGCATCTTCCTTCAGAAACTCAGTAACTTTCATTCTTTATTCTGTATATAAGTCTTTGCCAACAAAAGTCGCAATTAATTTCACTATGGGAGGTTCTCTAACCCAAAGTCACAGAGACTCCTAAACTTTTGGACACTATCTATCTTATTAACAAACGTTACCATGTATAAGCTTTTGAGCTAATGGGTTCCACCATACGTGTCTCAATAGATTATCCAGTAGCACAAAGATAGGCCCAGCATATGCAGGATAAAGAATTCCTGAAAAAGTTAAGATCTCCTTCACTGATGACTTACTACAACTCATTGGTCTAATAGGCTTTTGGGGCGATGTTCTCATGCAGTAGGTGTTAATTATATTTTTGAGACTTTGAAGGAATTATATTTGGCCCCAGAGAGTATAAGGTCATTCCTTGTACTCCATCAATCACATGATGTGGCAATTGAACATGAGAACCCCAGAAATGATGTTTAATTTGGTCAATCTTGTAACTATCTCCACTAAGCAGGTGTGAGCCTTTACACATTCCTTGTAATCCTTATTAGTCTCAAATACTAGGTGTACTTTAGTCAAAGTAAGGGCAAAAACCTTCAGCGTAATGAATGATAACTTGTACCCCTAAAGGAATTGAGTCCACAACAGTAAGTCTTACTGGGGTTGTAAATGGCTACCACCAAGGTGAATAAGGATAATTTTACTGAACTTGAGTTGAAGAGTAGAATAAGACCCTATTGATCACGTACATTGGGGTCCAGAAGTTCCATACTACATGTAGTGTGGCAAGTTAGGAGTGATCTTAATCTCCATAAGATTCAATAAAATAACAATTACCAGGTATCCACTATCCATGATTGAAAAAACTGGAATTTGTGAGAATTAATAGCGACCCATTTATCAGGATGTCATATTGGGACGGCAAAGTGAGGAACATGGGTGACTTGTCAGAAGAGGCTTAATCAATATCAAAAATTCAACTTGTAGAAGTAGATAACTCATTCACCTAGGCATCCTTGGAGGTACTCTTTTCAAGGGCAACGTGTTAACTTATTTGCATGGTAGTGGAATAGTCAGCACACAGAGCCTCTTTCTGCATGCTGAACTCCATTTTGCCAAAAAGTTTACATTCCAAATCCTCTTCACTCTACTTATAGCATGGTCCATGGTGTGATGATAACTTTTGCAGAAGGAGCAGATTGGTAAGGTCTTGTCTCTTGATTTAATAGCGTGTATGCGAGTTCTTGTGGGGCTTATGAGAAGTAAGCACATTACTCAACATATCCACAGGAATTTCGTTCAAAGCCATTTTAATTACTCAGATACACATAAATGTTCGCTTGAGTCCTATCATATGAGGTTGGATGTCAGGCCAGGACTCAAAGGCAGAGATGATAATGGTAATAGCGTCAGTTGGAAAATATAGTTATTTTAGCTAATAGTTGAGCGCTGGCATAGAATCATTTAAAGAAATCAGCGGGATTTTCCCCTTTGTTAAGATATTGTCATGAAGGCTTGTTTCTGGTATGAGAGGGTTTAATCTCTCCTGAACTTTTGGTTAAGGCAATCTTGACTTGCGCTCATATTTGACAATTATGCAGGCGAGGGAGCATAATCTCATTGAGATTATTTGCAGAAAAAAGAAAAGATGTTCTTCAATTTATTCCAGTTGATGGCCTTTACCATTGTACTTACTGTAAGCATTCATTAATAACACAGTACTCTCCTTACCATAATGGACATTTCTTTAAAATGGGTTTAAATATAAGTTCAGAAGGTTCAGAAAGAGTGTTTATACATGACTTGCTACTATGACACAGGTCATAGGACACTGTATCCACATACTCATAGGAGGCTCTTTGATCCATTTGTTTTCATAGTTACTTCACATCATAATGTAGTTCACCTCAGAACTGGTCATGTTAAAAGTACTGGTATTCTGCTCCGTACAAACTTTAGAGTGAAAATCTTGGCTTCACAATTGCTGACCTGATTTCCAAGGACGGAACAAGCTTGTCTAATCCAATTAAGAAGTTTATTAGTGTGTTTGGTAAACTCTTGTAAATATTCTATCTCCTTGTCTAATGCCTCCAAGGAAACGTTAGGGTTAATCAGGTGACTATTGGGATGAACTACACATTCTTAAATATTTTTCTCTATTTGTATATATAAGGCTTTAATATTCAGAAATTTGCCTCTCTACAGATCTTAATAACCTTCAACGCATGTGTCAAATTATGTGGTTGACTCAAAAATAAACCCTTTGACAACCTATAAATTGGACTGATTTTTTCATCTAATGCTTGAACTAGTAATCTAATTAAACCCTATTACAATAACACGGCTTGGGCCAATTATTATGTGGATTTAATTATATTACTAAAGCTTGGGCCAAATATCCCCACACATTTAGGTTAACCTTATCTGCAACTATTCGGCCAGGTTAAGCAACTCAATATCAATTTGGTTAATTTTCTATTGGCAGCTTGGGCCAAATACATTTTCACAGTTGGGCCAATTATCTTTGCCCCAATCCTCAGCAACTAGTCCTGATTAATTGGGACCAATATTAAGAACTTCATACACAAAATTATTTGGGACTGACCTGAAGTTAACGTTTAAAAGTCCCATGGACAATCAAATAAATGATTACCATAATCAATTTTCCACCCTAGGGCGAAATTCATATGTTGATCCATGTAATCGGCATGATAGCACTTGTACATGGACCATCCAAAAGGGAGTACCTATTGCTATTGAGGGAGAGACCTGCTGATGTCCCAATTATAGGTATGTCATCTACTTCAATTGAGGCAAGAATTTAACTGAAGGTGTATTTCGTCAGCAGTATGACAAAACTCAAATCAAGAAGATCCTAGGACAATTTTGCATGCTTTAATCGCAATTTTTGTACCTGAAATCCTCCCAATTTTTAGAGTATTTTGCCACCAATAAACCTAAGTAAAGGGTTCAGTCATATCAGTTCAAGGGCTGAACTGAGGTGGTAAAATATCTGTTGAAATTTTGTACTCAGATGTGGCCAGGAGATGCCTAAGGGTATAAATACTGGCGCCTGGCCTAATGACTGAACATCAAATAATCTAGTATAATAAAAGTCTTTAATTATATCTTCTTTTATTTGTATCTTAAGTCGCTTTTGGAAAGTGTTGGCAAGCTGGGATCTCAGGATCCACAGCTCGCATCTTTACCTGCCTCAGCTGAAGTTACTGATTATGACGGAAAAATCAAACCCAAAATTTGCCAGAAAAGTCAGAGCCATTTTTGTATTCTTAGTGCATTTATGAATGGTTCTAAAACCGTAAACAATTGGCTAAATCAAGAATCCACCAGCTGAACTTCAGCCTGATTTGCCATGCAGAAATTAAATATTCAAGTGAGCAATTCTCAGATTTTGACAATTGATGCTCACTCAAAATCAGTGACACTTTCCAAGATGAAATTACATAACCAATTCCTGGCTGATTCAGCCAGATGAGAAAGCACATAAAGGTGGAATTTAGCCCTGAAGCGGGTACTTCCTTCTCCCTGGATCTTATCACAGTAGGGGGAGCTCATGAAGATACAACAATCCCAAACCCAGATACTCTTCAATAGAAAAGAGGGCTGATTATGAACAATGATACACCAAAACGTTCAAGAAGCTGTTCCTGCAAAATTGACAACCCTAACAGGCCAAGTCCACATCTAAGAAGACTCAATAATATGGCCTGTCAAAAAAGAGAAAAGAAAACATAAAAAAAGGAAAAAAGAGAAAAGAATAAAAAAGAAAAAATATAACATATAAAATAATATAATTACATACAAAATAAAATTAAAAAAATATAATAAAAAAGTATATAAATTAGAAATTTAATATATATATAATACCTTTTTACTACTTTAGTTTGCACTTGGGGTGGGGAGAGGACCTTACACCAGAATTATCGGCAGTTTAGACCAAAATTAACAATAAGAGGATTCTATTCCAGATTCATTGGTAGTTTGGGCCAAAATTAATAAATAAGAGTATTCCACTCCAATTTGTCAGCCATTCAGGCCAAAAAAGGATTTTTAATTATGATTTGTCAGCTGGTTGGGCTGAAATTAACAATAATGTGAATGCAACTTAAGATTTTTCACTGGTCAGGCTGAAATTAACAATGACAATGATCAGTGAAGGTTAGTTGGGAATCATATGGCTTATGTTCAAGCCAAGTGGGGGATATGTCAAATTATGTGGTTGACTCAAAAATAAACCCTTTGACAACCTGGAGATTGGGCCAGTTTTCCACCTAATGCTTGAACTATCAATCTAATTAAAACCTATCACAATACCATGGCTTAGGCTGATTTTTTATGTGAATTTATTTATATTAATAAAGCTTGGGCCAAATATCCCTGCACATTTAGGTTACCCTTCTCTGCAGAAACTCATCCAGGTTGATCAAATCAATGTTAATTTAATTAATTATTCTATCAGCAGCTCAGGCTGAACACAGCGCACAGTTGGGCCATTTTCTCTGCCTCAATCCTTGGCAACTAGTCCTGATTAATTGGGACCAATATTAAGAAATTCATACACAAAATTATTTGGGACTGACCTGAAGTTAACGTTTAAAAGTCCCATGGACAATCAAACAAATGAATAGCATAATCAATTTTCCACTCTAAGGCGAAATTCATATGTTGATCCATATAATCGGCATGATAGCATTTGTACATGGATATCCAAAAGGGAGTACCTATTGCTATTGAGGGAGAGACCTGCTGGTGTCCCAATTATAGGTATGTCATCTACTTCAATTGAGGCAAGAATTTAACTGAGGGTGTATTTCGTCAGCAGTATGACAAAACTCAAATCAAGAAGATCCTAGGACAATTTTGCATGCTTTTATCGCAATTTTTGTACCTGAAATCCTCCCAATTTTGAGAGTAGTTTTCCACCAATGAACCTAAGTAAAGGGTTCAGTCATATCAGTTTAAGGGCTGAACTGAGGTAGTAAAATATCTCTTAAAATTTTGTACTTGGATGTGGCCAGGAGATGCCCTAGAAATATAAATACTGGCGCCTGGCCTAATGACTGATCATCAAATAATCTGGTCTAATAAAAGTCTATTTTGTTATATTTTCTTTTATTTGTATCTCAAGTCGCTTTTGGAGAGTGTTGGCAAGCTGGGATCTCTGGTTCCACAGCTTGCAACTTTACCTGCCTCAGCTAAAGTTACTTATTATGATGAAAAGATTAAACCAAAAATCAGCCAGAAAAGTCAGAGCCTTTTTTGATGCTTTGTGCATTTCCAAACAGTTCTAAAACTGTAAGCAACTGGATAAATTGAGGATCCACAGGCTGAATTTCAGCCCAATTTACCATGCAGAAAATAAGTATCTAAGTGAGCGATACTCAGATTTTAACAGCATGGGATAGTAGACCCAGGAATTCTTTTGGCCCTTCTGCTATGTCAGAACTGTGGGGCCCTCTAGGGCCTTCAGGAACTTGGGAACATTGGAATCATCAGCTCTAGCAGGACCTTTTGGCACTTTGGCTTTTCATGCCCACAAGGACCCTCAGCCCCTTTAATTCTGTGGTTAGGTTAATGTTCTGTCATTGTTGTTACAGTCCTTCAAATTAATGCTCAACTTGGTTTAGGTGTTACACTAGAGATATTGTTATTGTGGCCCAAATCACAGTAGATTCTGACTGGAAGGTGTAAACTTTCTAGTCTTGTTTATTAACTACACAAGTAGTGAGCTCCAAACATAAACTTTTAGATAATCTGCACAGGCTTTAATTTTTTCGCTGTTTATATTGTTGATAATAATTATATGAGTGACAATAGTATGAAGGCTATAATTGTAGTTAATCTTCACAACAAAATTCAATATTGTTTTCAACGCTATACTAGTGTTAAAGCTCTTCCCTCTATCCATTGAAAAGAATTCTGGGCTAAAAGAACTTCTCCCTTCCTCACAATGGAACTTGATAATGGGTTTATTCTATTATCAGTAGGTTCAGCAGTTTCCTTCCTCTCTTAATATGGGAGCTCACATAGATCTGGATTGCAATATATAGACAAAGGGTAATATCCTCCAACTCTAATTTTAAGATTAAAATACCAAAAATATGGACAGTCTAAATAATTATTATACTATAAGTTTTTAAGTTGTTAAGTCGCCTTATTTAATCAAAACAAGGAATTTATAGGGGAATCCGGCACCCAACTTTTCTGTTGACGCCCCAATAAACAATGACATCCATCACCAATGGATTAACCCACTGGAGTTATCCCAAATGATGAAATTCCTCATTCATGTATTCAGATTTACCGCCAACCAAAACATGCCCCTTTTGAAGCATTAGAGAACGTGTCCCAACGCCTTCAATCAAACCCAGCGGATTATACTCATTATTTAGCAATCTTCTTAGGTAATGGAAATTTTACTCATTAACATCAGTTGTGTTATCAAAAAGTAACTTGCAAGTTGCTACCAAAAGTTTTGTCAAAGCCAAGAAAATTACTAATAATTTTAATTGGTTGGTGACAAACTCTGTATGAATCATAAACTACAATATAATTGAATTATCAATTATTAAATATATAGTTGAACCGTATGTTGGTTGGGGATCCTCCCAATTGGAACATCAGTAATCTGAAAAAATTGAATCCCAGTGGGTTAGTTAGTATCTCATTAGGAATTATAACAAAAAATAGTTATTATATCCTATGATAACTCACATTTGCTATGGTGAATCACCTCCAGTGGACAAACGGATATCTATATAATCTGATTATCTGGAAGTTGTGGGCATACTGAACCTAACACATCCCCCACTTGAGCACATTATTTAGTAAGTGATAGAAATTCAAGAAGGGATGCCTTTTTGGGCCATTCTCATACTTCAGCCATCAAAGTTAGATTCAATTTCAGCGGAGCTCAGTCTTGCACTCCTTCAACACATCTAACGCCCTTTTTTAACAAAGTGGCTTCTCTTCTCCTTTTCCTCATTGCTGCCGCCTCACTCAAGTTCAGTTCCAATGTCCCACATGCTCTACCAGGACTTTTTGGTCAATCTCCACATTAATATGTATGGAAAACCTGTATTCCCCTCAGGTTGGGATATTATGACTCCACGTCATTTAAGGATATTCTCAGCTGGATTCACCGATTCCCTGGTTTTGTACTCCCCCAGACTAGACTACCAATTTTTAAACTGAGCAAATATTTTGATTCTTCTCTCTTGTGCCTCCTTCTGGAAAATCCAGCATCAACATGAACTGATCCTGGCAAACATTATTGCCCATCCTCATTTCTCTTTACAGCAGATCTAGTTTTAACATAAGCTGATCCTGCCAACATTCATAGTCTTCATTAACTCCGTTGTAATTCGTCCCCCTTCTCTCCACATGAAAATATTAGGTGGAACACTCCCAGATTCTCTTTATTGTGGCAAAAAACTAATATTTTAATATATGTTTTTGATTTTTTTATTATTATTTTTCGTTTTTCATATATTTACCTTATATTATTTTTTTCTCTCTTTGCAATGAGGCTTAACCTATTTACAGTAGATTCAGAGGTCTTTTGAAACTTGACCCTCAATTATGGTTTAACGGTCCCCTCCTGGGAATTATCCAGCAATTTTAGTTCAGAGGTCCCCACTTGTGACTTAATCATTATTCTGGTTTAACGTCCCCTCTTTAGACTTATCATGAAATTATGGTTTAGCGTTCACAAGGGATTATTGAATTAATTGTTTCCACAGATTTATACTTAGATCTGGTATGGACCCAGTCCATTATGTAACTATCAGCGACGTTCTTTATTTTATAGTGTTTGATGTCATCTTAGCAATAATCTCAAATGGACCCAAACATAGGGCGTCCAACTTATCTCATCATCCAAGCCCATAGGCATTTCAATAGGCTACCATATCTCCAACATTGTACTCTTTTAAGCGCTGGTCGAATTACTTTCTTCATCTTTGCTCTTATTTTTTCTCCAACGTTGTGTCAAATGCCTGTAATTGAATTTGAATATGATGTTCGCAAGTCAAGTTAAATATTGCTCTGAGTTTAATACTTAAACTGGTTTCACTGCTGAACATAAAATTGGAGGTAGTTAGGCTCTTCATCCTTATAAGAGTTGGAACAACATTTTCCCTGTCATTGTATGATAATTGATATGTGCACAAAGGTAACTAAGCTTATATAAGATTCCCAAGTGGAAGTTTACCTCACTACCAATTTTTTCAGCATTGCGGTCAAAGTCCTATTGCTCTTTCTACCATTACATTCATTTCTAGATGGTAGTAAACGAACACCAATTATCTAATCAATTAATTCATTCAGTATTGGGATCACATAGGACAGAGAGCTGGTTCCTCTATTACTTAGTAATACTTGCAGGCATTGATGCTGGTATACTACTTGGTCCAATATGAATTTTGTAGTGCTTGCTGCATCTAACCAACTCAAGGCTTGGGTTTAAACTCATTCAGTAAGTTGTTCAATTGCAACAATTTTGTACTTATTCCCCATTACTGACATTCAATGGTCTCATTAATCTATTGACACCTTATGCCAAGTAGCCCAGGGTGTACTATCTGGTATCTCATCGCATTCTCTAGGGCTTGTGGAATTGACATTCCATGCAACATGATATATCTTCTGCTACGACAGATTTTTTAGTTCCCAGTAATAATATTGGGTTAGATGATCCATTGTTTTTCTTAGGCCACCATGTCCTACAACTTTTTGCAAGGCTTTTATAAATTCTGAGCATTCCAACAGTTTATAGAATAAGTACATTTTCTATTAGTCAGCTTAATAGCTGTCTGTTCTTCATCGCAGTAGTTTCCATTGCTTTCTTCACTGAGGTTTAAAACTCCTGGGGATCACCCTCAATATTCATTTTGATCATCCACTGGAATAGTTTATCCACTTGATGGTATATGGCAAAAATGGCAGGTAATCTTAATAATCTTTCAGCAATCTGATGTGCTGCTCATGCTCAGTGTATAATTTTAGAATTTTAGGCTTGCAGTTTCAAAGCCCATTATGCCAGTCTCCCCTCTGGCTTCTTATGATTATGCAACAAGTGTAGACATGAATGTCATTCAAAACCATAGATTGTGTCCCTGTATACACTATAAATTATTTGTAGCCATATAACTGCAAGGCACTCAATCTCTGTCACAGCGTAGTTCCTTTCTGCTTGCGTCAACGTTCTACTTACATATGCTACAAGATTCTCTTTCCTCATCTTCATATAATTGATTTAAAATGGAGTCAATCGCCATTAATAAGGCATCAGTCTGCTTAATAGATTACTTATTAAAGTTTGGGTACTTCATCACAAGACTAGTCAACAAATATCTTCTTAGCTCATTGTATGCTTCTTGGGCCTCCTCATTCCACACAAATCCTTTTTTCAGACGCTTCAACACGTGAAGTAATGGTTCAACAATTCTGGCGAATCTTTGGTAAATTAGCAATAGTAGCTGACCATCCCAAGGAAAACTTGTAAGTTATGAAAACTCCTTAGATAGTCATTTGTTTAATTGTAATTATCTTTTGCAATAACAGTTGTAATACACCATAGTTTATTGCAATTCCAAAAAGAGAAACTTTTGATTGAAATAATTGAAATTCCTTGGCTTGTTTACAAATTCGCCATCACTAGGCATTTGACCATTTCTTCCAAGTGTCCCAGGTGATTGGTGAATGTCCTACTGAAAAAGCTGAATTCATCCAAGCACAATAAAGCTCAAGACAACTTCAGGACATCTAAGATAGAATTCATTGCCATCTGGGAACTTGCCAGCGCGTTACACAATCCCTGGGGAATTATTGTCCGCTGGTATAATCCTTGTGCATTGATTTTAACATATAATCTTTTGACTCCTTTTGGAAAGTCTATCTGACAATACCCCAAAATCAATTTTATTGCTGAAAAAGACTTGCCCTCCCCAAGGCGATTGATAATGTTTCTATTCTTGGAAGTGGATACAAATCCTTCTAAATAATTTTTTATTAAACTGATTTTTAATGATCAACATTTGATTTGATCCATCCTTATTCTTTACAGTAAAGATCAGACTCGCCTAGGACTTGATGATGGTAAGAAAAAGCCCATGCTCAATCAGTTTGCTGTTTTCTTCAATGACTACTGTTTCAGCAGCCTTGGACCCATTGACAAATCTCATCCATATTGGTTGGTATTTCCCAGTGTCAAAATTATGGATCATATTTTTAGTGCATCTGAGTTCATGATAATCCTGGAGAGATGTCACTCAATATTTTTAAAATAATTGTAGCACTTCTACTTGCTGATGTTCTGTTGGCCCAGCCAGTTGCTTACAAGTGACTAGCATATCAACGCTGCTGGAAGAATACGTTGGCAATCCCATTTTTGTTAGCATTCCAAAGTCATAGAAAACTCTCTGATTTCTGATATTAAGATTATTTGCGCACATGTGATAACATATTTTCCAATTTCATTGGATTTTCGCTCAGAAGGCCAGTAATTCTTGAAATTCACTATGGCCTGGCATTATATTCCTTGGTGCTACCCAAGGTTCCAGCCTTGATTTATTCCATGGGTGATGACTTCTCCATATAATTGTTCTGGGATCTCTAGAATTAACCCTGTTTAACTATTATTTAGTTTCCTGGTGTAATGGCGTTTTTTATTTCTATTTGCAAAAGTATCCTACAGTTTTTGAGAATATGCATAGGCTTTATCCTGATTTACCTATCAAATAACTTGCATTAGTTGGGAATTATGCCTTCATTTCTTATTCTACAAAATTATTCTTCTTTGTCTGCGGAGATTCTCTTTCTGCTGATTTACCAAGAGCAGGGTTTACCCCAAAATTGTAGGGGTGTTCTCCTCAAAATCACATTTGACACCATACTTTTTTTACAATTTTGTTTCAATGAGGATGTTATAATTTTAACTTGCCAATACTGTGGCAGAAGCTGATATCATCAGCGATTTGAACCAAAACAGCAATGAGCTATATGCTCCACAAAAACTATGTTGTATCCAGTCTGGCGGTTCCATATTCTTTCCAGTGCTTTAGACTAGCAAAATCTTTATTTGCTTCACCAACTTGGTTTAAATGATATCTATGGGTGCACCGATATTTATTTGCCCAAACTTTTAACTGATTGATTATAATGCCCACATATGTACATTCAGATTATTGTAATAAAGTTTTACTGAATGAAACGCGGCATTTATCTGCTAAATATAGAGTATGATTTAATTGAATGGAAAAATCAGGAAATTGTTCCTTGATCAGGCTAAAGAGAGAGAAATTTTCTCTATGTCAAGTTTAATCTTGAGAAATTCTTTGGTGCTTTCTTTAGTTATGATCTTTTTGCCAACTCATGAGCATATGACTAAAAAGCTTCTTTCATGATTTTGAGGTTTATACCCTTCACATTTGCTTGGGTGGTTATGTTTAGATTCAAATTAACCAACTGAAAGATCGTATCAGGTGTATTTTATCTCAATTAGAAAAAAATAGTAGGTCATCTTTAAATATGTCAAGCGGAACAGGTTGGACACAGTGTTAGATTGTTCTATATCTCAACTGCTGGCCCTTTTCCTGAATCTTAATCAATTTCTTTCTCTTTAGCCTGCATCAGAGTAACTTGCTCTTTAGGCTTCTTATACCAACACTAAATGATTATATGCCCAAATTAGCCATATCAGTGGCATCAGGTTTTAGTTTTATCCTATCATTTTGGTCCTTCAGGCTTAATTCCCATTACAACTCAATTATGTTGTTTTTTATTGGGTTCAGAAAATTTTTACCATATTCTGCAATCTGCCGGATTTCTTAGAAGGATTAATAGGGTGTTTTAAATATTGCTCCTAGCATCTTGGGATACTCCCACATTTAAGATGTGAGATTTTGGTTTGCAAGTGCCAAACCATAGAGCGGTTTAAATTTCCTTAGGGCTAAAGCACTTCTTGCAATGCTATACATGCATTGAAATCTGATAGAACTTTTGCTCCAGACAGTATCTGTGCTTCTGGGAAAACTATTTTAGCAAAAGCAGCTATTTTTTGTTCTTCTTGAATTGAATTTCCATAAATTCTGGTATGGGTAGCATTACTCAAGAAAAATACTCATCGTAATTACTTCTTTGGCGTTGCTGTATGTCTACATGTCTCCATTAAGATGGGGCATTACAATATTTTGACAGTGGGTGTCTAAGCAGTTCATTACAGTTGCTTCTTTTTGTCAGTTGCCATATCTGAACATAATCATATTGAATAGGTAGAAAATCTGCCAGTGCGTTGTCCCAGTGAGACATAGTTAATTTCAGTATACTCTGAAATTCTTCTATTGCTACTGTGGAAGCAGAGTTCTGCCCATCTTCCCAGATAAGGATAGGTATATCTATAGGAGACATATCCAAAATTGCAGAAAAAGCCCCAGAAATTTTTCTCAGGGTTTGTACTTTCCCATCTGCACCATCTTGCATCTTGTTGTCAGATTCATCCACCTCCATCTGTGTGCAATCACATTTGTGATTTTAAAGCTCAGTAAGCACTTTAGGATCTGGCCTACATCTTCATGTTTCCAGAGGGTACATTCTCTATCCACTTCATTTCCAATTTATAAAATAGTAACCATTTATTTAAGTTGGTCTTCTTATGATTTAAGGAGATGACTTTTCCATAAAGATCAGTGTTAACTTTGGTGACTTATTTATATCCTCCTTGGCTTTCATCATTTGCTCATCTAAATGAGCAAGATTGACTCTTAGGTCCAAATCCCAGAACGTTCTTGAAATGTTCTAATTATGTATACAGCTTCCAAAGTTCATTTTTGTATGACATTCTGTCATGTTCACAAGACTTTATTGAGGGAACTAAATGCCTAGATAAGGGTGGACGTCAGGAGTCCAAAAAGGCTAACTTCAGGACTTTTCTGACCTCAAGCACACCCTGGACTAACGCTGGGTGCAGGTCAGTTATTCCCAGGTTAGTCCAGGGGAAGTGCATAAAGCCCAGTCCTGTGTTACAACGGTGGCATTAAAACAGACGTCTTACCTTCTTAACAATAACGGTTTGGTTTGGTTGATCAGAAAACAGGGTTTCAAAACCTGTTTAATTTTTGAAACTCTGATATTGGGTCAGCCATGCCTAAATTGATTACTAGAGTTTGGGCAATTTCAAGCTATAGTACCCAGACCAATAAAAGCGTGAGCTTATTGTTGCACTTACAATTAGTACCACTTCCACACATGGACGATTCACCCTTACTGTTTAAACATGCTTACCAAAAACCGACCTTCCTTGTTTATCATCTTCCTTTCAATAAAAATCCCGTTAGTTTACATTTTCTTATTTGATAACTTGGGCTAACATGTACACAGACCTCTTAAGGAAAGTCTGTGACAACATCAGTCATTTTATTTGAACCAAATTAATGATTGCAGCTGATGCACCTCTGGGCCGCCCTGGTCCCCCCAGACCAAAGCACCCAAGCCCTCCATCCTAGATCACCGCTTGGATATGGACTCCTCTTTTAAGTCCGCCCAAGTCTTGTTGTTTGTTTGCTTTTTGTTAATATATACTGTAGTGAACACCCTTGCCCTGTGTTTATTTAGCTCTAGCATCCACTGCAGGGATATACTTCCAATAATATTGACAATGAGTTCCCTGGCGTTGGGGTTGTGCACCGCGCACCACCTTTCTGGGAACTGGAGAGTTATAGACACTCTCTTGACACATTTAACCTTTACTTTCTTCTGTGATCTTTGTCCTGAAAAATCAACTATCCCTGTAGGAACACCAGATGTAAACTATTTAAGTCTAAGTTAAACAACTATTCCATGTAGCGAGCACTAAATGTAGCCTTTTTAAGTCTAATTTAATCAACTACCCCCTATAGAGAGCACCAAATATAGATTTTATGTCTATTGCACAGATTATGGTGTGCGATGTAATGATTGTTGATAATAGTTGAATGAGTGACAATAGTATGAAGACTATAATCGTAGTTAATCTTTACAACCAAATTGATTATTGTTACTAACGCTAAACTGGTGTTAAAGCTCTTCCTTCTATCCTTAAAGGTAATTATGGGCTAAAAGAACTTGTCCATTCCTCAATGAAACTTGATAATGGAACTATATATAGTATCAGTAGGTTCAGCAGTTTCCTTCCTATCTTGATATGGGAGTACACTAGATCTGGATAGCAATATATAGACAAGGGATAATATTCTCAGACTCTAATCTTAAGATTAAAATACCATTAATGTATGACAGTCTAAATATAACATATTATAAGTTTCAAGTTATAAAGTCGCCTTTATTTATTTAAAACAAAGGAATATATAAGGGAATCCAGCACCCAAATCTTCTGTTGATGCCCCAATAGGAAACGGCAGCTGTCACCAATGGATGAGCCCAATGGAGTCATCCCTGATGATAATATTCCTCATCTTTTTAATAGAATTTTGCTGCCAACTAGAACATGACCACTTCTGGGTTGAATCAAATAACGTATCCCAAAGCCTTCACACATCCTAAGCGGATTATCCTTAATACATAGCAAACTTCTTAGGTTAGGGACTTTTTACTCATTACAGCAGGTCATGTTACCTAAAGTTTAACTCACACGTTGTCACTAAAGATATCGTCAAAGCCCAGAAAAAAAATAAAATTCTAATTGATTGGTGAAAAACTCTGATTGACTCATATAATAGTTTTAGATTACTAGTTATTCAACTGAAACTTAGACTCATTTTGTTAATTGTTGGGGATCATACCAGCAAGACATCAGAAATCTGACAGAATTTAATCCCAGTGGCTAGTTAGTATCCCATTAGGAAATAAGCAAAAAGGTTTCATATCCTATTATAACTTACATTCTTTATGATGAATCACCCCCACCATGTAAAGCAGATACTATACAATCTGTTTGAGCTAAATGATGTGGGCATACTGAATTCCCAACAGAAGGGTTAAGCCACTAACAATAAGGTATTTGAAGTTTGCAAGTTACAGCACCAGAAATTGGAGAGTCTTGCTCTTGAGTATGTGGTACTTTTCTATAAATTTAATTGTGTCCAACCATGTTGAAGCCTTGGATTTAATCAATGTGGCTGTTCCTAAGTTCACCTGAACTCCTCTCACCCTCTATTGACAACAAATTAGGCTAAGAGTGAAACTTTGTCAAAAAATATTCTTTATTTGACTTTATTTTCTTTTAGCACTGTGGAGCCTAACCCAAAAGGGGGAGCTGCCACGCATCTTTATTTGCAAATGAGCCTGTCAGACATTTGCTCTCTTAGCTGAAAATATGAATGTTTTTAGGTTGAATTCAGATGAAAAGGAGAAATGTCAGTCATTTGCAATTTTCTGATGTTACTAAGTTGATTTTACTAATAATAAAAATGAAGATATTGAGGAAATTGGCCAAAAGACCCTGGCCAATCCTTGATGGAACTTCTATTAATCAGGGTAACACCAGTTTAAAATCTGTACGTGCGCTAATGGTAAAATTGAATGATCAGATTACTCTGAACACACAACAGACCTTAGAGTGATCATTGCAAGGCACTCCCCCAATCACCACAAAGTCCTTCAATGTGCCTACGTGGGGACCCCCTTTTATAAGCTTGGTGGGGGCCCCCTGAGGTGAAAGAAATTTCTTGGATGAGGATTAGCTGAAATTCATAAAATTATTACTTCACAGGTACATTTTAGCTAATCAGAATTCACCTTCAATCATTCTGTTAACCTGAAGCAAGTACCCAAGTTTAATACGTTATTCTCCATATTACCTAATTCATACTAGGCTAAGCTATTCCTAACATATCCTCGAATTCCCCTTGACCCTCAAAATACTTTAAATACTGGATAGTCAGATGTCAAGGGGGGTCATTTTTTCACCTTTATCATGCTTATAATAAAATTTATAAAAATCCAATTTTCATTAGCGCTTTATATTTTTATTTTTTGTAAATCATTGTGGAATCCATCAGGCGTCAAGCACCAGTTAGCAAGAATCAGCTGGATGAACACAGAGCCAAACAATGGATTATCATATATATAAATTCTAATATAGCACCTAAGTTTCAGCCTAGAAAGCCATATAAGATGGTGAGGAAGCTTTGTGGAATCTTTTATCCGGCGCTTGCTCTATCTGGAAGACCATTGCGGACAACATTGGGTAGGAGCTTCAGCAACATGTGGCACAAGGAGGTATAGTTGGAGGTTTTATTTTTTTATGAGCTGGTTGTGACCATTGCATCGCCATATTCGAGAAAGTTGATGCTCAGCAAAAATTTTGAGATAAGGCACAAAAGTGAACAACTTGATGCGCTGGCAGGTTTGGGGATATTGGGTCAAAAAGAGAGGTTTGTTCTGCAAGATGAAAGTGCAGCTCACACCAAAAGCAGCTTCAGAATTTTATATTTTGCATCTTCATCAAAATCCTGGGGGAATTTAGGACAGGAATACCCTCCACAAGGGGTTCCAACGTACCATGGATTTGCTGCTGGAGTATGGTGTTGGCAGTTGCAGCTTCAGCCTCAACAGACATTTTAATTATACTATTATAATTAGCCAAACAAGCTTTGTGCAGAAACAGTGAGAGCGCAAATCAGGAGGATTAATAAACTCCTTTAAAGCAAAATTTGGCTTGATATTAAATGGCTGCTTGCTATCACTGATCCAGTCAAGGCATTTAAATGGATTAAGCTCTTCCAACACTGGACCAGCCAGTATAATCAGAGCAGTGGCAGGAGCTGATTGGTTATGGACATTCAACAATGGTAGCTCAATCAAAACTGTATTAGCCACCAACTCAGGATTCCATAATCAGGTCAATTGTTCAAATTGGTAAAAATATTCCTAAAATTTGATGGGCTGCCACCTTGGAAGCGGCAGAGATGGTTACTGCAGGTTACTTACAATTTGAGTGATCAAGCTCAAAGAACAAGGGGAAAATTGCGCAGCCATTTATTTGACACGCGCCAAGAAAGGGTGATCAGAGGCAAACCTGATCACAGTGCAGGGGGAATTGTGAGATGGGAATTGCAATGAAATGTGCAGATCGTCACAAAGGTGTGAGGCCCTGACAGACAATATGCCCCATTTGGAACTACAAACTGCAACAATAGCGTCTGCGCTGAAAATGGCCAAAGCTCTGTGAGCTTTTGGTGGAGGCATCTAAATGAGAGATGAGCGGGCAACCCGGCAAACTGGACCACCAAAGTGGCCTCATCTGGGAGCTGAGTTTAAACGGTGGGGAGAGTGACTTTTAATTAAATGGCAGCTTAGATGCTGCTGCTGCGATGGTTTCAAAGCGGAAGGCAAGATTAAAAGTACCTCTTGAAAGGGCAAAAATCAATAAATCTGGTGAGTTTGTACACTGTAATGGCCATCTTGATGATGGCCACACTTGTATATGAAAATAGATTCCCATATTTGACCCAGAGGCCAAAATGCAAATTGCTCCATGGTGCACCAAAGGGCTCTAGAGCACCAACTGGGAGCTTATGATGTGAAGGGCCAAGTCCTGAGGGGTGATATAACGCCCAGTCGCATTAGGAGAGTATTCAGGGACAGCCCAAGCGCACTTTGGCGGTGTGCAAAGTTCACCAGATGGCGGCACACCACCACACCAAGACAGGGCAGCAGGCGCCAATGACTTTGTCATTGGCAAGTTTTGACTCAATTGAGTGATTATTTTTATTATTTAAAAAATTTAAAGTTTAACATTTATTTTAAATTTAAAAGCAAAAGAGAACTTAGATTTTATTTGGCTTAGCACCAGATAAAATCAACTATAAAAAAGGTTTATATGAAAAAGATATATGGTATTTTAAGATTATAAAAAGTACTATGCTGCTTAAGGGATTTGTGGTAAATTAAACAGTACTTTAATATTAACAAATATATTTTCATATGGTGATTTTGAATTTTCAACTTAATTTCATGATCAGAAGAGTCCTATTCTTTTCAAATCTTTAGGATTTTATGGGTTTTTCAGATATTATAATATGTAGTTCTAACCTGTTTATGATGCATGGTTGCTGTTCTGAGCATAACTGTGGCTCCTGTTGTTCTCATTACCTTTGTGGCTCTTGAAGCTGCATTGGTATGTTGGTCATCTCAATTGATGGGGTTTTCAAAATAAAAATGTCACATCCTGTTTTAGAATATGCTCATTGCTCAGCTTCATACAGGTAGAAAAGCTCTCTTTGGTTGAGGTTTTAGTATTTTTTGTCATTAGTAGTTAATGTAAGTCTTGGGGACCAGCCCTTAAAGCTGTATAGGGCTCAGCACCCTTTCCAGACAAAGAGGGGGCCCAAGGCTCCTGTGAACCCTCTTTCACAGCTGGATCACCTTGCCCATGTGTTAGATGAGCGCTCAGTGACAGCGTTTCTCCCCAAAGCTGTCCCATTCCCTCCTCTTCCCTCCTCTTCAATCCTGGTAGGATTGATAGAGGGGGTCTGCAGGGAGGTGGTGCACGTTAGGGGGCTTGGAGGGGGTCCAGAGGCCACCCACTTCCCAGGCCATCCATGGGGAAAAACTGGGAATATTGCAATCCCCAGTGTCAGAGGCTGGCCGGTAAATTCCAGACTAGGGGGCTGGTTTGGGTCGGCTGGGTTCAGGAGCCATATTGAAATATAGCTCAGATCAAAACCCAGGTACAAATGGCTCAGATCATCGGGTCCAACGTTTCTGAGGCAGTTCCAGGGGGTTCAGATTGTGTTAGTGGGCCAATTGTGGGATCAGTCCAAATTGCAACAAACCCAATCCATAGACCCCTGCTTTCTGAGACGAATCTGGAATGCCCAAGCTGTGCAAATCAGCTGAGTCAAGTCATTGGAACTCAGATTGGCAGCATCAATTTGGCTTGGTAATAAGAAGTTTGGAAAATTTGCAAAATTTTTCTAAGCTTCTGCCAAATTGGGAGCTGCCTTTCACCCCCCCCTCTGTGTCAGCCAACCAAATTCCCTTCCCGATTCTCCAAAAAATTAATCCCCCAACTCCTCCCTATGCCTATTGAACCATTTAAAAGGCAACTGGCCCCACTGAGGCCATTGTCAGTTCATTCTTTTTAGCCTTGTCAAAATAAAATCCGTGTATCCGCTCCATTTGCCGTGGACTCCGCCCATTGTTAACACAGATCAAACCATCATTCCGTCATTTGATCCAATGAGACATGCTATTGCCCAAATCCTTTTCCCAATGTTTGCAGACTGGATTATCCAGTTGCTCAATCCCGCCACGTGGCAACAGATCACCGATGCATTTTTCTGGCCCACCCCTGAAGGTGAGCTTACTGTTCCATTTGTTCCTTCACGTCCGTTAAATGGGACCATTCCATTTCATTGGACATCAAGTCTGCCAAGTTTGCTCCCCAGGGAGAGCAATCTCAAGGCGTCTCTGGCCTGCCACGCATGGGTTCAGCTCTGTTCACCACCCCTGCCGCTGTGGGTCCAGCTCACCAGCAGGACTCTGAGGGTCCCCATTTGGGGAAGCTCAGTTCCAGCTCCTCCTATGGGTTTTTCCCATAATTACGCATATTTCCAACAATGGGCAGTCCCTGTACCGCCTCCCCCGGGTGCTCAAGCCTCTCCCTCAGGTTCTGAAGGCCAGCAACCGCGCTCCCTGGAGGAGTCGTCGTCCTCCCTGCCTCTCCCGCCTCTGGGGGTTGCCCCCATAAGACTCGCGGTTGCCCCAAACGCAATTATCTGGTTTGCCTTGGGGGCCTTCAGTACATTATTGAATGTTTTCCTTCCTCAAGTGACCCATAAATCCCCACTTCTCTTAGTCGCTTGGACCGCTATGCCTCTGGCATTATGGGCCCTCCACTGGGTGCTTGCGCACCCTGATTGAGAGCTCAGTCTAGTTCTCCTTAGCCGCATCTGTGACATAATGAACTGACCTCTAGTTTCAGCCTTCTCCGCCCTCCTCGCTAAGGTGAGCGATGCGCTGGCCTTTGCCCTCACTTTGAGTGTGCTTTCCCTTTGTGACCTGGCCTTCTCCTGCTGGGAAGTAGCCTCATTCATCCAGGCTTGCTGCCAGGCTCGGCTGAACTGGTCCCCTGCTCGCCAGGCACCAACGGAGAGCGTTACCCCTTCAGTGAACACAACAGGGTGGTGGTTCCCCCTGTCCCCTCTGATGAGGTGGCAGATCAAGTCCTGGGTGTCCTGGATGAGATCCAGGTGCATCTCACTGCTGATGGGGGGAAGTCTCCACTTCCCTTTGATGCACAGCAGAGTGTGGCCCTCCTGGATGCTTTGGATGGAGATTCCCGCTGTTGGGTCAGGGGAGTGCTCTGCTCTGCCGCCAAGCCAGGCAACCACATCCCCTTGTTGGCGCTGGTTACCTCAGCGGTCCAAGCCCCTGAGTCAATACCAGCGCGCCTCCTCCACTTGTTTACGTTGGAACAGGCAGCCATGGACCTGATCTCCTTGATTGAGGCCTTCACAGTCCTGGCTCCCACGGTCCCCACTCCAGAAAAATTGCAGTCTCCACATTCCGTGCGGCCCTGGATCCCAGTGCAGCAGCTCATACTGCGTAGGATCCCCTCCTAAATCTATAGAGGTTGCATTTTCAGTGGCTTGGGCAATTGAGGCCAGGCCCTGGCACAATCCCGCCTGTCCTGGCACCACTCCTGAGGCACCACATGTGGTGCCTCCTCCTGCCAATGGGCGCAGCCAGGGGAAGCATCCCCCTGGTTTAGCTGCTTTGTGTTCCCCCAGGGGCATTCTTGGTGGACTTTGTCAGAAAAGGAGTCCCTGCTGATGATACTGCCGGCCCCTAGCTCAGATAAGGAGGCGGAATTGCTGGGTCACCGGTGCTCTGAGTCTGTTCAGGGTGAGGAGATCGTTTCCCAGGGGGTGGAGGTTACTCAGTGTGATGAGATCGTTCCCCAGGGCGAACCTGGTTCCCTCCTGGCGAGAGTGTGGGTGTTGTGTATTAATCCCCACTTACATATGTGGAGCAAGGAGGTGTTGGAGACCCCAGATCGGCCACGCCCTACCCATGCGGATCCAGGCCAGTCCTTCTGATATTGGGATATGGGCCCTCCTCAGGTGCCCTTTCGCTAGCTCACCCCAATAAAGAGCACCAAGCATACTTCTTGTTTCCAATTTCTTTTCCCTCAGAGTCTGGAGTGGTCACGGTGCAAGCCCTGCTGAACACCAGGCGATGAGCAACTTCATTGACCTTGCCATGGCCCAGTCATTGAATCTAGCGATGGATGAAGACTTTCTTCATTTTGGGCGCCTCATCTGAGAATTTGATGTCCCACCACGTCCAACAGCAGTGCACTTCTTGATTCATGACTTCGGGTTAACCAACCATTTCTCAGCGGTACAGGATCTGCTTTATCCTGTAATCTTGGGGTTGGCTGATGGCACCGCCAACAAGTTCATATCAATCTTGCCACTAACTCCTTGTTGTTAAAAAACCTCAAGATGAGTGGTGAGATTCCTTTTCTGAAAACCCTTTCCCAGGGTACAGCCCTCAGTTCCATCGCCCCATCGTATCCCAGTCTAGCTGACCTTCATCCAGATTTCCCCAGTGTTTAGCTCCATACCGGGCCATCTTTGACATGTCCTTGGCAACCAAGCTCCCATCCCACTCCGAGTATGGCTTAATGTTCCACTTGATGGTCAATCTGGTCAAAATCAACTGCCCCCTTTATCCCTATATGGAGGAAAAAGATAGGGCTCTTGGCAGTTGGTTGGACGACATGCTAGAGAAGGGTTGGCTCATCAAGAAGATGTCTCCGATCGCCTCTCCTGTGGTCTTTGCCAGGAAAGTAGATGGGTCCCTGAGCCCCTGTGTTGATTATGGACACCTCAACAACATCACCGTTATGAACCAATACCCTTTGCCCTTAGAGCAGAGATAGCAGAGGCCATCGCCAAGTCTCGTTTCTTTTAAAAGTTGGACCTGGTGAATGCTTTCAATCAGGTGATAGTGGCGAGGGGACAGGAGTAGCTCACAGTGATATGAACTCGACGGGGTCTTTTCCAGTTCAGGGTGATGCCATTCAGCTTGAAGAATGCGCCAGCACCTTCCGACGTCTTATTGATGATGTCCTGGGGGACTTGCATTTCTCTTGTATGGTGGCCTACATCAACAACATCTTGGCTCATTCCCCTACCCCTGATCAACATGTCAGGGACCTCAAAGTGGTTGTGGCAGCCATCTACAAGGCAGGGCTATTCATAAAGCCCTCCACTTGCGAGTTCTTCAGGGATGAGGTTACCTTCCTAGGCAATCTCATCTTAGTGGATGGGTATTCCGTTCCCCCTATCAAGTTGGAGGCCATTCAGTCTTGGCCTACCCCAACCACTCAGAAGCAGCTTCGTAGCTTTCTGGGTACCATCACCTTTTTAAGGAAAATTTCCTCAGCTCTAGCTCAACTGGCAGCCCCTCTGCATCCCCTCACCGGCAAGAACGTCCCCTTTGTATGGTCCCCCGAGTACCAGAAGGCGTTTGAGGGTATCAAGGAGGTGTTTGTCACAGCCCCTGTCCTGTGGCATGCCAAAATGTCATGGCCTTTCATAGTATCCTGCAATGCCTCGTCGGTGGCTGTGGGTGCTGTGCTGCTGCAGGAGCACAAGGGGGTGGAGCACCTGATGGCCTATTACTCTCAAAAGTTTACCACGATGGAGCAGGCTTGACCAATATATGATAAGGAGCTAGCGGCGGTGGCGCGGTCACTCACCCACTGGAAATAGCTCCTGCAGGGTGCCCTGCACGAGGTTAGCAATTGGACAAACCATAAGGCCCTGCCTTATTACCATAAACCTCAGAAGTTAGGTCACCAGAAGACCCACATGTATCATAATCACTGTGAGTTCCAGTTTAAGTACAAATTCATTAAAGGGCCACTGAACGTTTTGCCAGACATGCTCAGCTGAAACCCCACCCTGTTTCCTAACAGGGAGTAGGACCCCTTGAACCTAATGATGGTGGTGGCTTTCTCTCAAATCCTTACATTGGCTCCTCCTATTTTGTCTTTCATTGATGTAGACCCAGTCACTCCACTCCTCCCACGGGTCCTTGCTTCCCAACCTTCTGCCTAGAAGGGATCGAGCTTCTGGCTGACTTGGAGTCCATGCATCGCAAGAAAACCCCGTATGCTTTATGGGATGGGATAATCTGGTTCCATGGTCGGGTTTGGGTTCCTCCTTCCATATGCAGTCCAGTCATTGAGGAACACCATGTTCCCCAGACCATTGGCCACCCTGGGATCAAGAAGTGTGCTGATCTCATTAAGAGGACCTATAATTGGCCTGGGTCCTCAAAGGATATTCCCAATTGGATCTCTCGATGTGTCACCTGCACCTGGGCAAAGTCTGATCATTTGGGAAAAAGGGATTGTTGCACCCCTTGCAGCAGGCTGAGGGACCGTGGACCTCAGTCTCCGTGGATTTCATCATGGAGCTCCCACCCTCCTGTGGTTCTGATGCCATAATGGTGGTTGTGGATCAGTTTACCAAGTTGTCACTCTTCATCCCCTGCCTCTCTTCTATCACTGCGGTAAAGACCGCAAATTTATTTGTCAATCATGTCTTTGCCATGTCTGGTCTCCCCCAGGAGATAGTAAGTGACAGGGGACCCCCAGTTCACGGCCCAGTTCTGGGAAGAGATGTTGACTCTCCTTCACATTGAGCCCTGTGATCCACAGCCTATCATCCCCAGTCCGATGGGCAGACTGAGAAGGTGAATCAGGTGCTGGAGAAGTACTTGCGTTGTTACGCAACAGCTGCACAAGACACCTGGGCTAAGGATTTGCCACTAGCACAGTTCGCATACAACAATTCCCTCCATTCCTCCACCAACTTTTCTCCCTTTGAGGCTAGATTGGGGTATAACCCCTCATTACAAATTTGTCTCCGACTCTCCACAGAAATTCCAGCCATTAAGGACTGCGTGAGCTCTCTCCATAAGATGCATAACCTGGTCTGCGAACGTTTGATAAAGTCCATTGAGGACTATAAGAGGTTCACTGAGCGGAAGCGCCTTCTAGGCCATAAGATCACAGTTGGTTCCCTTGTCATGTTGGATACCCGCAACCTCCCCATGAAGGCCCCCACCCGCAAGCTCTCAGGACCTTTTGAGGTTGAGAAGGGTTTAGGCAATGAAGCCTACCGCCTGAGACTGCCCGCGTGCTGGAAGCAGCACAATGTCTTCCACACCTCCCTTCTGACCCCTTTTAAGGGGGATAGGCCAACGTCCCCCAACCCAATAATCATCGGGGAATCTCAGGAATCAGAGGTGGAGGCCATCATAGCTTCCTGTTGGTCCCGCCAAACCATCCAATATTTGGTCGCCTGGAAAAGGTAACCCTCATATGAGAACAGCTGGGCGAACGCGCGCGATTGTATGAGCTGCAAAGACCTGATTGAGGAATTCCATGCCTCTCACCTGACTGAACCCCGCCCATCTCAGAAGATAGCGGCCATCCTGGCTATAAAGCTACCAGAGCGCCACAAGAACTATGCCTTGGTCCATGCCCCAGGGGGTGGGATCCTCTCTGTTGAAATAGGGAAGGGTAGTGTAAGTCTTGGGGACCAGCCCTTGAAGCTGGATAGGGCTCAGCACCCTTTCTGGACAAAGAGGGGGCCCAAGGCTCCTGTGGACCCTCTGTCACAGCTGGATGACCTTGCCCACGTGATAGATGAGCGCTCAGTGACAGATTTATCTCCAAAGCTTCCCCAATCTCTCCTCTTCCCTCCTCTTCAATCCTGGTAGGATTGATAGAGGGGGTCTGCAGGGAGGCGGTTCACGTTTGGGAGCTTGGAGGAGGTCCAGAGGCCACTTACTCCCCAGGCCTGCCATGGGGAAAGCTGGGAAAATTGCAATTCCCAGTGTCAGAGGCTGGCCGGTAAATTCTAGACTGGGGGGCCAGTTTGGGTCAGCTGGGTTCAGGAGCCAGATTGGAATATGGTTTGGATTGAAAACCTGGGTGTGAATGGCTCAGATTATTGGGTCCAACGTTCTAAGGCAGTTCCTGGAGGTTCAGATAATGTGAGCGGGCAATTGTGGGATCGCCCAAATTGCAACAAACCCGATCCATAGACCCCTGCTTTCCCAGATGACTCTGGAATACCCAAGCTGTGCAAATTGGCCGAGTCAAGTCATTGGAACCCAGATTGGCAGCATCAATTTGGCTTGGTCGCAAGAAGTTGGGAAAATTTGCAAAAATTTTTCTAAGCTTCTGCTGAATTGGGAGCCGCCTTTCACCCCCCCTCCAAGTCAGCCAACCAAATTCCCTCCCCATTCCCTGAACAACCAATCCTCCAACTCCTCCCTATGGCTATCAAACCATTTAAAAGGCAACTGGCCCCACTGAGGCTGTTGTCAGTTCATATTTTAGCCTTGTCAAAATAAAATCCTTGTATCCGCTCCATTTTCCACGGACTCCACCCATTGTTAACAGAGATTTAAACCATCATTCCATCATTTGATCTGACAAGATGTGCCATTGCCCAAATCCTTTTCCAGATGTTTGCAGACTGGATTATACAGTCACTCGATCCCACCATATGGCAACAGATTGTTGATGCAATAATCTGGCCCACCCCTGAAGGTGAGCCCACTGTTCCGTTCATCCTTTCACATCCATTAAATGGAGAACATTATGTTTCATCAGATGTTGAGTCTGCCAAGTTGCTCCCCAGAGAGAGCAATCTCAAGGCGTCCCTGGCCCACCGCACAAGGGTTGGCTCCATTCGCCGCCCCTGCCACTGTGGGTCCAGCTCAACTTCAGGACTCTGAGGGTCCCCCATTTGGGGAAGCTCAGTTCCAGCCCCTCCTATGGGTTTCCCCCATAACTACGCACATTTCCAACAACAGGGAAGTCCCTGTACCACCTCCCGCAGGTGTGCAAGCCTCTCCCTTAGGTTCTGAAGGCCATCAACCACGCTCCCTGGAGGAGTCGTCATCCTCCCTGCCTCTCGCCTCTGGGGGTTGCCCCTATAAGACTCGCGATTGCCCCAAACGCAACCATCTGGTTTGCCTTGGAGGCCTTCAGTACGTTATTGAATGTTTGCTTTCCTCACATGACCCATAGATCCCCACTTCTATTAGTCACTCAGGCCGCTATGCTTTGGCATTCTGGGCCCTCCACTGGGTGCTTGCGCACCCTGATTGAGAGCTCAGTCTAGTTCTCCTTAGCCGCATCTGTGACAGTTAAACCCAAAGGCATAAGGTGGAAATTCCTTTAGAGGCATCATCCACAATGTAACGTGTCTACTCTTTTGGACTGGTATCTATACTTTGTGCATTCTTTGACGTCATGGTGACCAGTTTGCAAATTATTGCGGTGGTCAGGGGGTATAAAGGTGCCTCCCTCTATATGAATCTTATACCTTTTAATTCCTATAAAAGGAGATTAAAATCCTTGTTTATAATGATTATTGCTGGCCATTTCAGATGAGATTTTTGATATTATGGCCAGCTATATCATTAGGACTGAGATAAATTTTTTGCATTTGGGTCTTTTTGAAGGGTTTTTCATTGATCAAGGTATTAATCGCTTTAACTAAGCTTCTTTTCAATTAACATCCTTCTGATATAGGTCATTTGGTTTACAAAAAAGTATATAAATTGCACTTCAGATGATTGTTTTGTACAAAGTAACAAACTATTCCTTCCAAAGAACCAGATATTATAGCCTTTTTTACACCTTGATCTGACATACACATTAGTTAAGGTGAATAACTGAATATAGTGTGGCAGTTGATTTTTTTCACAATCTAACTAATTAACTGAACATTAATTTAATAGACAATGTAGTAGAAATCTGTGAATTCTTTGCAGTCTGTAGAACTAATTTTAGTAGTATAAAAATAAGATTCATTTTTATTAGTTTTTGTTAACCATAATAAAAACAATAATATAAAGCGTCTATATCTAATGGGTAGGTCTATTTATCTGATTTCACGGATATTTAGCTTGGCAGATAAATATACCATATTTTTAGTTATGCTTGAAGCATATTTTATATTATCAAATAGTAGAGTGACAAGACATCTGCCAAGATATCCATATAAAGGATGTTTTACAATTTTCCCATATGGGTAGTATCTTAAATTATGATATGCAAAGACGATACAAGTAGTCAAAAGAGAACACATACTAATAATCTTAGACTACTTAAACTTTTCTAGAAATATATAAAAAAGCGTAAGCTGCATATAACCATTATGTGACTTAAGTTTTTTGACCAGATCATTATAGTTTTCGCCTATAACTATTGTTTCTCACAATTTAACGTCTATCAGCTTTGCCAATTATAAAGCTTTCAACTTTTCAACCCCTAAATAATAATAACGGGGTATATTTATAGCACATGAGCTCCTAAACACATATAAATCTTGCATGTCAAACTTTTGAATGTCTGTCCTCTGAGAAGATTATCTAGGTGTCAAATGGTTAAATCTCTGAAAAATCCTAAGAGATATCTTAGAGAATTAGAAATTTTACTCTAAAGTTTGCCTATGCTAACCAAAATTTAGTTATGCCACCTAAAGGTAAACCATCTCCTTTATAGACTAGAAGGGAGTTTTAGGGGTTTAAATTTTCCTAGCCTATCAGAAGGCAGAAGATAGTCAACTTGACTGAAGTAGTTTTTTGAGTCAACTGATTGGATAAGGTTAATTAAACCCTACCAAATGGTTACATCATTCATATGACTGACCAACTAGTGACCACTCGGTTATGTCAAAATGAAAATATATTTAAATTACTATGATTGGACTATCACTTCTGAATCAAAAATCTCTTCTCCAATTTAAAACTTTATAAGTTGGGTCGAAGTGCTTCAGTATGAATATAACTTCAGATCAAATTGAGATGATAGTGACTATGAAATCTCACTTCTGATTCATTAATCAACACAAAAAATAGCATGTACAAAGAAAAAAAAAATATAAAACCATATTAGAGCAAAATACTCACAATGATTGCAAAATCATTGCGACATCATCAAATTTTACCAATAAGTTATCTCCACGTGTCTCCCCTATTTCCTATTGATTAATAATCAAGATATAGTTGTAATGTCTTAAAATCATATCTTGATTCTAGATACTTGCTAAGTGTTTTCCTTGTTTTAAAAAGGTTATAAAAAGCCCTATCTATAAAGAAATAAAGCATTGTTTATCATATCTATCTTCCTTTTCATTTGTCAGATCTATTTGAGGTTACCTTAAGGTTCCAAGTAATAGATAAGTGCCAAGTTTTAATACTTTAACAACTATCATTATTGATGATATCCTGAGTATAAGCATTTGTGAGAAGCTCCTTAATTAGTTACAAGTGGTGCTCACTACATTAGGCACTGTACACCACTATTTTATAATTATCATCAATCATGATGGAATATGCATCTGTCATTAGTGTTTTTGGATGGATCAAGAATGGGAGCGTTGAACAGGATGACAGTATGAGCAGCCCTTCTTCTATCACGTTTGAATAAGAAAAAGTCAGCTGCGTTGTGATACTAGAATCCTTTCAGTCTACATGGCCTTCCGCTGAAGTTGTTAGAGATTTAACCCTTGGCATATTGAACCCCTGAAGACATTGAAGATCCGCTAATGAGATTCCTCTGTTAAGGATCATTTGATGCTCCTCTACTTAACCATAACTCTCCTGGATAATTACAGTCAACTTATTCTGACCACATATGTTTATATAAAATTTCCACCCGCCCTGTTCCATATGCTACATTTACTAAGGGTGCATCAAGAAGAGCTGATGCGTCACATAGCAAACCATGATGCACTGAAACTTGCTTATGATAACCTATATAAATTACATCAAGCCATGTTGAAAATGCGATAACTGTAGCAGAAGAAAACTTAAGATCAACATTCAAACTCAAGAGCGAATTACTACATCTGGATTTGGTGTTGAAGTATGTAGAAGAAGTAATGAAGATATTCTGCAATGAGTTAGATGAGACAGCTACTAAGAACCAGACTTTTATTAAAGAGTTTGCCAAAGAACTTTATCAAGCATGAAACTCAAAATCATGTAGACTGCTGTCACATACATTTAACTCCCAATAAGATGAGGAACAACATATAGTTGCTTTGGAACAAAACTAGCTCAGGCCTTATCCTGACTTGGAGAACATGAGAATTATCCTCCTCAAGACACTCATGGATCAATATTCTCCTTGGAAACTAAAATTGCACCAGTGGAGAAAGAGTTGAAGCTGAAGGCCTCCTATGAAAATGTCACTTACTTGTCCTATCGATTTAATGAATGTGGGAAGGGGTTCCAAGGTTTAAGAGTGAAATTGTATAGAATGATCTAATGAAGGATGATTACAAGCGCTTGGATAAAGTTGAGGATTCTTTTTGGAAGGTTAAGCCAATATGCTCTCTCAAAGGTCTCACCCACCTGATGATTCATGGTGTAAGAAGATCAAGGGGGATCTCCTTTAGCGTGTCAGAAGGTGGAATCTAACAATCAAGATTTGAGTTCTATTCAATATAATCTTCACTTTAGAGTTGAAGAGCTTTAACTTCAGTTAGAGGAACTTGTGATTAACAATGTTGCGTTTAAATCCAGAGCGCCCCACTGTGAATCCAGCAATCAGGTATCTCCTGAAGCTTTGAATTCTCAACCCAAACCTATATTAAAACAAAATAGATGTCTTTTTTGTTTGTTACATCAATTGGGTATACAATCTGAGGCCTATGGGTACAACACTCCTGCCATACATGCCCTGACCAGCGGTGAACCTGTCCCTTTTTAACTCATTTTTAAGACAAGTTTACCACTGGTGAAGGTGGAATTGTCTTGTTTCTGTATGTCTACAAATCAATGATGGAAGGAGTGTTTAACCATCAGAAAGTTAGACAGAACTTTTATATTTTGATGGTTGACTAAAAATAACTCCTTCATAAAACTATTGTGCTGATAGTTTACTACCATTGATGGATCCCTTGATACTTCCCAATAGCCTACTTGATTTTATGACCTATATTCACCTCTAAACCGCCTTAAGTGCATGTAAACATCCCTATTTCCATAGTTAATAATAGATAAGGTATAATTATATTATGGCTGATTATGAAATCCACTTAAGTGTAAAAATGAGGGTTTATAGTATAAATTTAACCGCATTTTCGAGTTTAATGCAATTATAATTTAATGCATAATGAGATTTTGTATGGAGACCTCTGTAATTGACACAATAGCGCTTAAACATAGATGGTCCAAATAGGGAGTACCTACTTCTATTTAGAAACCTACTGACGTCCCACTAAGAGGATGCGTCATTTTTAAAGTTCTATTATGTATTTTCCCAATCGTTATAATTTGTCAGCTGTATGACTAAACGCTAATTGGGCCTATTGTAAAGCGAATATACACTGCTGATATGCTACTAGTATGGCTAAATCCTCCCAGTTATGAGAGTAGAAAACCTTTAATCAGCCATCTAGTACTAAAAAAGAAAACCTTTAATCAGTCTGAAATAATTGTAAAGAAGTTAATTAAAGGGCATAATTAAAATGGGGAGTTAGTAATAGCCTCTGCTATATTTCATAGAGGATTGACAGGGTTTTAATGAACTCAGCTATATATGAGTACAGCCATGCGATGCCCAAAAGTATAAAATATTGGCGCCTGACCCACTAATAAAATCATCATCTTGTCATCCTATATCTAATCTCCATTTAATTTTCATTTACTTATATTATATACGTTTTTGGTGATACTTTTGAATTATAAAATTTGTACTAAGAGTGTAGAAGAGCTTTAAAGGAAGCTTGTTTTTTTACCTGAATAAGGGGAGTTCCCAATCATAAAAAGGAAATTACTAAGATGAGACCAGAAGGGTCAAGTATTAATTTAAAAGCTTATGTGAGCTTCAGAACGGTTAGAAATACCATAAGACACTTGGCAAAAATCAAGGATAATTTAGTCTAAATGCTTTTTAAATATCAAAGCAGGAGTTCAACTTTAAAGCGAGTAAATCCTCAGAAGTGACAACATCCTCTCCTGTTTAAGCCATAAGGTACAGGAAGTTAAGGTTCCACATATAGACAGTCTCAGTACCTGGGCTGAGGTCAAGAAAGCTCTTATTGACAATTTGTTTCCAAAAAGTTTGTGCATTAAGAAACAGGCTTTTATGCGTTTTAGTAGCATAAGGGAGAATATGTTTCCACTTTTGCTGATCAATTCTACTTTGAAGCTCAGACCTTGCAAACATCTGAGATAATTGACATTGACAATTCAGTAGCTGCCAATATGACTGGGTTGGCTCCTCATCATTCTGTGGATATGCATATCACCTTAGTAAAACATTATTTCAGAAATGTTCATGGCATAAAGGAAGTCCTGTTGACGTTGCTAATTTTCATAAACTCGAGACTACCCAGGGGCTACTTCAAAATCCCAATTTTTAACTATTGTGGATCCTAGGCTGAAAACCAACTGAACGTCCAAAGTGCACCTATTGCAACAAAATTGGACATCTTGAAAGTCTTTATCAAAAAAGAAATATGAAGTTGGAGATTAGAGAAAAAAACTTGTCAGCTTAGGGTCAGATACCTCTATTGCAATGAAGCTGTAGTACCTAAAAGCACCCCTCTTCAATTGCCCATCTAACTTATATAGAGAAAACATCTGAAGAAGAAACTTAATGGGGTTGCGAATATGTTTGCACTTACGTTTTAGGACACCAGCAGATATTTGAAATACCTGATCTTCTTAACGCTGAAAGTGTAGAAAAAGCCATAGTACCAGATAGAACCTACCTCATTCAAGTACTGGGACGCCCAGAAGTAATCAATGCTGATAGAAATGACAATCAATTATTATCTTACTAATTTGACCAATCCAACATTTTACAACTTATTATCTATCAAGGATCAATATCCCAAGGTTGGTCAAAAACTTGATGCAACCATTTGTCTCAAAGAAGACTTTGATCTTCTTCCAAGCTTTGGTTGAACCACCATAAAGTAGAAGTTGTCATTCAGAAAGTCAAAGCTATGGCCATTCTCAATAATGTCTCACCAATTGATGTTATATCTTAAAAAATCATTAAGAAAATCAAGTTGAGTTTTGACTTAGATTATTATTAAGAGTATGGAAAGGCATGGCTTAACAACACTCATGCTATCAGGGCTCACTCCTCCTTGCTTATCCTAATTGGAAATCCTATACTTTCAGCACCAGCTGTAGCTTTGGAAAATAAGCTTTTACTAAATTCTCATTGGCACTCAGTTTATGATCAAATATGGTGGTATTATCAATATGAGGGAAGAATTTTCTTCCTCCTCAACTACAAAGTTCCTAAAGTTTTGAAATATAAAGATCCCAGCAAGAAAGTTTTTTTGCTTGGTTAAGTATTTTGCATCTGATTTTAACATGTTCTACAACATTAAGGTGAAATACTAAGAAATTGACTGCTTCAGTAGACGCATTAAATGGAATTACCTTCTATGCTTTATAAAAAATAATAACAAAACCAGGAAAGCAAAGAGTGGTTTATACTAAGATCACCCTGAGTATACCTCAGACATTGTTTGCTATGAAAACCAAGTATAGATGAATCAGACCTCTTGAACCTCGAGAGTTGCTTTAAATTTGATCTGGCCTATTAAAAGCCTATTAATAATTACAAGGAAACCTCACAGACAAGGATATACCGTGAAAAATAAGAAATCTGAATAAAGATCTACTAATCTCAATTTATATTGTTGAGAGAATACATTATATTGGTTCTACGCTGTACATGGGGCTACCTACTGACATTATTCGTTGCACTATACCTAACGTTTGTATTTTGATGCACTAATAACCAATGATCTTAAAAAGTAAAATTTTTATTAAATCCTATAGTGATAAGTTCAAGATTATCTGAATATGGTATATGAAAAACTGAAGTTACTCTATAGAGATTGGTGATACTAGCTCTATTCAGTCTAAATTCTATTAAAATTGAAATTTGAAGAACAACTGATGTGAACTGAGCTCAAACAACTTCTAGATGATGGGTTAGAAACCATCTTATAGCCTTCAGTCATCCTACCTCTAGTTATCAAGAAAAAGGATAAAGGCCACTTAGTCATAATGGACTATTGTAAGCTAAATGATCTCACTCAGAGGGAAGCTATCTTATACCCTGCAACAACAACACCCTTGTTCAACTATCTGGCTCTTTTTTCCTCTATGGATTTGTCCAGCGGGTACTGAAAAATGGACCTTTCCACCCAATATCAAAAAATTCAGTCATTTGCAACGAAGGCTTATTTCAACCCACTTGTAATCTCAAGGTCTATGAAATGCGCACACCTCATTCCAACGCGCAAAGAATTAAACATTACAAGCCAATGAGTTAAGTTGTGCAGTGTTAATTTTGATGCTACTACTGTTTTTTAACTTTAAACTATATCTTATCTATATTAATTTAGACTTATAATGTTTTTCAAAACTCTAACATTAAACTGAAACCTTAAAAATGTACTTTTGTAAAAGTAATCTGGATTTCTTGGACATGTTAATCTCAAGAAGGGATTCAATGTTTACAAGGCAAAGTTAAAGATATATCCAAATGCATGAACCTAAAAATTCCGAGATATCCAGGTCTTTTTAGATATGATGGGGTACTACCATCAATTCATCCCAAAGTTTGCTCAACTCAGTGAGCTTCTTGTACAACTATTACCCAAAAGCAATACTTTCTATCTGGGTTTAGAACAAAAAGTAGCTTTGAGACTCTAAAGTAATTTATACAAGAACTACCTAATCTATGTCACCAAGATTATAGAAAACATTTTATCTTGTTCATTAATGCTGCCAATTGCACTGGTGTGACTATTCTTTCCCAACTGAATAAAAACGGCGAAGATCACCTTGTCTCATATCTCAGTAATGTGTTCTCATAAAAGCAGAACGCAACTATAATGTTACTGAAGAGGAATGCTTGCAGTCCTACTTTCAGTAAAAACTATCTCCTTTTTTATATAAAACCACATTTACTGTTATTAAGGACCACGCTTATTTGAAATTGTTACAAAACAATAAGGTTCCCATTGATATTAGCTTGTTGGGCACTAAAGCTCCAGATTATGACAAAAATTCTAGCAACATGCTGTAACATAACATAATAATGAGGATGGATTAACTTGCATGCTGATCTTTTCTTGGACAATAGTGAATCAGAGAGATTAAGTGGCCTTTTGATGAAGCCCAACTATTAGGATGATAAAGATGAACCCATGAAAATGATGCTGCTATGACACTCCCAAAACATTAAGGTCAAAAATAAAAACTATATATGAAGGTAAGTGTAAATTGTCTGTATAATTTCCAATCTTTACAACGAGTGCCTGTAACTGAGGAAGCTCAATCTACCCCTGGACATGGAGGAGTGAAAAAAAACTATGAATGGATTAGAGAATGCCATTACAGGGAAGGGATTATAAAAATCCATCATCAAAGTTTAGACGCTTGTCTATCCTGTAAGAAGCAGTCTAATTTTCAAGACCAAATATCAATATCAGCCTACCATCCCTAAACAACCATTCTATACCTTAGGTATGGATGTGGTAGGACCCTTACCTCAAATTAACAGCATAAACATTATATACTAGTACGGATTCATTATTTTACCAAGTGGGTAGAATTTGTTGCTATTCTGGCACAAACCACTAAAGCTATTGTCACATTCCTACATCTATATTACTTTACCTGACATGGTTGTCCTTAGGTTCTCCTCTGTGATAACAAGAATAATTTTACTTCTAGAGCTTTTAAGATCCTGGCTACATCCATGTAAGCTCAAAAACTTTTTTATACCTCTTATAACCCTTCTACAAATGATACTATAGCTTAAGTTAAAGAAACTTTAGTCTCAATTTTATGAAATTTGTCCACTTCAGATCCTATACAAACGGATCAATACTTGCTCAGTGCTCTCGTGGCATATTACATCAGTTATCTTCAAATTATTAAGATGTAAACCTCTCAATTTTTATATGGTCAGGAACCTGTAATACCCACAATTTAGCTGTAGATGTCTATTTTTCTAAGACTGAAGAACAAGAGAAAGCTAAGAAGCTATTATTTCAGCATATTATTCAACTTCAATAAGATGAGATGTCTAATTTAGCAAAAACAGTTACCAAAGATGATCAAGCTGCTAATGAACTCAAACATCCTTTAACCACTACCCAAATATCGGATTTAATTCTATATTAATACAAATGCATCATCCCCCAAAGTAAAAAAACTTGGGTTGATCTGGCAGGGCCTTCATAATAAAATATAAGAGAGATGATATATACTTATCAAATTTCTTGCATCTGAGGTTACTATAAATCGTGTCCATGAGCATTTTATACATCTATAATCTCCTCTCAATACACTTTAAGGGATGATTTCATATATTTGTATGTTAATCCTGACGTGAAGAACATCCATGTGTCAAATGGTAAAATTTGTTTTAAAACTTCCAATGAAATAGCCCAGTGATATATAAATTTATTATAAAGTTCACCCACGCACTAACCTAAATTAAGTCCTTCCACTTAAAGGAAAACTAGCACTTTTAATAGAACTGAAGGGTGTTCAAAGTGGTTAAAATTTTCCCAACCTATTGAAAACCAAAAAATAATTAGAACGACCAAAATGAATAATTAATGTTCTGAATGATTGGATGGAACTACTAAATCCTTACCTAATGGTTATATCATCAAACAACTGACCAACCAGAGACCGCTCAGTTGTCAAAAAATATACAAAAGCTCTGATTGGTCTATCATCTTAGAGTCAAAAGTCGCTTTTTTGATTCAGAATGCAATTCCCTTGATCAGAAACGCGTCAGTTTAAATATGACTTTGGATCAAAATGGAGATGATAATAAGTAATGTAACCTCTCTTTAGATTTATTGGATCAACACAATACTCACCAGGTACAATGGCAAAAGTCCCAAAAATTACCAAAATTAAAATCCTCACAATATTGACAAATCTATGCAACTTTGACACAATTATGAATACCAGTTTTCTTTAGGTATTAACCTACCAATTATAGTAAACCTATTTTTTCTATATAGTTGGAATGTAGGGGAGGATACCCCAGTGGTAGAGTATGACCCTCTGCCCCTGCCTCCCCAAGTTTAATCCCCATAGTGAACTTTGGGTAGGGGACAATTATGACTGCATTGGCGTTGTGCACCAATGCCCTGAACTGAGATAGCGAATAGCAAAGGCAGTCCATATAGTTCCTGGCCTATCATACGCCGCGCATGGAGGTTTTCTGGCTTTTATCCTCCTTTCCCATTTTCTTCACTTCCCCTCATTGGTGCGGTATCATCCTCAGGTTGGCCCACCTCGAATAAAATTTATAAAGGAATATATAGTTGGAATGTCTTGTGATCATGTTCCTGATCTTTTATAATTTTCAAATTAATCTTGGTTCTAAAAGGGGCTTAAAACCTCTTTTTAGGAAATAAAGTATTGTTTTTCATATCTATTTTATTTTTTGATTGCCAGAACTATATGTGGTTAACTTTAGGTCAAAAATTACTAATTGGATGTCAAGTTTTAAGTTTTTTTGTGACTATCATTATTGTTGAAATCCTGAAGCTAAGCACCTGTGAGCAGCACCCTAGTCAGGTTATAACATGGTGTAAGCATCTTCAACATATTTTATTCTTTCCTTTAATAGAGTAAATCATTGTCACAAAATTGATCTTGGGCTCCGCTAGTGTGCCAGGCCAACCAGTATAAAGACTGGTGGCCCTTTGCTATTTCGCCTTCATTGGCATACCAACACCTATAAGTCCTGTGTCCAACCTACCAACTAATCACCAATGGCTTCACCTTTAGCCTCAGGCGTCTTCAGCGTGTACCCCGGCAAGTCCTGCCCCTTTCCTTGGCAGCTCAGGCACTCCCACGCTGCCCCACCCTCACAACCCATCACCAACCCATCTGGGCATGCCCCAGAAAGTCCATCCCCCTTCTTGGGCGGCTATGGCACCTCCCATGCTGCACCCCACTAGGGTTGGTGGCTATGCAGCTCACCCACTGGTAGCCAGCTGTCCAGGTTCCCACTGGTTTCTCATAAGGAGGAGGTATGGGAGCTGGCAGTTCCAGCCACTCCAGGCGTGATCACCCACACCTTCAGGGGATCTCCTATACCACCTTCCCCACTCTAGTTGCACTAAGATACTTCAAGCAAACAGGAAAGATGGCAAATGAGAGATGTTTATTAGGAGGGAATGAATGACTATTTATACTACTTTCAGGGCTATGCGCCCAAGTGCTCTTTGGCCAATCATCTGCTGGAAAACCCATTGACCTCTTGATTCCAAAACTCTATCAGCTCATAAACTCTATTCATTCATACTCTTAGAGATTCCCTCCAGATCTGCTCACTGATCACCAAATATAAATTAGGTCAATCCATCCTCAGCATAAGTCGCTGGTCAACCATACATAAATTCATATATAAATAAGACTTTGAGCATCCTCAGCATGAGTCACCGGTGCTCTGAATTAAATGTCAGAATCATTTTGGATGATTCCTAATGGATTCATCAGCTTTCCGCTGGAAACTCCCACAACAATCTTTGGATGGAATTTTGGCAGAGAACGCTGCTTCCGTCAAACCTAAACTTAATCAAATATATAACATTAAATAGTATTGAACTAGGCGATTAGCTGTCAATTATGCCCAACTAACTGTTACCCCTAATTTAGATACTATTGGAAGGATTCATCTGGTTAAAGTCCCTACAATCATAAAAATCACTAATGGTACACGTTGTTCTTAGATAAAAGCTCTTTTAATTTAAGATATTCTCTTTAATATTAACTGACATTTAACGTCTTAGAAACTTTACTAAAAATTATTCATATGTTCTCCTGTAATTAAAACCATGATAATCTTCTTAAGTCTCATATAGGTTAGTTAGTTCTTATAATTGTTAGTCTTTATTTTTTTGTATTTATCTTGCACGCCAATAATGGCCTCCTATAACAACTTTAAAGTATTTGAAACAATTTGTAAGCATCATATGATAATTTGTTAAGATACAGCATCAGGAAATGTTAAGGGCAAGCTTTATAGCAAACTAATGTTTTGTGACTCAAAATTACTATAACATTAATTATATTTTCGCACTATAAATAGATTACTCCTTTCCAACTAAAAAAGTAAAATTACCCCTGTTATATCTATATACAACTTCATGCTACCATATTATTAATGAAAATTTAAATTGCGGTAAGATACTTTTATAAGTGCTTTCACTTAAAACTTCTTGTCTTCATATTATGCATATTAGATTTGGCCAAACTAATTGCCAGAAGCTTTCCCCTTTCTCTATAATTTTATATATACTTAAATTTAACAAGTAGTGATTTTTATTAAGGGTTTACTAAACAAGTTTGTTTGTGTTTGATCTATTAAAGATAAGAGTATGGCGATAGTTGTATAAATACAACTATCCATTTGAGTTTGTTCATGACCAATGGTATTAATCTCGCCTAAGTATTCGATTACAGTAAGGTACTGGCAACCTTTCTTCTGGTAACTTTGAAGCAATTTGGATAAGGGATCTTTATCTTCAACTTTTACACAATATTACCTGAGAAAAAATTGATAAAGGAGACTATAACAAACTCTTCCACAAGAGAAATATATATAAATAGTATTACTAGCTAATTTCTTGTCTGTCTTTATTGAATATATAAGGGGTTTAAAAAAGAGAATTCAGAGCTCAACTCTTTCTGTTAGCACCTTAATGAGAAGGCATTCATTTCTGATAAATTTAAAGTGTTATATTAAAATGAAACTCTTCATTGACCTGTGTAGAATTTACCACAGACTCAATATGACTCTCCAGGGTTGGATTTTAAATTATATTTTTCAACGCTTCTATTCAACCTTTATGTCAACATTTTCAGGTTATCAGACTGCTTAGGTAATGGGACAAGTAGCCATTTACAGAAAGCTACTATACAAGGCTAATATTGCAAGTTGCAGCCATGAAAAGCGTTGTCAACGCTTCAGTAACTATAAAAACACCGTTATCAATTAGCACCCAAACCTGATTTATATGAATAAGAAAAATTAATCATTGGTATCTATACTAACAATTGGACACATTAAAGCATTGTAGGGGATAATCCTCTTTAAGAATCTAATTCTAAAGCTCATTTTTGTATCCCAAATTAGTTAAAACTAATGTCTCATATGTAAACATTTACAACAGTAGGTATTTAACATTAATAACCCCAATAACTAGTAGGTTAATTATTATAATCAAACAAAAACAGCATAAAAAAGTTAGTTACTATATTCTAGCACAGCTAAATAATGTGGGCATTTCAAAATTTAACACATACCCCAGCTTAACCAGATTATCTGGCAAAGATGATATTTCGTATGTATAGCCCTTCATTATGTGGCATGAGTCAGCCAGCAAGAGTAAAATTGATCTATGGTCATCTGTGTTCTTCAGTTTAATAGAATTTTCTTGCTTCAGCAGAGCTAGATTGTTTCCTTTGCTTGATGCTCTTCTTATGGTTCTTATCATTATCACGGTTCATTGTCCTTTTCTCCTTATCATGTTTACTGCCATCTCACATGAGCACAGTTCTCATGGCTTCACTCCATATCAGGATTACTTGATCATACATGCAATTGTAAATTCCTTCACGCTTTATTTCTTCCAGGGTCATTAATCTTATAGTTTAATAAGTGTGGTTCTTCACCCTTTCTTTCTTTGTGACTCAGTACAATTACAGACCTGGTTTGAAAAAGAACTAGTCCTGAAAAACCTCCACACATCACTTGAAGCTTGTTATTATCTTCACTACCATAGTAGTGCATCCCCCTTTCCTTGAGGCACTGTAAATGGACACACATCCTGATATAAAAGATTGTGTAATAAATAAACCAATTTGTATATATTGGATCTAGTATTAATTTCTGGTGAGGTTCTACTTATCAATATTGTATATACTTATCTTTTTTATATCCCTTTCTATGGTTTTGTTATATAGTTTTTCTTTTTTATCTTAGATTAAATACTTTAAACATTTACTATAGACTTTATTCACGATTTGACCATTGATGATGTTTTTTACTGTATGGGTGCCTATTTCAAACTTAAAAAATAAATTTTAAATGGTCTTAACCATGGGCATGCAACTTGTTTCTTTGACTAAATCTATGGGTATCACAATAGACTAGATATCACATAAATAATTATTCCTGAGCTCTGGTCAATTAAGATCATCTTGTTTTTTATCTAAACCTTTTCTAATAGTTGTATCTGATGCTTGAAATTAAAATCTAAACATAATTAGGTTAATCATAATAAACATTTTCAGGACTTATCACCAATGTTGGTTTTGCTACCAAATATAAAATTGGCACCAATGCAGATCTTCATCCATATAAAAGTTTAAACAATTTTTTCAGTTGTTTAGATGCTTATATCATATGCAAAGGTTACTGAAAATAGGTAGGATCCCCAAAAGGATGTTTTCCTCACTATTAATATTCTTAATGTCAATGTTAGGATACCATTGACTCTTTCTACTATTCTGTTAATTTCTGGATGGTTTGGAACGAAAACCACTCTTAAGATCCCTATTATTTTGTTAAGTATTGGTAATACATAGCAGAAATAATTAGTTCCATTGTCACTGAGCAACACTTGTGGACATCTTTTCTAGTATAATACTTGGCCTAGGGTGAATTTCGCAGTGCTTGTTGCATCTACACGACTCAAGGCTTTGATTTTAAACCATCTGTACAGATGGTCCAATGAGGCAAAAAGGTACTCTCCTCCCATGTACTGAAACTTAATGGTCCCATCAGGTCGATATACAATGTGTTCCATGCAAACCCAGGGCGCATTAGATGATATACCATTAGATTTTTTGTAAAACTTATGTTGTTGGCATTCTATACAACATACTAAATGATCTGCCATGTCATAGTTTAGCAATGCCCAGTAATAATACTGATGAAGTGATCCAACATTTTTCTCAGGCTACCGTGTCCTATGACCTTGTGCACTGCTTATTTAATCATAGAACGTTCTTATGGTCTAATAATGCTATCTCTTCCAATCTATTATAATGTAAAATTTTCATTATTCATTTCCACATATTACACAGACTTTTAAATCCTTTTTAATCTCCTGGGTTTCATCCCTAATTTCTTTTGATCATTTTTTTATAGTTCAACTACTCGCTAATACATGACATAATTGACAATTAACCTAAATAATCCATATGCATTCTGATAGGCTGCTCCAACCCTGTGAACAATGTTTTAATCATTGTCTTAACTTCAAAGCCCATAAAGCCAGTCGCCCCTCTGGATCTTTTAGAGTTATGCAACTAGCCTAGGGATGAGTGGTCAGTCATGACCTTGAAGTGTATACCATTAATATACACTCAAAGTTTTTTACATGCATATATCACCATGAGGCATCTATGATCAGTTCATCTGTAACTTTTCAGCTGCATAATGTTCAATTCACATTTGACATGGGATGCTCATCCATGGCATCATCAACTTGGCTTTTAATGGAACTAAATTTATTAATGAGGCATCTGACTGAATTTATAAAGCTTAATTAAACTCTGAATTTTAGAAACTGGTATTGGACGTTGAGTATTTCCATGTTTCATTGAATTAATCTTGGGCCTCATCATTCCATAGAAGTTTTTTTCTGATACTTCGTCAAATAGAGTAAATGGTTTGTAAAATAATTTAATTTTTTTATAAATTTTGGTAATAGGCAACCATCCCTAAAAAGACTTTTTTATTACAAATACTGATTCAGGATCACTATCTGTAAATAGTCAATATTTCTATTGTTTTATATGCAATCTATTGGAGTGTATTAGATATCCCTGAATCAAGATCTTTCTAAAAATGACTTGTATTCAGCTTGATCCTTTAAATTGGTTGCCAATAGGTGTTTGAAATCTTCCTCCAAATGTTTAAGCTGATCAGTGAATCTTCAACTGGGAATATGTATTGTTCAGATTTACTAAAAAATAAGGACAACTTATAAATTTCAAGATGGAATTTATTGCATTTTGAAAGATAGTCAACGCGTTATACAATCCTTGTGGCATTCTAGTCAGCTGGTATAGCCCTTATGAGGTTAGTATCACATATTTATCTTAATCTTCTTCAACAAGCCATCTGCCAATATCCTGAGATCAGATCCATGGCTGAAAAGAATTTGATTTTTCAAAGAAAATTAAGTGCATTTCTGTTTCTCAGTAGGGGATATGAATACTTCTTGGTATTTTTTGTTTAGTCAGCAATAATCAATCACCTCTCAGTTTGATTCATCTATTTTTTACTAATAGGATCAGAATGCATGGACTCAAGGAAGGCACAAGGAGTTCATGCTCAATCAGTCTACTGATCTACTCAGTAACTAATGCCTCAGCGGCTTTGATTGTCATACTGATCACATTTATATTAGTGGAGAATAAACAGTATTGACCTTATGGATTACGTATTAACTATCTTAATTCATGATTACCCTGAGCAAAAAAACACCTGATATTTATCAAAATATTGGAGTACTTCACCCTTCTGATATTCTGATAACCCAGAAAGTTTCTCTTAATTTACTAGTACATGGATAATTTTGGCAACAGTATATAGTAATCCCATCTCAAATGACTTCCAAATCTTATGAAATTCTCTAATTTTGGTGATCCAGATTAAATGGATGAACTCTTTGGCTTAATTCTTCACTACTGAAATTTATTTTGCTCAGATTGAATAGTAGGACTTGAATTTCTCTATGGCCTAAAACAATAATCTCAAGAGATAGTCAAGGCTCCAGGGTGAACTTATAAGGGGCGAAGCTCTCTACATATAACTGTTCTGTATTTTTTATTAAAGTTGACCTATGTTAACAACTGACTGTGCTACCAGAAATATGATAGTCACATTTTTGAGCTCAGTGGTACTCCACAGTTCTTGAGGATCTGCTTTGACATCTGCTAGAATATAAGTATAACAACAACATCTAGTTTAATATTATTTTATCTTTATTCACTGGGGATGATGTACTGTAAGAAAACACATAACGGATATAGGAGCTATATTTTAATATAGTAGCTATTGTTGGTTATACTTCCTTATGGAATGTTGATTATTCACCAGTATTAATTTTATTGATTACTGATGTTCTGTTAGGGAGGATTTCATTTATGTTTACTAGTGGCTAAATATTTATTTAATTATGAATAATCTAATTATATTTCATATATTGATCAGAGTTTATCACAATTGGAAAGGGGCGTTTGGTAGTTGCTGGACTTTAACAACGCTTTAGTAGCAGCAAATTGTGGGTTAACCTAATAGGCAATACAAACTGTTGTTAATGGGTAAAAGGTCCCATTACCTAAGCAGGTTGTTAGATTAATAAGATAATCCACTGAAGTTGATTAAAGGCGTTTGGACATGTCCTTCGGATACTTAAGCCAGTAAGGGGCAATTTTAGTCAGCAGTGGAATCTGAATAAATGGATTAAGTAATCATTACTTTGGATGACTTCTAAGGCTTAAATCATTCAGGACAGATGCAGCTCCTATTAGGGCGCTAACAGGAGAATTATGCGTCATTTTCCCTATATAAATCTTTTTTTATTTATTAAAAGCAATAGTTGTATAGTTCATCTGAAATAAAATTCGGTAGGTTTGTTATTTATATTGTGTACCTTTGTAATTAAAAATGAAAAAATATAACTTCTCTTATCTAATTGGTATTATCAACCCTTGGGATTAATGTTAAAGGGAATAGAAGCTTTTGTACAATTGTTTCTCATCTACTCAAGTGGAAGAGTCAAAAAAATCCATTGTCATCCATAGATACCTTCAAATATCAGGAAGAAGAGCGTTAGCACCTGTCTAGCATCGAGGACATACTCAATTTGCTTTTGGAGAGCTTAACTAGGACAATAGTCTATTACTATTATCAACCAATTCCTTTATTATATCAAAAAATTTATTCAACGCAAACCTAGGAAAATTGCGGTAAACCTGAAAAAGTTTATTTAGTGATCATATCATGGTAGCTTTTTTAAGCCTAAGAATACAGAAGAAATTATCAGAGCAATCCATAAACAAAAAGGACTTTGGAAGCTGTAGATGAAATTGGAATCTGTGAACTAGAAGACACTTAACGCAGCGTCTCAAGATGATATAATTACTTTGGATGAATGAGTGACGAAAGCTGAGGAAGAAATAGAACATGTTGCAATCGTTAACAACAACTTTTATGTAAAAGACATCTTTTTAAAAAGGAGGAGACTAAGTTAGTAAAAAAGCTACTGTTCTAGAAAACTAAAAAAGAAGCAGATAGAGAACGCTTTTTACAGATCAATAAGATGTATTGCACATCCTAAAGCGCTTACAGAAACTCATAAATCACAAATGTGATTGTTCCCAGATGTAGGCAGATAAAGCCAACAATGAGATACATGAAAGTTAGTCTGGTAAATTACAACCTTGATAAATATGCCTGGAGCTTTCACTGATATCTTGGAGATGGCCCCTGTTAACACCTATTATTAGTTGGATTGCCAAGAATGAATTTTCTGCCACAGTAGCTGCAGAGGAATTTTGGATTATGCCAAAATTACTCATTTTTCAATGAAAATAATGCACTGGCTTTTTTTTGCTTATTTGAAATGAAGTTTGGATATGGGGGGCAACAAAAAGCAGTAACTGTGATGAACTTTTTAGACAAGGACTGTTAAATTCTGGTATTTCCCCATCTGCTGGGATTTTTGCCCATATTCTAATCCTGCTAGATTACCAGGAATCGCTAGGGGATTGTTTCCCTAATGCAAGGTGAATTGAAAAGTGGTGTACCCTAATTTCAGAGTAACTATGTTCAGGAGATTTTAGGATATTCGCCTGGTCATATCCATCAGGGATCAATCCAGAAAAATGCTTAAGATCTTATCGGGCAGAGTTGCTGATGATATAGGGCATCTGATAATGATTCTCTATCAGGTTATCAATTAGGATTGGTCAGGTTTCATAGCCGACTGATTGTGAATGCAAGTAATAAGTTGCAAGGCGAGTGATGCCACCTGCAACTAGTGAATCGATCAGTTAGTTTGTGAGATGCCTCAATGGGTAATAAGTTCCATTACCTAAGCAGGTCGCTAGCCAAATATGGTTTGTTTGCTTAGATTTAGAGGAAAACGTTAGGGACACATTTTCTAACTCTTTCCATTTAGGTCTCGAGGATGTCCAATGACAGAATTGTAGCCAGGATGGGGAAGACCATCACTGCTAAGATGAGGATGGGTGATTCAATGGCAATGGCTGCTGTTTCATCGAAGAGGTGTCAACTGAGGTTAGACAACTGAGTCCCCACTAAAGATCCCTAGAAATCACTTATAAAAAACTAGAGTTTAGAACAGAGATATATAGTTATACAGCTCTATAGTTTCATCTATTGAAGTTTAAGTAGTAAGCTTTATCAGCCTTCCATTGTTCTACTCTCAAGAATATTATTGCTGTGTGAATAATTGGGAGACTCTTTAAGGAAAAGAGTAAAGTTTTGAGCGGGGATCTAGAGAAGATGGAGGAACAATTGTGGATTGCTGCTGACCGTGTGCTGTACTGAAGAAACTGTCATCAGGGAATCTCAGAGAAGATTGGGTTGGCCAGTATGAAGGAACATATCTCTATATCAAGGCATATCATGTATTTTGAGTGGGAATACTGGCTGAGCGGTGGGCAAAGATCCAAGAATTCCATTCAACTACAGATAATAATTGTCATACTATTATAAACCAATAATATCAAATAATATCAAATACTATACAATGCGTAAAAATTGCACAAGAGCCAAACCTGTGCAAGTAAAAAGTTTATAGGGTTATTTGCCAATAATAACCAAAAATCAATAAATTTTTACAATTTGGTGCTCACTACATGGGTGTAGTTGAATAGAAGAACTTAGATTGATGTCTTATAAAGACAAGAACAAAAACTATGGACAGAGTTACCCACTGTAAATCAGAATGCCCTAAACTCAGCAGATCATCAAGAATTTGCAGCCTTGGAAGAAACAGTCGCCAATATGGAGGAATGTATCAATAATATCATGAGTTTTGATAATTAGTTACTAAGAAAAGCAACTTCATTAAAGAAGAAAAAGGGGATTTAATTTGAGTGGTCTTATATCTGAAAACGGCGTGGGAAGAGGATTGAATTCATTTGAGAAATTTCAGCGCTGACGTAGAGCAGCTGATCAAGCAAGTCGAGGAGCTAAAAACTCACAAATGCAATTGTGAGCCATTTGTGGCAAATGATGCTGAAGAAAGAAGTCCTCATATGATAATTGGGAAGTCAAATACCCCAAGAAACATGCCGCCCACTTTATTGCCATTTTTGGAGATGATGCCTGATGTCACTCCTCAAATGAGCTGAGTGGCCAAACCTAGAGAACCGCTAGAGATAACTCAGAGGAATATAAGGCAATGTCGAAATTGCCAATGTTCCATTGGGATAATGCCCCAGAATTTTTCTGACAGTTCAATATGACCATGCATGGCTATGGTGATTGTCTAAAGGCATTACTGGTCATAAATTGCTTAGACACCAACTGTCAGAACTTAGTGTTACCCCACCTGGAGGGGACAGCTGGTCATATGCAGAGGCTAAGGCGGCCATCATGAAGGATTTGGGAGTCTGACATACATGTCAAAGCACAAACAGGAGTTTATGGGAATCCCATTCCATAAATATGAGCCTTAAGCAAGCTTCGCGGATCAGTTCTACCAGGAGTCGCAAATCCTGGTTGGAGTAAAGGTACTGGATGACTTCAATGCCAGAATTGCATTACAAGCGGCCCTTTGGCCATATCATGTTTTGCACCACATGATGTCTTCTGTGTTCATGACAGAAATTACTACCTCTCAAATGGTAGATAATCTAAAAATTTTGGGAGCAACCTTTAATGCCCCAAACAGTAGTTTTAAATCCAATCCAGTGCACATTTCGAATCCCATGAAGGAGAACAAAGATGCTAAAGAGATGAACAACTGAGCTGTGTGAGGAAATAAGCCCAAAGGATTCATACAGATGAATAAGAAAGAAAAGGTCTGCTACCAATGCGGTGGGAAGGAACATTTTTTCCATGCACTGTAAGGAGCCAAAGGATTAAATCAACGTGGTCTAAGTGAAAGAGTTGGCTGCCACCAAGGAATCAGGAAAAGGACATGCAGCCTAGAAGGGGAACAGTCTAGAGCTGTGGAGAAGCCTGTTCCTCCCAACATCATGAACAAAGAAATTAATATCAGCGATCTGTTTGTGGATGTAGACGTACAGGATCAACTGTATAAAAAGGTCAATTTGGACGTAAACGCAGTGACCAGATCTAGGTGAAGGGAATCAACCCTGAGATAATCAAGGAAGTTGCCTGGCCATACGCCTGACAACTGGCAGACAAGATTTGAGCTGCCAAGATCCTGATGAATTGACCAAAGTCTGATTAGATGAGGCAAACCTATTGATCCCCCTCAGCGTGATAAAGGAATAGTTTTCTGATTTATTTGTGCAAATCATTCACACCCTTAATTCAGCTAATAATGCCAATATACACTCAATAAACACTATCTCACAATACTCCAAGTGTACATATATAGACATAAAAGTGAAAGAGTACGAGTGAGGGCGATTGTCAACAGTGGAGCACCCATTAACATTTTCTTGACTAAGCTGGTAAAGAGGATGAATATCTCGCCTGATTTAAACACAAGAAGGAGTATGGGACAGCTGGGCCAAATACCACCATCTCATGTAAAGCATATAGCACTTTGCCATTATGATTCAGACCCTTGGTGATATCTGCGCCAGCAATAGTTTTGGCCAACCAAAATATGACATTCAGATTGGGTAGAATTTCAATGCAAGTAAAAAATAAATGTAACTTCAAGGATAATATGTTGACCATATTAGGTCAGAGGTTATCATTGGTATATCACAAGGATGATAAGCTCCGCTGAATAGGGGAAACAACTTCATCAATTTAATATACAACGATGGCATTGTCCCAATTTGACACCAATTAGTTGGACAGAAGTGATGAGAAATGCTGACGAAAATCCTAGAGAACTGGGGAATTCCACTGAGGATCAAGTAGAGAAAACCTTACCATCAGGATTGCAGATGATAGTTGACACGGGGTGACATTATCAATACCTGAGCTGCTGTATGGGGAGTTCAGAAGCTCCTGGAAGAAGTCCAGAGTAGAGCCTTGGGTGGCTCCTGGAATAATAATGCCGGGCCATGGAGAAATTTGAGTTTTCCTGGCGAATTTAAGAGAAAACCGATGAAGATCAGGAGGAATCATCATTGAATTTGTTCATCAAATCCCAATGGCTGAATTGAGGAGATTCTACAATTTTGGGACTCTCAATGAGATGGAATTACCTGCTGGGGTAACCAAGAGCATCAAACTATTAGTTTATCAAGAGCAACTTGATGCTCTGTCAGAAGGCCAGCAAGAGGAGGTGCTCAAATCTTCAAAAAGTATTGGAAAGAATTTGCTCAGGACGATCATGATTTGGGATGTGCAAGAGATGTGATCCACAAGGTCAACACTGGGGAAAATTTGCCAATCAGGATGGGACTGATCTGATGACATAAAGTGGCTAAAGCGGTAATGTAAGATGAAATCAGCAAACTAGTGAAGCATGGGCTTCTAGTTCCATCATCAAGTCTCTGGGCGAGTCCAATTCTAATCTTAAAAAGGATGGCTCTAGGTTGGGACCATCAAGTACTAAAAAAAAGGATGGCTCTAATTGGGTGGTGATCGACTACCAAAAGCTGAATAAAATTAAGAAGAATGATTTGTATCCCCTACCAAGAATTGACTATGTGCTAGATCAATTGGTAGAAGTGAAGTATTTCTCCAGGATGGATCTGATCTCAGGATATTGGCAAATTGATTTGCCAAAAGAAGACCAAGAAAAATGCGCGATTATTACCACGCAGGGGATATACCAGCTGATGAGGATGCCTCAGGATCTATGTAATGCGCCTGCAACGTTCTAGAGGCCCTGGACTCCATCTTAAATGACCTAAATTTGTCATGCGTCCTGGTATACTTGGACGATATCAATGTGATCAGTAGGACATTTACTAATCATTTACACTACTTGGAAGAAGTATTCAAGAGATGTTCACAGCTAACTTGAAGATTAAGCCAAGAAAGTGTCATTTTTTCAAAAATGAGTTGGAATATCTGGGATTCGTGATCAACTCTTGTGTTATGCAGCTGCAAGCCCAGATTTAGAAGCTATATAATGAATGGATGTGCCGAATAGTGCCTGAGACATCCAAGTGTTCCTTGGTATGGTCAGATACTACAGAAGATTTATTCAGGACTTTGCCCATATAGCTGAACCCTTATTCCATCTGTTAAAGGATCTGAAGAAATGATTATTATGGAATGAAGAAGCGAAGTAATTTTTTGATGAGCTACTCCAGTACCTAATAGATTCTCCAATTTTGAAACATCCAAATTTTTATTGAGAGTTTATTATACAAACTGATGCTTCATTGATGGCAATCGGTGCTGTACTAAGCCAACTAGATGAACTTGGGGACGAACATCTGGTGGCATATGTAAGCCAGATACTCTCAGCTGCTGAGAGGAACTACACTGTAACTGTGCGTGAATGCCTTGCAGTCATTTATGCTTGTAAGTAGTTTTTGGTGTACATCCACATAACCACTTTAAAGTGTTGATGGACTACTCCTTGTTGCGTTGGCTCCATAATTTAAGAGAACCAGAAGGATGACTGGCCCAATGGGCACTTAAGCTACAGGCTTATGATTACGAGACTGTCCACCAAGTGGGGGTTTCTCACCAGAATGTGGATGGCTTATCATGGTTATGAATGGTCTAGATGGTATACCCACAGGCTGATAAGTTATTCCAGAGAATGGTTGATGGAGAAATTGGGAATGAGCCCCATGAAATCCAAAGTGAACTTTTGAAAAAGCGATGGAAAACACCGAGACCATGGAGGGTCAAGTGTTTAAGATGATTAACTGGAAGTGGTTATTATTCCTAAAGCCATCGGAAAGAGCAGCTGTTGTTCAAGCCACTCATAAGGTTGTCAGGCATGGAAGCCTGAGAAAAAAATTGATCATATTTGCCAGTACTACTACTGGGATTCAATCAACTACGATGTCACTGACTATCTAGCTTGTTTCATGGAGTGCCAGCTGCACAGGTCACATAAGAATACAACTGGATATTGATTGGTCCACCTTGGATTTTCCTAGCATACAATGTCCAGTGATATGATGGGACCTCTGACAATGAGCACAGGGGGAGTCAAGCTCTAAATAGTTGCTATTGACTATCTGACGAGGTGGGTCAAGATGAAGGCCCTGGAGAAAGTAGATGCTACCAGCACCACTTAAGTTCATCTTGGATCAAGTAGTATGTTGACATGTATGCCCGCAGGTTCACTTAGGGATAATGGGACAAACTTCACGTCTCATGTGATCCCAAGACTAAATGAAATAATGGGGATCAGAGGAGTCATGTCTGTAACCTACCAGCAAGAGCTGAATGGACTGGTAGATTAAATGAATGGAACGCCTGCCGCAATGCTGAGGAAGCTGGTCACAGGAAGAACTTCCACGTGGGAAACATACCTGAGTTCAGTGATGTTCACCTACAATATCAGTCATCATATGGCGACGAGAAAAACGCCATTTGAGTTGATATATAGGAGGAAGGCTGCGTTGCTACTGAAAGATTCAGTGGTGGAACCAACATTGGGGATGAGTGCTAAACAGTACTTCAACTGACTGACAAATATCCTGATCTTGATGCAATCGTAAGCATTTGATAATATGTTGAAGAAAAGAATATGAGCGAAATTGACAGATAATAAGAAACAACTGGCCTTAACAGAATAATGAATAGGCGGCAGAGTGGCCTATTGAAATATGGATGGTTTTGAAAGAAGAAACAAACTGGATGCGTTGTGGTCAGGTCTGTTTGAAATTATCACCAAGACGGCGACTGATACCTACTCCATCAAGAATCTCTTGGAAGAAAGAGTTGTAAATTGAGTTCATAATAAGTATTTGAAGCAATGGATCGATGAAAAACAACAGAGTTTCCAAAGGACCAATGAACCATTAAGTGGTCATGTCCTGATAATTAGATCAAGTACAAAAAAGGACCTCTGAAACATTAAAAAATGGTAAGTTTAAGCACCTAGGACCCAGTTTGGGGGATAAATAAAGAAATTTGGACCGCTGAACCAAAACAAGGTCAAGTCTCATGGAAAAAAAGAATAAAAATAAAATATTGATAAAAAGATTTGTAAAAAATTATTATAAACTGCATAAAAAACCAAGATATTTAATAATTTTTATTTATTGTTTAACCTCAATACAGGGGTGCTTCCGCCTATGTCGCCTCTTTAAGGAGGGAGGATGGATTGCAGTAGGAATGAATAACCTGTCAAAATCAATGTGAGATCAGACGCTAGTTAGGACTAGACCTGCACAAACCAAGTCCTTTGAGTGGACACAGATACCTGCAAGAAAGCGAATAGGAGAAGAAAAAAAAAGTCAGAAGAAGCTAATTGTGAAACCCTGGAGTAGGAGGGAAGCAACAGTATAGAAAGAGGCAGTCAGCAAATAACCCCAAGTAATCCCAATATGGTACTGGAGTCAAAAGATTAGTCTTGAGCGCATGATGATGGGCTTTTCAAGAAACCGGACATATGAGCTGGCTTAAACAAGGGATACTGTATGGGGGTTGCCAAATCATTCCCCTATTAAAGCCATTTTAGGAAGATACCGATAGGAAGCATCAGAGATGAGAAAGTTGTGCAAAGAGAAAATGGCATCCTGCAAATGATGACTATAGGCTTCCCAGAAGCTGAAGCTGAAGGAATGATGGAACCTGGGAGAGACTATAAGCTTTGTGGACCTACTTCAAAGAATTTGGTCAGCAAAGAAAAGATTTTAAGTGGCAATATCCCAATCTAGGATGTTCTCAAGATTGGAGGGATTCAGAACTAAAGATATGGCCTTGGTGTCTTGGGCCCTCAATTCTGCATAGGGGAGTTCGAAATGAATACTTTTAACAATGGTGAGCCAGTAGCCAAGACAGTGGGTTTGTAGTATTATTCGAGTTAGAAGTGAAACTCAGGAAGCAATTCTAACCCAGCAAGAAAGGAGCAATCAAGAGCAAAGGTCAAGATTCCAGAAGCATACACGATGATATTTGGCGCATCTGTGAAAGGAGCCAAATCCAGGAGAGTTTTGAAATCCAACTCTGGAATTGATGACAGAGGGAGAATTAGCTGTGAGTTGTTCAAAACAATTGCTAGCCTAGCTTTGGAAGGATTGGTTACCATTTCTGGTAATTTGATGGAAGGAATAGCCGCTGGTGCCAGACTAGGCATATGAGTCCTGAAAGGACCATAGAAGAGGTTTCATCGTGCATCCTGACTCATCTGCTGGAAGAGCTGAAGATCTTGATCAGACAAACTGTTTAGTAGCTGTTGATACCACGACTCAGAATTTGACATATGAGCTGGATAAGAGGTGGGATGTTGGACTTGTATGGAAGTCAACATTATGTACTCTACAATCCAGTAAGCTTTAATTTCGGAGAAATTAATTTCGAAATTAATGTGATAAGCTCTTCAAGAGAAGAATAAAGAATGACATGAGCCAAGAGGTTATGAGAGAAAAATAACAAGATTGAACATAAATAAGAATTCTTAATTGGTCTGCGAAACAAAAATTGATGGCAAGAGTCTCCTGTCTAGGACAAGGAGAAAATCAGGAAATTGAGGACGCTAGACCAAGAATCCTGAATATGACAGCAGGTCATATGCCCTGACGGGGGAAACTGGATCCTGGGACTAATATCGTCAAAGTAAACTGATCAGCCTGGCATGACAGTAGATTGTGGGGACCGTGCTATGAGTAGGCAGTAGCAAGGAGGTAGAGGAAGAGAGCCAGATGCAGAAGGTTGTCCCAAGCAGCGTTGAGTATTGACAATTGTACTTCACTTCTTACAATGAAGTATTTGACTGAGTGTCTGAAACGGGTTTCTCATGCCCCAGTCCTTTTCTCGCTGGAAATCTAGGCAAGAGGGGGGATCTGTTGGTATTTTTGCCCATATTCCCAGACTGCTAGATTACCAGGAATTGCTGGGGGGATAATTCCCAAATGCGAAATGAATTGAAAAGTGGTGTACCCTAATTTCAGAGTAACTATGTTCAGGGGATTTTAGTATATTCGCCTGGTCATATCCATCAGGGATCAATCCAGACAAATGATTAAGATCTTGTCGGGCAGAGTTGCTGATGAAATAGGGCATCTGATAGTGATTAACTATCAGGTGTACTGATTGGGATTGGTCGGGTTTCATCATTGACTATTGGGAATGTAAGTAGAAGTTGTGAGGTGAGTAATGCTGCCTGCAAGGGGGTGAATTGATCAGTTGGTTTGTGACCTGCCCTAATGGGTAATAAGTCCCATTACCTAAGCAGGTCACTAGCCAAATATGGTTTATTTGTTTGGATCGAGAGGAAAACGTTAGGGACACGTTTTCCAACTCTTTCCATTTAGGTCTCAAGGATGTCCAACAATGGAATCCTAGCCAGGATGAGGAAAATCATCGCTGCTAAGACGAGGATGGGTCATTCAATGGAAATGGCTGCTATTTCTTTAAAGAGGTGTCAACTGAGGGTTAGACAACTGAATCTTTACTTTAAATCCCTTAGAATTCACTTATAAAAAAGATTTAGAACAGAGTTATATAGTTATACAGTTCTATATTTTCATCTAATATAGTTTAAGTAGTAAACTTTATCAGCCTTCCATTGTTCTATTCTTCTCAAGGATATTATTGCTGTGTGAGATAATTGGGAGACTCTTTAAGGAAAAGAGTAGAGGTCTAGGTGGGGATCTAGAGAAGAAGGAGAAACAATCGAGGATTACTGCTGACTATGTGTTAGACTGAAGAAACTGTCATCAGGGAATCTCAGAGAAGATCAATTTGGACAGTATGAGGAACGAATCTCTATATCAAGACATATCAAGTATTTATATCAGGAATACTGGCTGAGCGTTGGGCCAAGATCTAAGAATTTCATTCAACTATGGATACTAATTGTCATACTATTATCAACCAATATTATCAAATACTATACAACACGACAAAGTGCACAAGAACCAAACCTGTGCAAGTAAAAAGTTTATAGGTGTAATTTGCAAATAATAACAAAAACCAATAAATTTTTACACCATCTCAACGGGAACTTTTGGAACACACAATGTCAAAGAAGCAATCATGACTGAGATTAGTAGTCCAGCGTGGTTGGCTAGCCATAACAAGAATTTATTGGAATTTAATTCACGAAGAACAAAACTTAGTGCATTTTCCAACCATTTACCAGAAGCAAAAATCCTGGCTAGTGAAAAAGTTATATCAAATTTTTTGTATGTATAGCAATGCAAAGGGCGCTTTGGACCTAAAGATGATTGCGACGTGCTATGGTTTCAGTGCTTGCTAACCAAACTTAAACATCACAGAAGGTGAATTATCTCAGGGTTCTAGGAACAACATTTAAAGCACACTATTGAACCTTAAAAGCTTTTTTGACAGAACGCAGAATAAAGTGAAATTCTTTGAGCCTAATAAGGAATTAAGGAACTGAGTCATAATAGGAAACAATCCTGAAGGATCAAAATGGGCGGTTGAAACTTAAAAATGATGTCACCAATGTGAAAAACTTGAGCATGTATTCGCTCAATGTTGGACAAAAAACTAAAGAGCATTAACTCTATTTGAAGCTAATTTGAAGGAAACAGGGCAGGATTCAGGAAAAGGGCCATCAGTCTAGATAAGGAATAATCTAGCACTGAAATTAATCATGTTCCCCTCAAATATTAAAGATCACTTGTATTTTTCCAATCCATTTGTAGATGAAGATACGCTTGATATACTCAACCAGGTGTTTAATTTGGACGTAAATTCAATCAACTAAGCAAAGTTAAAAGGGATAGTACCTGAAATTGTGAAGTGTTTCTTAGCCTTATGCCCACCATTTAGTGAAGAAAATTAGAACCTCTTAAAAACCAAAGAATTGCTTAAGACAAAACTTTATGATTTGATGTTTTATTTCTTATTGCGTGATGAAGGAATACTTTCATGATTTGTCCAGAAATTGAATCATACTCTTGATTTACAAGTAATGCCTCAATCCACTCAGTAAGCACTTTATACAATACTATGAGTGTATGTGGACATTATATTTAATTGAGTAAGACTTTGATCTCTAATCAACAACGAATCACCCATTGGTATCATTTTTACCAAGTTGGTGAAGCAAGTGAAAAATTTTCAAATTTTTGAATATTGGAAGAAATATTGAATTGATGGACCAGATACTACACATTCCTGTAATTCATACAATGAACTGCCTCTTCAGTCTACATAGTTGGTGTTTCATCTCCCACCATATTATTAGCAAATTAAAAATATGACATACTAATCAGAATATAATTCCTGAGAAAGTATGGTTTATATGCAATTTCAAGGTGATTACCCTAAACTTTTTGGGAAACCCCTGCCCTTAGTATATTAACAGAAAGGAGAAACTCCACCGACAAAGAATATAAATATACTTCTAATTTATAATGACGCCATAATTCCCATCCAATACAAGTTGGTTAAAAAATCAGGGAAATACCAAAGAAAAATATAAGAGACTGTGGGATACCATTGATAATGCAGAAAATGAACACCATTTTGCCAGGAATGCGAATAATTTTTAACACAAGGGTAACGCTGAAAATCCTGGAACATATATATAGAGAAATTGTCTCGCTATGGGACAAACTGAGGTTTAAGCTTTGGGTAGCTTGGGACTATAAATTCCCGGCCACATTGAAATCTGAGTACTGCTGGCCAATTTAAGCGAAAAACCAAAGAAGTGTGAAAAACAAGTTATTGCATTTGTGCATTTAATCCTAATGGCAGAAACTGGAGATTTCATTGACTTGGAATGCTAACAGAGATAGGAATACCAGAAGATGATGCCAAAATATTTAACATACTGGTTGATCATAAGCAACTGCTGGGTTATCAGAGAAACAGTAGGTGGAAGTCTGCACATATTTAAGCGATATTATAGATATTTACCCTGACAATAATGACTTTGGATGCGTTAAAAATGGCGTCCATAAAGTTGACACTGGGGTTTACCCGCCAATACAAATGAAAATAGTCCACTGATCCAAGACTGAGGAAGCAGTAGTCAGTAAAGAAATCTTTAATATGATTGAACATGAGCTCCTTGTACCCTCATAAAGTCCATGGCCAAGTCCAATCCTTATTGTGAAGAAAAAGGGTGGATCAAAGCAAGTGATTTTAATTACTACCAGTTCAATAAAATCACTAAGAAGGATCATATCTGCTGCCTAAAATAGACGTTGTGCACAATCATCTAGGGGAAGCCAAGTTCTATAAGCGATGGATTTTATCTCAGGCTATTGGTAGATAGTTTTTTCTAAAAGAAGACCAAGAGGAGTGTGTGATAATCACCACACATAAGGTTTAAAACAGACGATGAGTTTGCCTTAAGAATTATATAATGTGGCCAGTTACTTGTCTGAGGGCAATTAATCCCACCTTAAGTTACCTGAAGTTGTCTTTCATTCTGTATATTTAGCAAAATTAATATATTCAGTAAGGCATTCACCTATCTCCTGTGACACTTAAAAGAAATGTTCATAAACCTAGCGACGGCAAATCTAAAGATCAAACTGAGTAAATACTATCTCTTTAAGAAAGAGCTTAAATATTTGGGGTTGTGAAACTCTGGCGGATTACAATTGCAGCCATAGAAAATAATGGCCATTATAGGGATGTCAAACTCAAAGAGTGTTTGGACACACAGTCTTTCTTGTGATGGTTTGCTACTATTGCTGATTTATCAAGATTTCGCCAGAATCTCTGAACCATAATTTCCCCTATTGAAGGATCCCAAAAAAGAATTCATGTGGAATGAGGAGGCCCAGAAGTGTCCAATGAGCACAGAAGATATCTGATTTAGTCATTTTGTGGTTTACCCAAATTTCAATCAGGAGATTATGGTTCAGATAGAAACTTCATTAATGGTGATTGGAGCTATTTATGTAAATCAGAAGATAATTGAGAAAAGCATCTGGTAGCATATGTGAGTAAAACATTGTTGCTAGCGGAAAGGAACTACACCGTGATAGTGTACAGATGCCTTGTGGCTATATATGGCTGCAAACACTTTTCAGTGAATATTCATGGGACAAACTTTAAGATTGTGACTGAACACTCATATCTACTATGGTTGAATAATCTTAAAGAAACAAAGGGACGACTGTCTCAACTGGCTCTGAAAAAAGAAAGCCTTTAATTTTGAGATTATACACCAGGCAGGAGCAGCCCATCAGAATGCTGATTGATTATCAATATTATCTGCTGTTAAGTTATATAACAGCAAGTGGATGAACTATTACAACGGATGATTAAAGGGAATACTGTAATGAAGTACAAGAGATTCTAAGCGTGTTGACATAATTTATGGAAAACATTGAGATGAATAATGGAAATATGCATAATAGATTGATGTAAAACGGCATTTGTTCAAGAAAATATCAATATGCTTAGAAATTATTCAAGCCTTAAGTCTTAAGGCATGGTGCCTAAAAACAATGGATCATCTACAAAAATATTTATTACTGGGAATCGATAATTGTAACATCTAAGATTATATAACCTGTTGCATGAAAATCTATAAGACCAACAGAACGTAATGAGATACCTGCTAGTACACCCTGGGCTACTTTACACACGGTTTCAATAGATTAATGGGACCATTGAGTCAGTACTAGGGGAATAAAGTACATTATAGTTGCAATAGACATTTGACCAGTTGGGTCAAGATGATGTCCTTGAGCAGAATAGATGAAATGAGCACTTCAAGATTCATACTGGACCAAGTAGTATACCAACATGGATGCTTTCAAGTATTACTTAGTGTTAAAGAACCAACTTGACATCCTACGTGATCCCAAAACTATAAAACTAATGGGAATCGAGAAGTGGTGTAAATTCCTTACCATCCAGAAACAAACTGAATGTTATAGAGATTAAATGGAATGCTGACCGTGATGCTAAAAAAGATTTTTAATGGAGGAAACCTCCATTTGGGATCTTATCCAGTTTCAATTACCTTCACATACAATATCAGTTATCACAATGTGTTAATGAAAATGTAATTAAAACTACTATATGACAACGAGCCTCACTACCGCCAATTTTGTATTCAGAAGTAAACCAGCTTTGGGTATGAAAAAAGAGCAATATTTAGCCTGAATGGCAAAAATCATAATTATATTGCAATCACAGGCATTTGACATGACGTTGAAGAGAAGAACTAGACTGAAGAAGCTTGATGATCAAAATTGACCAGTGCTCAAAGAGTACAAGTGGGAGATAGGGTAACCTATTATGATACTCATGAATTTAAAGAAGAAACAAAATAGACGCCTTATGGTCTGGTACGTTCAAGATTATTCTAAAATGGCAACCTATGCCTAAAAGCTAAAAACATTGCTGATGGTCATATAGAAAGCTGGGTCCATACCAAATATTAAAAGTATTAGATATAAGAAAAATATAAAAAAACAAGAGAAAATTCATAGAGAAAATAATAAAAATGATTAGTTATACTAATTTTTTAAAAAAGACTTTCATTGAAAATTGGAAAAATTAAAAAGATATTAGATTAAATAAATATTAGTTTTTATTGCCACAATGATAGTATCTAGAAGTGTTCCCACCTTCTGTGGTCTTACGAGGAGAAGAGGGAGGAACCTCAAAGCCAGTAATGAAGAATCAAGAAGCTTGGAAGGATCAGCTCATGTTGAAACTAAATCCGCCGTGAAGAGGCACAAGGAGAGCTGGAAGATCTACCCAGATTGAAAATGGAGAGCCCAGCCTGGGGAGTACAAGAGTTAAGGAATTTATTGGCAAAAATGACCAAAAAGATTCTTGTATGGCATGGATTCATAAAATCCCACCCTGTGGGTTTACAGGTTTTTTGGAAAAATGTTATCAGGAGATCAACTTAAGTAGTCCTGGTGTAGTATGGAGCCATGTGACTGCACCTGAAGGAGGCACCAGTTGGAACAAGATGAATAGAAAACATGCTAAGGAGAAGGGGACTGAAGAGATGCATCAAGCAAGGAAAAAGAAGTTGACTATGAGTAATTGAATTTAATTTATGCTAGCTGATTCAGGGCTTGGAATAAAGCAGCGTCTGCACCAAGAATGTATCTATACTGAATAATCTGTTCAAGTGAAATTGTGTTAGCTTTCATTATGCCCACACTATCCAGCTTAAATATTATAATCTGCTTTATCCTTTGGGGGCGAATTAATATAAGAAAACACATAAAGGATGTTGGAGTTATCTTTAAATATGGTAAGTATAGTTAACTGTAGAACCCTTTTGAAAAAGTTGATTAATTCAGCAGGATCTGATTCCGCTAGATCTAGATTTTTTATCATAAAGAATTCCTGACAATGTTTAAAGTAGTTTGATTATTGATCTAAAGATTGATAATATCTTGTATGAATTGATCAGAGTTTCTAACAAATTTGTAAAGGTCTATTGTTAGTTGCTGGGCTTTGAAAACGCTTTAGAGGCAGCAACTTTTGATAATCTAATTGGCAACGCGACCTGCTATCAATAGATAGAATGATCATTACTTATGAAGGTTGCTAGTTTAATATGGATAAAAGCGCTGCTGAGTGAAGGTATTGGGACACATTCTTTAAATACTCAACCCAGGTGGGGTCATGTTTTAGTTGACAGTGGAATATGACTAGACAGATGATTTAATCGTTGTTTTTAAATAACTCTTGAGGGCTAAATTCATTGGCGATGTATGCCATTCCCATTGGGGCGCCAACAGAAAAGTTGGGGTTCAAATATCCATAAAAATCCCTTGTTATTTATTTATTTTTTTTATTAAAGCAATAGTTCTAAAGTTCACTTGTAATAAAATTTAGACAGCCCTGAAATTTATATTGTGTGATCTTGTGAATAAAGCTAAAAGTGAATGGTCTTTATTATCTATTTGTCATTTGCCAACATTTAAGTTAGAGTTAAGGCTAATGTTTTTTTCATTTTCCAAGTGTTTCTTGGCTGCTCAAGAGAAAGAGTCAAAAGAAAGCTTCCCTTGTCAACCAGGAATACATTAAAGGATCAGAAGGAAGAGCTTTAGCACCTGTCTAGAGTTGAGAACATACTCAATTTGTTTTTAAAGAGCTCAACTAGGAAAATAATCATCATACTATTGTCAACTTAATGCTCATTATATCAACAATCTATTCAACGCCCACTTAGGACATGTGAACTAAACTTGAAACTTATACAACATCTCCCAATTGTTTCCTCCCAACCAAATTGTATTATATTGTACTTATGCTGTCATTGTAAATTAAATTTACAAAGTTATTCTGCCTTAATTGTGGATCTGCACCTTTTTTGTGATATGCCAAAGGCAATGTATGGCCCAAAAAAGTTAAGCATTTTCCTTTAAACAACATTTGACATTTTAATTTCTCAAAATCTCAGGTCCAATGAGGATGTCATAATTCTGATTATCCAAGACAATGATAAGCACCAATACCACCAGCAACCTGAACTGGACAGTCAATGAACTATATGCCTCACAGGAAGTTTTGTATGTGGCTAACTATCCCATATTTTTCCTGTGGCTCAAATTTAGAGAAATCTTCATTTATATTACAAATTATGTTATAAAAAGATAATAGGTGCACCACTATCATTTATTACTTTTGCTTTTAATCAGGTAACTAATATATTTGCATATTTACACTCAGAGTTTTTTAATAAAAATCATCTTCTAGGTGAATAGTGACATCTGAATTTAAGTCTAAAGCATAAATTATATTTATTACATTAACAAAGAAGGTTCTTTGATAGCACTAATGGACATTAGAAACTTTACATCATCAAGCTTTGTCTTAAGCAACACTATAGCATTTTTGGCGTTTCAGGCCTTTCCCATTAGCTGATAGGCATAAAGTCAAGTTACCTCTTCATAATCTCTGGCTTATTACTCCTTGTCTTTATTATAGTAATCGCTTTTATCCAAATTTACAATCTGATAGAGAGGATCAGAATACTTTTACTGACAAACAAATTAAAAATAACTAAAATATCTATAAGAAGATTATTTGGAAAAGATAAAACTTTTCTTTCTCGTCGCTAAACACTTTTGCAACCTATTCAATTCAAGACTAAATCTAGTTTGATAATCTCACGGAGGAGATTAGTCTGCGCCCATGTCAGGGAGCAGTTGGGCAAGCAAGGTAAGAGGAGCAGGCGGAAGGCCCACGGCCTCCAACGTTTGAAAACGCCCCAGAGAATCTGGCGGAATAGACAAAAATCTCAAAAAACTGGTGGTCACAATTTCCCCAGAGATACTCACATGGCAAGCATGATGCAACCAGTACATCAACACGCCACACTCCCAGCCACTTTTGTCGGTGGAATTCAGAGTCTGTGTATATCTGGACATCCAAAAAACGGCCTTATGGGAAAAATTTTGTGAAGACGTACACAAAATTTTCCTGACTGCGGTGTACATTGCACCTCACTCCATGTCGCATGGTTGGCTGGACCTAGGTTTTGAAAGCAAAATAGCAGCAGATGAGGCTGCAGCAGTGCACATAGTGGTCGACCTCCCTGAAGGGCAATGGGTCGTCAAAACCAAATGCACCAGATGGACAAAATCAAACCAATTTTTTCTCACGTTTGACTTTTTGCCTACTACGGTAAAATGTGACATTTTGGAGCAACACCTGAAAGATGGTCTCGCCATATATGGCGAAATACAATTTTTTTAAATGCAATGCTTCACGCTGATGCCACACCTGTGCACTGGCAAAGCCATCGCAGTTCTGACCCCAACTGAGGAGATTATGAAGGACCTAACCCAAATCCCACACTCCACTTTTATTGATATCGCAGGGCATACCACCCACCCAATCCAGGTAACCGTGGACAGCGCACCCCCCATTTGCACCCATTGTGATGCATTCAGCCATAAGGCACACGCATGCCCCATCGAGGAGGGCGTCACATTCCAAGAGCACCCCTCAGCAGCCAGGGCCAGCGGAGAGGTGCACTACAAACCAACTGCAAGCACCAAGGAGGCTTTCCCGTGGGGAGCACAAGGCTGCTACCTATTGGTAAAGCCCATCTCCCCGCAGGAGTGGAAGAAGGCCAAGCAGGCCCATAGGGCCGCGGGCAAGGAAGCGGCTAAGGCCACCACCGCCATCCCACACTCACAACGCCAGGAGGACATGGAGACCTTCGCGGTGGAAGCAACATGGGAATCCATCAACCAATCAGATTGTGAAGCCCATGCTGAGCAGGCCACTCAATCTGAGGATCCAATGGGAGATTTGATCTCACCCAATCGCTGCACCCAAGCTCTGGTCAAAACCGACTTGTGACCTATCCCAACTGAAATTTTTTTTGCTCCACTCGACGGTGCACTGAACTCATCTGCACTGCAAAAAATTTGTCCGATGTTGGGAAAACAAAAAGCGAAGGCAAAGACAATGTGACTCTTTCCACAAAAATTAACAAAAACCCTGATAGCATTGCTGCTAACACCCACACTGCTGTGAAAGCCTGTGGGGACCTTGAAGAGGCTGGTGGGCCTGGGGGCCCACCCCCTCGCACCTAAGGTGTGATGGGGGAAACCTTCACTCTAGGGACATTGAATATCACCAGACTCAAGGCCTCCCCGTCCCAGGCTAGGAAACTGGGTTTTTTATAACACAATTTACCTGTGGATATCCTGGCCATCCAGGAGTCCCACTGTCCATGAGGTTCCGAGGAAGCTTGGAAAACAATGCTCCTCCCATCCCTATCCTTTTGGTCAAAGCACTGTGGGGTGCTAATTCAGAAAAATAATTTTTTAAAATTCACATCCTGAGAAACATTCCTAAATGGCTGAGTGCTCATTGTCACCTTCTCATGGGCTGATGTTGCGCACGCAATTGTCAACATCTATGCCCCAAATGGTGCACACGAGCATCAGGAATTTTTCTCATCAGTCAAATCCCTCCCGCTACCCCCTGATTCTTTCCTAGTTGGCGACATGAACTGTTGGCTAACCTCACCAACAGACTGGTGGCCTCCCTCACCCCACGCCCCACAGGGTCACATAGAATTACGCATTCTAAAAGCCACCCTTGGGTTAATGGATGCGCTGCCATGACATGCCCCACTGCTCAAAAACATGACGCGTCCCCACGTCCACAATGGCCAATTAAGGTCCATGACCCGCATTGACCTTATTCTAACGCTGGCAAAATTCCAACCCCACATCTCCCACTTCAAAACAACGAAAATGGAATTCTCTGACAACCAACTGGTCTCGATAACCTACCACTTACCTGTCACAGTTGCAAAGGCCCCACATTGGTGTAAAATCTGCCCCCCCAAGCTTGCGTCACCAGGATTTTCCACGTGGGTGGAAGAGGCAACTTTGGCAAAATCATTTTTTGCACCATTTTGTGCGGACCCCATTTCCACATGGGCGACTTTCAAAGAGGACACCATCTGCCACTATTGCCATCTCTCCTCTAGATGCTCATGAGCCACATTGGTGGTTATCTCGCGCGCTCTGGTGGAATTGGCCCACTTGGAGTCCAACATTCCAGCCACAGGATACAGCCCTGCATGGGGCCAGAAGTGGGCGGAGGCAGCCGCCCACCTCAACGCACTTGAAAGGCAACACAAACATTGGGTTTGTGTCCAATACAGGGCCACATGCATCACTAAAGGTGACAAGTGCACCACATACCTCTTTAAAAAATTTTTTGCACCATGCCAGAGCGTGGCCTGCACACAGGTGCGAAGATCAGATAATTCCATTGTGGACACACTGGCTGAAGTGGCAATTGAAATGCAAAAATATTACTTCCAAGTTATACCAAGCTGAACCAATTCAGCCAGCCAAAATGGTGGAATTTCTTGACCAAGCTCATATCTGCACCATTTTCTGATACCCATAAATAATTAATTTAATTACTCCAAACAAATTATGGACAGCCATTCGCGGTGTGCCAAACTGAAAATGCCCAGGCCCAGATGGCATTCCATATGAGTTCTACAAAAAATATTTCAAATATATATCCCCATTGCTGCTAGCCTCACTTAACCAAAGCCTGTTGGAAACGTGCCTCCTACCAGGAGGACATGAGGCCTTTACTGTCACACTCTTCAAGAAAGGGGATAAGCTTGACTTAGCCAACTGGCGCCCCATTTCTCTAACAAACACAGACACCAAAATTCTAACAAAAATCATGGCTAACCGTTTAGGGACTGTAGCATCTGCCACCATCTCCTTAGAACAATTCGGTTTCATCCCCAGAATGTTGATTTGGGATAACGTGCACTCCGTGGCTAATGCATGTCAGTCCACAGCCTCTGGGCACTGGTATTCTTAGACCAACAAAAGGCCTATGATAGAGTAAACTGGGAATACCTAAGGGCCTGCCTCCATCAATTCCGCCTACCCCCCGCTTCATAAACTGGGTAATGCTGCTCACAGAATCTGCAACAATGGCAGTGCGTGGCCCAGGCTTCCTAACAGAAGTAGTCCGCCCTCAAAGGGGCTTGCGACAAGGGGACCCCCTCAGCCCACTCTTATACAACTTCAGCCTTGACCCACTACTGCGAAATGTGAATGCCCAACTCACTGGGGTCCATGTGCCAGGCCAAACCCCAGTCAAGATGATGGCATTTGCAGATGATTGCGTGGCGGGGGTGTCTAATAACAAAGATGCACGCGCGCTTGAAGCCCTCATCCAGGAATATTCCCGGGTAAGCAACGCGGCACTGAACGCCTCCAAATCTGAAATCATCCTCCTTGGTCAGTTTCAGAACTGCTGGGCCCCAGCAAGTAGTTCCCAACCCGGCCCATCTGCTCGCCCACGTCCACGCCTTACTAACTCAACACACACCGCTCCACTGGTGCTCCCCTTCATGCCACGTCCTACCATAGGACCGGTGCGCCATCTGGGCGTGTGGATGGAGGCAGGCGGATATGCATCAGCAGTAATGGAGTGCTATATACTGGACAACGTGACGAAGCGAATCGCCTCTCTCAGAGCCCACCCTACTACCCTCACTGGCAGGGTTGTTCTTGCCAACTCTATGCTCCTATCTAAAGTCTTGTTTGGAGCCCACGCCATCCCCTTCTCCCCAAGCCTCTTTAAATCCCTGTATACTTTGCTGCAAGGATGGCTTTGGTCAGGCCGCCCTCCACCAGTACGGCTAGAGGTCATGTTTGGCCCTCATCATCAAGGTGGCATGGGCCTGCTTGACTTCAAAGCCCATGCTGCTAAAATCCTGGGCACCTGGATCGCGGCTGTCACCGCTCCTACACTCCCATCCCAACACTGGTCCCGCGCGGCCCACTCCAACTTCTCCTGAGCCTTGGGCCTCAACAATCCATCAAACCCCCACTCCCTGATGAAATACCTCGCATCACACACATCGGCCACAGGTCCTCACGGGACTAAAACCCACTACAAACGAATCCTACTCTCCATGCGAAGCGCAGAGTGGAGAATTCATATTAGTGGACATACAACCCGAAGAGGCCGCCCCTCTCCTCAGTTCACACAAGAGGTACAGGGGCTACCCATCCATGATGGCGTGATCCCCATTTGACCCCATGTACTATCCAGGGTGGACTACCTGGACATGTTGGACATCCCTTATTCCACTGAGACCCAAAAGACTATCTGGAAATATGCACACCATCCTCTGTTGCAGCCTCAAGTCCGCTCCCATGTGTGGCGCTGCATGAGGCGGGTGTATCATACAGCTGAGCGCTCTAACGCTTTACACTCATCCTGTGTCGTGTGTGGCCAGTATGGAACGCTGTTCCACCGCCTGGAGAAGTGCCCCACCTCTAAAGTGATATGGCGCGAAGTTCAACGTCTGCTGGGCCAGGACCAAACGCATCCCTTCAGTCTGTCAAGAGATATGTTTGCTCTATCAATGGCCCCATCTCTTCCACCCTCCCTCCATGCTTTGGTGGTTGCAATTGCCATATGGACCATCCACACGATTGTCTTAGATGCCATCGCAGGATCCACCCCCACCCTCCCTGAAGCTGTCCACAGATTCCGGTCTCATTTGGTGGATCACTTTCAAGCGTGGATGTTTGGATATCTCCCACCGTGTCGCCAACAGCTGGTCTCCTCCTGGTTCCCAGTCTGGTTCATCAAATCAGACCCCTTCCTCCACACGTGCTCAATAGTGGCTACGGCCCCTTCACACGTTCCCTCCCCCTCCCCATAAGTGGCGTTCCCGCTGGCAACAAGAGATAGCATCGCTTCTCTGGGGTGCCTCCCCTGGTACTAAGTTTGTCTTTCCTGAGTCATATTTGGAAATGTCCATCCCATGGTCGGCCTTCCCCGCAATAAATTTAAAATTAATTGGAAAAGATATGCATCAGCTTTAAATTGTTCCATATATAGTCTGCCAATTCTCTTCCTGAATCCTGAATACTATACTACTCTTTAGTCTGACTAGATTTACTTAATCTTTAATCTTCTTGCACAAAAAATTAGAGACAAAATGTCCAACTACAACACTCATATGACAGCAGTTCAGGAATTTGTCCATTTATCTTAGCCCTTCAAGTTTTCTTTATTGATACTCAGTTCTATAAAATCCTTATTTGTATAAATACTCTAATCCAACAATTAAGCTAGATAGGAGCATGTACCCCTTTAGAACCAAAAAGTTCAAACCCTAGGGCCCTGCCCCTTACCCAGATCTCTGACCTAAGGCATACATTAGATGGGAGATAGGGTGCTGCTGCCCCTCCCTGTGTGCCACATACTTTTCCATACCAATCCCCCAACCCAAACCCATCTTAGTGTCAAATTTCTAATTTCTTGCTTATAAATCAAGCAGATCAATGAAGATATTGGAAAGATTAAGAAGCTCCCCACCATGTTTCCCAATTTCCTGCCCCAACAGGGGGCTCAACAAGAAATCAATCTGAGTAGGGTAATACTTTAGCAAGCCTAATTTAAGCAAAATTTAAAAGAAAGAACAAATGGGGATGGACCCAAAAACCCTATTCCAGAATTGAAAAAGCGAATTCAGACATTTGGAAGTTGGGAAATTGTACCAAGAATAACTTGGAACGATTGTCAGTACTGTTGAGGGGAAATTGAAGATTGAGACCATTAATTAATAAATTTGAAATAAAAATTTGTTCCCCCTACTGTAGTTCAGCTTAGTAACTTTCCCCCTCCATCTCACCATAAGACCCAGCACCCTACTAATGGTAGGTTGTTGGGTTCTTCTTTCTCTTAAAGTTTACATTTTAGTTTTTAAGAATTTTTCATTAAAGCAAATCTTTTTTTATTTAATAATCGAAACAGAACATGCGCAACAATTCTCTAAGTTGGAGCCTTTCCAACGCCCCCTCCAATGGGCCTACCCAGAGCTTTTTGAAATCAGCGGTGCTTGTGGAAAGTGGCTGCCCTTGTTAGTCTTAGCATACCCAAAAAGGAAGTCAGGACTTTCCTTAGCAGTCTGGGTCCTAAAAATATAACCCAACCTAATTAAAAATAGAAAGTTGCAATTGTTATAAAAACTCTTGACTTTAAATGACTCTGCTACCAACCAAAGTTTTTTTAGAGATGTTCCTTACCTGTTGTCCTTGGAACACTCTTGTTACAATCATACATCAGTCCTATTAATTTGTGAACCACAGCCTACAACCCATTTGTCGCCTACACTTCACTGTAAACAGCCTGAGCTTGTAGCTCCTCCTAGGCTTCTCACGTTAGGCCACAGCCAGGTGTTGAAATTTGACAACAGGGGAGAAACAAGTGAAAGAGTAACAAATGTATTTTGGAAGTAATGAAACCAAGCTCTTGCTATTGCACCAGTTGCACCTACAAATTCAAAAAAGTGCTGGAGTACAAAAATATTCAGGTACACACTACAACACAATCCTAGGTTATCACACTGAGGCTAACTCTACCCTCTTTAAAGGAATGAAGAAGCTATATTGGTTCATTTGGACCAATCCTGCACTGAGGTATCTTCCCAATCCCGCAACATTTCAAATGACCCTTTGTGGATAGTTGAAATTCCCATAAACCATGCAGACCCAGCTATATATTAAAACCATATCTCACTTGTCAATCCGGTGGAGGAGAAGCGTAGCGTGGATCCTGTTATGGGGATCTTTCCAAGGTGCGGCCATTATCCTACCTTTTTTTAGTACTAGATGGTCCCAAGCCATTATCCTACCTTACCAATCCTGATTCTGCACCTTTATCCTATGCCTGGGTTGCTGCTACGCCTACTTATTTCATCAATAGGTTCACCAAGGTTGCAAACCATTAAAGGTTAAAAATTCTGGTTCAGCCCTTTATTTCCTTAATGAGTTTATAAAGTTGATCATGCTTACTTTTTATTTCCCATTCATATTTCAGAAAAGCTAAGCAAGGTGACGTTAACTGCCTTGTTATATACTGAAGCCAAAGGGAGCTTCATTGATATTGATGTGGTGCAAGCTTTGGATCTTGCAATTATCCCAAGTTTCATAAAATTAAGGGGAACCTTGGATTCCCATGTTCACACTCCCTTTTTTATATCATTGCGCTTTATTACCTAAAATATAGATTTGTAACCCTCTACGGTGATCCCAGAATTGCTTTATCCAGTGTTTTTGGGGAAAGGATAGTGGCACCGCCAGTCAGTGAGTACTGACTTGAAGCGGAATATGCTAGTTTTTTCCTCCATTGATCATTTGGTAAAGCCTCTTCTTCCCACCTTGGCTACAGGCATCGTGGTAGCAGCACCGTGGAGTACTAATCTAAAGATATTGTGCTTGAGTTGCCTACTTTGCTTCTAATTCACGCTCCATTCAAGTCAGTTTTTGACGTGTAAGAGGCTTATAAAGCTGCATAGTAACGCAAAGTTTGATCTGAGTTTTTTTAATGGTGGATCCAATTAAAGTCAGCTGTCACTTATATCCCTACACAGCTGCAGAATACCAGGCGCTACTTATTTGGATTGATGATATGGTGACAAAGGGGCGGATGGTCAAGAAAATCTCTCATGTGTCCTCTCCTCTGATATTTTCCAAGAGTCTAGATGGTACTTAAGACCATGTGTGGATTATGAAACCTGAATAATGTGCCCATTTCTGACCCCTACCCTTTGCCTTTAGAGGTAGCGATTTTAAAGGAATTTCTAAATTAAAGACTTTATTAATACTGACATGGTGAACGCTTTCCAAAAGGTGAAAGTCAAATCTGGCCAGGATTGGATGACTGCAATCCACACATAGTATTGTAGTTACTATTTTAAATTTATGTCCTTTAATCTAAAAAGTTCCCAGCAAATTCCTGCGCTAATTAGATAATGTCCTGAGAATCTCAAATTTTCTATGCGATTGCTTAAGTAGATGACATCTTTATCCACAAACCTAATTCTGAACAGCACAGAAAGGATTTTGTAGCAGTAATTGCAACCCTTAAGAAAGCTGATCTGGGTGCTAAGCCATCTAAATGTGAGTTCTTAAGGGATGAATTCCAATATCTGAAAAACCTTATCTTAAACAATAGTCATGCCATCACACCTTATAAACTGGACTCCATTTGCTTATGGGTTACCCAATTTTAGCAGAAACAACTAAAATTTTTTTTATATTTGTTACATTTCTGTAGTGGTTCTCACCATCTATTTTGGAGCTGACCTCACCGCTTCACTCCCTTACAGCTACAAACGCCCCATCTGCAACATCTTCATGGGGCGATGGAACCTCTTGTTGAGGGTATCTATATCTCAAATTTCCCCATGATTTTGATGAGGATGCGAAGTATAAAATTGAGGAGATCGCTTTTTTTAAACGCCAATGCCTGCATCAATGCAGAAAAATTCTCTCTTTTTGACCCCAATTATCCCCCAAACCTGCCAGCGCATCAAGTCTTTTCACTCGTGTGCCTACTATTATCACTTTCGCGCTAGCATCAACTTGCTCAATATGTTGAGGTGATGGACATCTCCAGCCTCATTAATGAAGAAAACCCATTTTATACCTCCTTATGCCTCATATCGCTGATGCCCCAACACCTATGTTGTCTGCCATGGTCCGCCATCTTGAGCAGGCGCTGGACAAAAGTCTCCCCAAAGCTTCCTCACCTTCTGATATGGCTTTCTAGGCTGATAACTTAGGGGCTATATTGGAAATTTTTTATTTCTCATAATCCCTTTATTTTACTCATTCACAAATAAAATTCGTGGTGGATCCCCCTTTTGGGCTGTGTACCACTAGTGCTAAAAAAATAAGAACGCACCATTTGTTTGGACTCCAGAATGGCAGCATGCATTTGGGCCAATAATGAAAATTTCACTACAACTTCAATTCTTCATCATGCTGACAAAAATAAGTCGTTTATTGTGTTGTGTGACGCCACTTGCACTGCAGTTAAGGCTGTAGCTCCTCAGAGACAAAGGGGCTTGAACACCTTATGGTTTATTTCTCAAGGAAGTTAAGCGCCACTGAGCGATCATGAGCCATTTATGATAAGTAGTTGCGCGGTACCTGTTACAGGGGGCCAAGCACACAATGGTTGTGCACACAGACCAAAAGTCGCTCACTTATAATTGAAAAACTTATTAGCTAGATAAGCAGACCAGAAATCATCATGAACTTCTAAGCTTTGATTTTTTAGTATGATTTTGTAAAGGGGCGGCCTATAATTTACCTGATATCTTGAGCCGTTCACCTAATAAGTCCTAATGTAGTTACAGACTCAGAATTAGTCACAGTGATTCCCCCAAACAAGTCATTTCCCTGACACCTTTAGCCATTATAGTGAATAGATCTTTCACACTAACCCCTAAGCCTAAACACATACCCAGCTTAATAAACCAAAAATAAATCCAAATACCGTTGTTATACATCCCCTAGTACCCCTGATACTCCAGTGTATCTGGTAGCCAATGTCAATGAAGGTTCTCACCTGGACGCTGTTATCCCTGATACTCCTTCTGGTCAGTGAAAGAAGTTACTACGTCTGACCCAGTCTAGGTATCTCTTGTTAACATAGGTTTTTTTCTTAAATGATGTTTTGGCATCCCAGTTTACTGATCCTGAAGGACGAGACTCCTGGCGAAGAATGATGCTGGTAAAGCCCCTTTATAATGGTAAAAAAGGATAAGGTAATATACTATTACAACAAGGTATGGTTTCCCTCTGAGCTGCATTCCCATGTTATAAGTGAATATTATGATCCATCAAACATGGGGCATCCTGGTGAAAGAAAATTCATTAACCTCATTAATAAGGTATGAAGAAACGGACTGAAAGAAGAGGTTCACACCTGAAATAAATAGTGCTTGATCTGCGCTAGGTCCAAATCAGATAGGAAATGGCAAAACGGCCCCCTCCTCCCTCTTCAACAAGCAACAGGACAATTGGCGTCAAAGGCAGTCAATTTTATTATATTCTACTCAACCCTCATTAGTATATTGCGAACATGATGGTGTTAGATCGCTTTACAAAATATGCTATCTTTATCATCAGAATGACAACCACTGCAGCTGAGGAGATGACACGGTTATTTGTGGCACGTGTGTTTTCCTTTTTTGGGGTTCCCCATAAATTATCAGAGATTGGGGACCTCTGTTTACCTCGCAATTCTGGGAGGCTTTTTGAGAAAAATTGAAAAAAGCCAAGCAGATTTTTATTTTTATTATACCATTAAGATAGCCAAACTGAGTGCAATAACCAATACCTAGTACTGTATCTTAGATGAACGCAACTACTTCTCAGATACAAGGGCAGCGGACCTCTCCATGGACCAATTTTCATACAACAACTTTCTCCATGCATCAACAAGGTGTCACTATGTATGCCAATATGGGATACATACCTGCGTTCAATATTGCCACAAGAGCGTAGTAACATCCCTGCTGCAGTTCACTTTGTCACCACATCTGGAAGGTTCATCAACAGGTTCAGAGCCAGCTTACTATACCCACCAATGACAGAAGTTAATCTGCAGACAAGAAGCTATATGATGCTCCTAACTATTGAATGGTATTTTGGTTATGATATATACCAAAAATTGCACCTTAAGGTACCATATTGTAAGTCAGTTTGCAATCATGCAGGCCCCTTCCCCATTTCCAAAAGGCGAATAAAAAATTCTTCCACATGAAAATTCCTCACAGTTATAAATTCACAACTTCTTTCATGCCTCCTCCCTATCGCCGTTTAAAGGACAGATGACTGTGGAGGTGGAGCCCATCATAGTCGAGGGTGCATGAGAGTTTGAAGTATAAGACTAGAGCTCTTGAAGATTAAAATGTGGAAAGAAGTACATAGTATCTTGATAGGGTTCCCTTCTTATGAAATAGCTTAGCTTCCTCCAAAGATTGTAAGAACTTTCAAGAATTAATTGCCAAGTTTCACAAGGTGAACCCTAAGGCACCTTCACCTTACCCACCTCAATTAAGCTACTATTGTAGCTATCAAGCTCCAAACTTCGCATAAGGATTATGCTTTGGCTGGTGCATCTAAAGGGGGGTGGACCCTGTTCTTTTAGATAGGGAAAGGTGAGGGCCTTAGATCAAGCTATTCGGCTTGATAGGGGCATGTACCTCTTTATAAACCAAAAATCAAACCCTAGGGCCCTTCCCCTTGCACAGATCTCTGACCTAGGCATATCCTGGACGAGAGATGGGTGGCTGGTGCCCCTCCCTGTTTGCCACATTCCTTTCTCACATTTACCCACAAACCTAAAACCATCCTAGTGTCAAAATCTGTAAGTTTTCATTTAAAATTAAGAAGATTTGTGAAGACGTTGGGTTTATTAAGAAGCTCTCTACCATGTTTCCCATTTCCTGCCCCCCAACTAGGGCTCAGCCAAAAGTCAATCTAAGTAAAAGAAAATTAACTACCAAGCAAAAAAGAGCAATAAGGCAAAAAGAAGGATAAAAAATGGTGACCAAATCTTACACACCATTTCAACATTCAAAAAAAGTAAATTCAGACATTTAGAAGTTGGGAATTAGCCAAGAATAGTTCAGAACCATCACTGGAACTAGCAAGGGAAAATTTGGGATTAAACCTTCAATCAATAAATTCAAGATTTAAAATTGTTCCCCCTGCCATAATTCAGCTTAGTAGCTGTCAAAATTCTGATATGACTGAACAATTAGCTTTAAATAGCTATGGTGGATTAGCTAAAATCTGATGACTATGTTGGCTAGTTACAATCATCTAGCGCCTTGGAATGAGGTGATAAGGAGTTTGGAAGGATAATTATTGGATTGCCTCCAATTAAGGAGACAAGGCAATGTCAACATTTGATGAATATTGAGTAGATTGCATCAAATTAGGGAAAATAGAGAATTAAAGAATACCATACCCTGCTGGAGCTAATGAGAATATGGCAGAACTTAATAGTCTAAGCCAGGAAGTGGTATTGACTGAAGTCGATGATATTGTGAGATGGGACGCTTGAAGGAGAAAGATTGTAGTAGGGAAGAGAAAGCGAAGCAGATGGTATTTGCTGTAAATATTGATATAAATAAAGAAGTGTTGTTGGGCAATTGATCCATATTTTATTTAAGTTTGTTTGGTTGCTCAAAAAAGATAATAAATATATTGTCTGTCCATTGCTCAGTTGTTTTTACCCTGTGAAACTTACTCAGCTTATATTACCTATACCATCAAATTTATAAATAGTAGCTCTCCCCCTCCATCCCTCCATAAGGCCCAGCACCCTGATAATAATAGGGTGTTGGGTTCTTTTTTCTTATTTTTTTCAGTTTAAGTTTGAATAATACTAAAACACATCTTTTTATTTATTAAGCAAAACGGCAAATGGGCAACAATTCTTAAAGTGAGCTTTCTCAACATCCCATCAATGTGTTCACCCAGAGCTCTTTGAAACCAGAGGTGCTTGTGGACTGTGGCTGCCCTTGTGGGTTTTGAAGTACCCATGAAGGAGGCAGGCCTTTCCTTTACACGCTTAATTTCTAACAATTTGGTTTATTCACCTTCCCATTATTCTGATATTCTTTGACGAAACATTTTTAGAGTTTTAGTTAGGTTCTTTGAACGTACAACCCAGAAACTTGAGATAATCCTTCATTTGAGAAAAAATTATTTTGCCAGCACTGAAAAATGGCTCAGTTTAGGTCTCTGTAGCGCTTAAAAGCCACCTGTATGTCAATTTGAGAATCAAAGTCTGAAGTAACTTTTGCACTGGTCAGAATTCGCGCTTCCTGGAAAACGATCACAATAATAGCTAGGGTCTTGTCATTCTTAAACTATGTTAATCATGAACTCCCTTTTTTTAGGGCTAGTCATCCATTCAGATCTTCTGAACGCGTTCATGATCGCCCCTTGGAATCTTTGTACGTCCAATTTGCCTATTTAGGTGTGTTAAAAACAGATTTTGACAATTGGTGTCTAAACCGTTTATAACAGCCACTGCTTTGTGACTGTCTTCATATCCGAATATTTTATTATTATAGAAAGATGGAAGAAGGCTGAGGCGTTATCCTGATGAAAAAATATGTTTTTTGGTATTCCAAAATTCTTTAGTCACTAATGTGACATGAGGTACTCCCCCAATAACTCTACTGACCACTGTGGTATATTGGAAGTCATTTAAAAGTGCTGAAAAAGCCCAGGCATGTTCCTTGGGGGCTTAAATTTATTAACAGGATTTCTTTTTCTAGATCATTATTGGCTACATCAGCCTCCATCTGAGCGCAGTTGCACTTATGATTTTCAAGGTCTTTTAACCACTTAATGATTTGTATTATATTATTCTGGAGCTGGAAGAATCAATTTTTATTATTTACCATGTAGCCCTCTGAAACACTAATTACTGGATTACTTTATTCTCATTCCTCTTGAAGGAGGTGACTGTCCATATAGATTAACAATGACCTTCGCAAACTGATCTATTTTTTACATGACTTTTATACCTTATTCTCTCAAGGTATTTAGATCAGATACTAAACTAAATTAAATTATTCTTATTTATCATCTCCAGTTCGCTTCACAACTTTTGGAGTTCTGTTTTGTAAGACATATTGCTGATAACTCTAATGTGCTAATTGTTCTAACATCTCAACTACCCTTGTAGTGAGCACCAAATATAAACATTTTTAAGGTTAATGCACAGGTTCATTTGTTATTAATTATAGATAAGAAATGATATTAATATGAAACAACTATCAAGTTGAGTACCTTCACGGCAATGATATTAATCCCGCCTAGGTATTCGCCTACAAGTAGTTAATAACAACCTATCATCTATACAAGAGTATATGAGATTAGACATAGTTAAGGGAAACCATCCCTCAGAATCTTCATAATAACACAATATATGGATTATTTTATTATATAATTTTTTGTAACCTTTTCTTTCCCATTGCAATCACTAATTTCAACTGTGTTAAATTTTCGGTTTATTAAGGATGGCTGGTTCTTCTTATGTGGTAAGGCGGAGTTTTGGACATTTATTGTATGAAGACAACAGATCAGATGGTGCCTATAGTTAAGATATAACTCTTTGGTAATTCTACTTGAAGTTGTATTCTTCTGTCATTGCTTAGACAATGGCATGCTGCCCTGATCTTCCTGATCCCAAGTAAATCCTCAGCTTAATAGAACGTAAAGTATTAATACTAAAAGCTTATAAATTAAACTATAGAACTGTAGGAATGTTTGATGATTGATATTTTATTATTTTATTAGTATTAACTTGGGATAATTTATAGGGTTCGATGTTCACCACATCTTACTCATGACGCCTCAATTTCAATGGCACTTGGCCAGAGAAAGTAATGATTTATTTGAGGGTCTACAATCCATTCAACTTGAGACATCCCAAATGTCTCAGAGTCAGTCTCAAACTCAGAAATATACTCAAGACAGCATTTCTAACGCGTCTGCAAATAGCTGAACTGATACTCATCTCAAGCAATTGGCAGCACATACCAAGGTGATTCATACCACTAATTAGTAATTAATTTGATCAAAAACTTGATCGACATTAAAAACTAATTTTGACATAGACCAAAAAAGCCCACGTGCCCAGGTTATTTAGTCAGCTATTATTATAGGTCTGACTAAACCAATAAAGCCCCTGTGCCTGTGTCATCATAGTCAACTATTATTAAGTGGAATTGCTAGGCCACAAATCCCAAGTTTGGATATACTTAGGATATTTTTGATAAATAATTACCAATGATTTATATCCAGTCAATCATTCAACACTTCCCCCTCCTTGACTGGATAAAAGTGGAGGTATTTGTTTTCTCTTGGTCACAACATCCAATTTTTCTCAACCTTCAGAATAGGATGCTACATTAATAGCTGAATGCTACAGTTAGTTCATGCATTTGCCTTCATTTCTTCTATGCCTGCCGAGGCTCTAGCGATCTTTGGCGATCTTGAACTAGCCCCCTTGGCTTCAATTTCACTCTTCTCCCCTCCTGAAGATAGTTTCTTTTTTCAACAAAGACGAGGCCACATTTTCGAATTAATAATTATATTTTACTTATTTCTTAACTTTTCTATATTCTTACTGTTTTAATATTATTATTATACATTATTTCTCATACCTTTCTCTTATTTTAATTTTTCTTTTTTACTTTTATTATTATTATATTTTTTTATTCTTTACAATATGGACAAAGGAACTTAGCATGTACTCGATTCACAACCCAGCCACAGTGATCCTTTATGGTATATACATCTTCAGATGATTTCTCCAATACAATAAACGGACCTTTCCAAAGTGAGGCAAGCTTGTGCGCATGGCTTGCGCTATGAGCATCACAATATACTACTAAGTCTCCCTCTTTAAATATAGTCACTGCTGTTCATTTATTGTCCTCATAGCTCTTTTGACTAGTTTTTTGGCTAATCACATTTTGGTAAGCTTCAGATTGAAGCCTGATTAAGTTCTTCGCTAGCTGCTCAACATAATTATTTGGGCTAATTGTTTTGGTTGAACTGAGTACTGAATATAATAATGGAGGCAGAGATGGCTGTCTACCATACAGAAGTCAAAATGGAGAGTGGCTGGTACTGCTGTGATGTCCAATATTGTATGCATACATGGTAGCACTAATAGAGGTAGCCCATTGTGAAGGCGCTAAGGCTGCGTGTTTGCATAAAATGCCGACTATAGTGCCATTCACTCACTCTACCATACCATTAGTCTCAGGATGGTACGATGTTAATAACACTCCTTTGATAGAAATCAACTTATTTAACCGTTGTACCATCTGAGCAGTAAAATTTGTGCCATTATCCATCAAGATCTTCTGTGGGCATCCATGCTTGTAAATCATAATATCCATAATGAACTTGGCAGTAGTTAAGGACCCAATGTCTCAGATTGCTTTTGCTTCCACCCATTTTGTTAGATGGCCAATATCAAAAATTATGTATTTGTTGCCTAGGCTGCTCACAGGCAAAGGGCCAACTACATCTATTGATACGGTATGCCAAGCCCAGTCAGGTTTGATTAAATGATACTTCACATCTGACTTCATAGGTTTTGTAATTTGGCAAGAATGACATTTGTCAAGTACATCTTGAATATTGAATCACTTTGAATCCCAGCAGTAATTTGACCAAAAAAATTCTAGCGTTTTTGTTAATCCTCCATGCCCCACGGCCTTGTGCACTTGTGTAATAATTTCCATTTGGTTGGAAGGTTTTGGGAAAATTTGACATTGCCATTGGGCCTAAGCTTAAAAATAAACTCCATTCCGATACTCAGTGCCAGTTAATGCTTTTTTGATCGCTTTTTTCACTTCAGTTGGCTCATATTTATATTTTTGGTTAATAATCTTTTCATGAGGTTCATTGGCCAAACTGCTCAGGACAGCTACAATAGGAAGTCTTGATAATCCGTCTGCATTTTGATGGGCCACTCCAGCTCTATGAATAATTTCATAATTATATGCTTGTAATTTTAAAGTTCAGCGGGCTAATCATCCTTCAGGTTCCTTGAGGTTGTGGAGCCATCTTAACGATTTGTGATCTGTTACTACTTGAAATTTGGTGCCATGAATGTAAACTTGAAATTGTTTACATGCATAGATTATGGCTAAACACTCTCGTTTGGTCACTGTATAATTACGCTCATGCTTATTCAGCGTCCTGCTGCAATAAGCGACCAGATGCTCCTCATCATCCTCCCCAATCTGAGATAGCACTCCCCCAATTACAGTCAATGAGGCGTCAGTTTGTATGATAAAAGGCTAACTGAAATCTGGATATTTAAGGATAGGCGTGGAGCTCATTCTGGTTTTCAAAGCCTCAAAGGCCTGTTGGCATTTTTCTGCCCAGCAAAATTGAACTCCTCCTTGCAGCAAATGGAAAAGAGGGCTCAGCAATCCTCGCAAACCCTTCTACAAATCTTTGATAGTACCCTACCATGCCTAAGAACACTTGAACATCCCTCATGCTCATCGGAGGTTGCATCTTGTTAATTGCCTCCACCTTTTGAGGTTGAGGCCGCAAGCCTTTGGCATCAATAACAAACCCGAGGTATTCCAATTGTTCTTTAAATGATTGACAAGTTCTAGGTTTTATCTTCAGATTAGCCTTCAACAGTCATTCAAAAACTTGTTCAAGGTGCTCCAGATGTTCAGAAATCGTTTTTAAAAAGACATTGATGTCATCCAAATAAACCAGTATGCAGGATAATTTAATATCCCCCAAAATTGTGTCCATCACTCATTGAAAAGTTGCTGGCACATTGCACAACCCCTGTGGCATTTGCGTCGGTTGAAATAGTCCTTGAGTAGCAATCATTATGCACTTCTGCTCCTCTTGAGGCAGTTAAATTTGCCAATATCCTGAGATAAGGTCCATTGCAGTAAAGTATTTCGCCCCTCCAAGATGATCCAAAGCATCATCAATACTAGGCAGAAAATAAAAACCTTTTTTGTAATGGCATTTAGGCATCAATAATCAATCACAACTCGATTGCTGCCATCTTTTTTCTTTACTATTAAAACTGGACGGGCCATGGGCTCTTAGATGGCACTATCATTCCATTTTTTAGAGAATATCTAGCTCTTCTCTGACTATTTCATCGCTAGCCCTGGGGTGCAGAATTGGCCTCATTCTAATAGGTGCATTGTCCCCAGTGTCAACAAGAACTAGACTCCTTTTGCACAACCTAAATCTTGATCATCTTTGGCGAAAATTTTGGAATATCATTCAAACAACTCCAGTGCTTCATCCTTATGTTGTTTTGATAATCTGGTAAACAATTATTGAGGGATTACATCATGTGCCCCAAGAGTTTCATTTGGTAAGCCTAGCTCAGATAAATTGCCAAATTTGATGACTGATTTTAATTCGTCCCTTGGAAACAGATGCACAAATGCAACCACTTGATATTTCTTGACCTTAATAATTCAGCTGGTCAAATTTGCTAATAGGACATCAATTTACCCATGCCCTGGTATAAGTATTCCAGGCGCCACACAAGGTTCCATATGAGAATGATGCCACAGGGACATAACCTCACCATATAGTCCTTCTGGAATATCTAGCGTGGTCCCAGTCTTCATAACCAGTTTATGGCCTGGAGCTATTGTCACATCCTTATTCACATGTAGGGGTATTCCTCAATTTTCATTTTATAGCGGTCAGCATAGAATGGCTTCGATTTCCCGCTGAATATATCCTATTGGTATTATTCCATTGGCATAACATATATTATAAAGTTTTGACAATGGCTTGCGGGCTTCATATTGTTATGAGACTAATAAATCAGAAGTGATTCACCTAATATTATTAAGAAGTTTTCTTTAAAATTGCATGAGTTCCCATAGGTCCTTAAAAAACTTGTTCCAATTAAGATGTCATAATTGGTGTTTGGAAGCACTATTATAGGTGCTGCTACTACTAAAGCTCCAAATCGCAGTGGCAAGGCGCTGTAAGCTCCTTCACTCTTAGTTCTGTTGAGGCCTGCGGTTCCATATTCCCGATGATGGTCAATGTCCAGTGCAATTTTTAGTTTCTTCACCAACTTTGTAGAAACTTTGTTTACAGGTGCTCCGCTATCAACAATAGCAACAACTTTAGTCTTGTTGACCAGAATATCCACGTAAGTGCACTCAGAGTAGTAGTAATTGATAGAATTTGCTAAGTGAATATGTGAAGAATCTAGGGAGTTAAGAGTGTTCTTCAGAGTATTTTCAATACTAGGACATTCACGGATGAATTTTTCAATTGGCATTGCTATATTGACCCCTTTCAGACTTGGGAAATTGGATGCATTGCTCAGACCTTCTGCTGGAATATTTTCAAATTATTTGTCGCACATAAGGTTTAGCTACTACTTTAGAGGCCTTAGGTATGACAACCTTACTCTGAGAGCGAGTTTTCACATGTACACTTGTAGAATCTTCATCAGGTACTAGAATGGAATTTGTTTCATTATTAAGCAAGGCCCTGTGGCCTGCAATTTCTTGTCAATCAGGCAGGACTGGTTTTTCTGGCACAATAGAGTGTCCCGCATCTATTGCGCTTGTTCTTTTCACTTCTCCTGCACATTATCAGGAAGGACAACATTGACGTTGCGCTGATGGCATTGAGAGGCAAAGTGCCCTTTACAGGTGCATTTATAGCAGGTAATATCATTCATTGAGCGTGTGGGCTTTGTATCCGAGTTCTGCTCAGTTTTCACAGGCGAATCATTTTTCAATCTTCTTGTTGACTTCAATGGGTTTCCCAACAGAGGCAGGTCCTGATTTTACCCACTATTAGGAGGGTCATAATAATGTGAACATCTGTGAAGATAGTCAACTAGTTCAGATGCTGCAAGAACTGTATAAAGGCAGGCATTAAAACATTTGACAAATTTTGGTAGGGTTGTACTGCATGTTCTAATGCAATCTTAGCATCAAAATCTACCATAGCTTCGTCGCCTAGGAGAACTTGCACTTTGCAATAGAATTGATCTGCGAATTTGTCAATGGCTTCATCTTTTTTAAATTGAATATTTATAAATTTAAATTTTCTGGTCAACATCTGTTCTGGACCTCTTAATTTGTAAAGAACAGCCTCTTTGACTTCAGCATAAGTTGGGTTTTCATTGATATGGGGCACAATCAACTCAATGCTCCACTGATCCAAGCAGTTAATCATAGTAGCTGCTTTTTGTGGTCGCTGGCCCCATACATAGCCAATATGAAGTGTTTGACAAATGTGGTGATACTTCCATTCTTATCAAATGAAGGCAGGTTTGCTGGTTTGTAATTATCGCTTTCTCACCCATAGTTATCAGAATTGCTTCTTTGTTGGCTTAAGCCAGATGTAATAGGGCTTTGAGGCAATGCATTACGGCTAGAGGAAGTTGGGTTGCCAAAGCAAGCATTCTACGTGGCAGTTCATGATGTGGCTCATATTCAATATCATAATTTTCAGATGCATCACTATCTGTATTTTTGCTTTGGGCATGCTGACTTTGACAATCCTTCAACATTGTAATTTTCTAATTTAAATTGGTCATTTGCAATTGAAGTGCAGAAATGACTTGATCTTTTTCTATTATTTTCATTTTTAACTCATTCACTTCTTTATGTAAATCATTATTTGGCTTATTAATAAAAGTAACTTCTTTAGTAAGATTATCAATTTGATGTCTCACTATGTCCGCTGAGCCCTGAAATTTTGTTAATTCGTTCTTGAAAGATTGATATAGCCAGGGGTTGCTCCCCTGCTCTGCATGGTCACCATCTGCATTCCCAGCCATGAGCGACACTTGTTGAATTTTTGGTTTATTAAGGATAGCTGGTTCTTCTTATGCGGTAAGGTGGGATTTCAAACATCTATTGTATGAATACAACAGACCAGATGGTGACTATAGTTAAGATATAACTCCTTGGTAATCCTACTTGAGGTTGTATTCTTCTATCATTACTTAGACAATGGCACGCTGCCCTGATCTTCCTAATCCCAAGGAAATTCTTGACTTATTACAATGTAAAGTATTGATACTAAAAGCTTGTAAATTAAACTATAGAACTGTTGGAATGTTTGATGATCGAAATTTTATTATTTTATTAGTATTAACTTGGGATAGCTTTTAGGGTTTGATGTTCACCACATCTTACTCATGGCGCCTCAATTTCAATGGCACTTGGCCAGAGAAAGTAAGAGTTCATTTGAGGGTCTACAATCCATTCAACTTGAGACATCCCAAATGTCCCAGAGTCAGTCTCAATCTAAGAAATATACTCAAGACAGCGTTTCTAACGCGTCTGTAAATAGCTGAACAGATACTCATCTCAAGAAATCGGCAGTACACACCAAGTGATTCATACCACTAATTAGTAATTAATTTGATCAAAAAGTTGATTGACATTAAATACTAATTTTGACATAGACCAAAAAGGCCCACGTGCTCAGGTTATAAGTTGGCTATTATTATAGGTCTGACTAAACCAATAAAGCCCCCATGTAGGTGTAATCATAGTTGAATATTATTAAGTGGAATTGCTAGGCCACAAATCCCAAGTTTAATTATACTTAGGATAATTTTGATTTATAATTACCAACGATTTATATCAATTCAACCATTCAACAAACTGATCAATTCATGACAGTAAGTTTGATAATGCATAGTGGAGATGAGTGCGCATCCTAAGCCTGAAAGGCTTGGGCAAGCGTGTTGAGAGGAACAGGGTCAGTTTTTGCACCATCTAAAAGTAGCAAACGCTCAAGCGAGCCCAGCGGCCAAACAAGCATTTATAAATTGTCAATGAGTATCTCTCCAGAAATTTTGAAGTGGCAAGCAAAGTGAAACCAGAACGTCAAAACTCCGCACTTTCAGCCACTGTCAATAGTGGAATTTTGGGTTACATGTTTACTGGATACAAATTTAATGGTTCTATGGGATCAGTTCTGTATTAGTGTACATAAAGGCACCTGATGTTTTGTACATAGCACCGCACATGATGAGCTGTGGTTAGTTAGACCTAGGTTATGAATTAGCACAATAAGTGGATGCCACTGCACAGGTGCGCGTGGTTGTTGACCTCCCAGATGGTCAACAGATGTTGGAAACAAAGTGCACGAGCTGAATGTAATCAAACAAAAATTTTGTTGCATCTATTTTCTCCCCATGACCATAAAACGCGAAGACCTTAAGAGCTTATCATGGAAGGACTTAGACACTACAGAGAAACAAGATTCTTTGAGATGCAGAGTATTTTTGCTTATGCCTACACTTAGCACAGGTAAGGCATTAATTGTAATCACCCCCTACCATGAGGTCACAGCATATTTGACACAGATTCCCTACACTGTCACTCTAGATAAAAGGCAAAAAACTCAAACACTCCACATCTGGTTGACAGCGCAATCCCCATCTGCACTTATTGTTGTGCTTTTGGCCACAAATCAAACACATGCCCAGCAGAGAGGGCATAACTCCAACTGAGGCTTACTTGGAGGCGACGGGAGCCAACCACTATGAGTTTACAACTGACTCTGGTGTTGCCTTAAAAATGGCCGCTTCAGGTTTCTATTGTCATGGAGCTTGCTGATAGTATTGATAAGATTGACCTAAAACTTCAGGTGAGTCATCTCCCAAAACCTAAGCCAGAATGCTGCAATAACAGCTTTCAAATTGACGCGTTAAAAAAAGAATCCAGCCACAAATACCAACCATGAGGTGCTTAGACCAGAGATCATCACACCTTTTTAATTTTTAAAATAAAATTCTTAATACCAAAATTTGGGGGTTTTTGTAATTTTTATTTTTAGCTTAGGGAGTAAAATTGAGAAAATGGAGCGACAGCGGTTCTGTTGGGACTGCTGCCTAAAAGCTCACTGGGGAAAATTGCAACTCATGTGCGATTGCCATTATGAAAACAAAACAATCTGGCGAATTGGCCCACATAACTATTTTGTATCCAATTTGGGTCTGGACTGATCAGCCAAATGTATTTTGGGCTGATTGCTCAAATATATGTTTTTTGTTGTGGGCATGCATTTTAGCACTGTTGGCAACGTTTTAGGCAGCTGGCATGTAGGGCCTGGGGACAGGCCACATAAGGACAAGCCCAGTTGGTGAGGAAGTGGATGACTGCTCCCATACACGTTAGGGATGGGGATGGTTTTGATGCAAAGGCAGGATCTCGGCATGCTTGAGGCAATCCACTTAATTTCAGCTCTATAGAGCTTGTTGCTTTAAGGGCTTGAAACAGCCTCTTCAACTAATAACCAGCCATTCACCACCTCCTGGAAAATAATCCATATATTTTCCACCTGCTCAACAGAGGATAAAGCTGGGAGAGGAGCTTCAACCCTCAGGGGGTACTCCATGACCCACCTCTCATCCACCACATGGGCCATATTTCCCTGGGAGATGAGAGGTACTTCTGCCAGATTCAGCCCCTTTTTTGAGTAGGACATGAATTATTCCCAATATAAATATAGGTATTCCTGCCCAAAACTTACAGTTATATCCAGGTAAAACCTGTGTCCCCACAAGAACGCAAAAAGGCCAAACAGCGAAGAACAGCAAAGAACAAGGCTGCAGCTATGGCAGCATCTGCTATCACGCCAGCCCAGAATCTGGATGACAGGGAAGCATTTTCCGTTTGGTGGAACAACAAGCCCCCAACCAATAATAATGGGTAACTCAGCCCTCGAACCAGCAATTTGGGCTTGGTACACCCTTACAGGGGCTCTGAGCACCTACTGAAACTGAATTTACATACTCAAAACAGATTAAATTTTTTGAGGATGAATAGTTGGAGTTTCAAAATGGTGCACTGAAGTGCACAGTAACATGAAAACACGTAAAATAAAGGTTTCAAAAAGTAAAAATAAGCGCAAAGATGCTCTTGATGCCAATGACTATGCACCTGCTGATTCCCGTTCATTGAGCACTCACTCTAACTGAACGAAAAGATGCTAGAGCAATAAATTGGTGAGGCAGGGCCAGAGGGGGTCTTTCTCTCGCTCTTAAGGTGCTTTTGGTATCTTTAAGTATAGGGACGTTGAACATTGTTGTACTCAAGGCCTCTCCATCCCAGGCTAAAAAACTGAGCTTCCTTAAAAACAGCCTACCTGTGGACATCTTTGCCATTTAGAAATTTCACTATCCGCTAGGTGCCAAGGATACATAGGCAGCTATGCTCCTCTCTTCTCACTCCCTTTGATCATGCACTGTGAGGTGCTTATATGCTTGAACATCAACTTTATAATCTTAACCAAAATAAACCTTTCTTAATGGTCATGTGCTTGTAATGTCCTTTTTTGGGGCGCCGAAGTTCAATTACTAACCATTGTTTAACTTAACCTGTGCGCAGATTCTCTGGAAATTATCTCAGCTGTGGCTTCTCTTCCCCTCCCCCAATTACTTTGTGGTTGGCGACCTGAGCTTCTGGGCGAACCAGACCACCAAATGCATGACTTTAACACTTGCCCCCCACCTCAGGGGCACGTCAAACTTCGAGTCTTGAAAGCCACCTTAAACCTTAATGATACGATTCCCAAGCACACACCTTTGCTACCCAACTTGTCCCAAACCCATTTGCACAATGGGCTGCTGATGTCTATGTCATGCATAGATTTTATTATCGCTCTGTTGAATTTTTGCCCTCAAATCTTGCACCTACAACCAAAGATAAAACTTCCTATCAGGAATGTATAAGTGTCCTTTACTATGCGATGCCTAGCGGCACAGGCACCAAAATGTAGTAAACTCGCCTGGGTAAACTCCTGTCACCTACTTTTTCAAGCTGGATGGACACTAAAACTTCAGCACAGGAGTTCAAAACTACTTTTTTTGCTGATCCCCTATCAACATGGCCAGCCTTTAAAGCAAACACAATCTACAGGCATGCACAATTCATCACGGCACTTTTGGGATGCCTCAGCAGTCATTAAGCGTACCCTAGCAGAGTTGGAACACCTGGAGAGTAATGTTTTGCTGCAGAGTACAGCCCTGATTGGGGTCATACTTTTCATAGAAGTGTCCTCAAGTCTAAACACGCTGGTTAGATAACACAAGCATCGAGTTTGTGTTCTGTATAGGAGCAAAAAAATATTACGGTGGAATAACATGCTTTATCTACTTCTTACTCCAAGTTTTCAATTGGCACCAGAGCTAAGCCTGCACACAGCTGAGGCAGGCGGACAATACCATTGCAGATACACCAGAGGAGGTTTTAGCTGAAATTTATAGTTATTATCTGAGTTATACAAGTCTGACCTAGTCAAACCTGCCAAAATTGATTAATTTCAGGCTAGCGTACATATCTTCACCATTTCCTGGTACCCAGTTAATTACTTTTTTCACCCATGATGAACTCTGATACGCCGTTCACAGTGCACCACACAGGAAAATCCCTGGACTGAATGAGATTCCTTATGTGTTATAACAAAGATACTTTGATAGTATAACCTCCTAATGCTAGCCTTGATGAACAAAAGTTTTTGAGACACTCCTCCTTCCTGGTGGGCAATAGGCCTATATGGTAGCATTGTTCAAGAAGAAGAATAAACTAGGTATGGCGAACTTGCGGCAGATCTCCCTCACTAACACGGATAACAATTATTTACTAAATAATGGATAATTGCCTTGAATAAAGTTGCCACCGAGTTAATCTCCCATGAGCAATTTGGCTTTATCCCCAAGAGATTATAATGGGATAAAAAACACAACATAACCAATGTCTGCCAATCTCTGGCTACTAGGGCACTTGTGTTAGATCAACAGAAATCTTATGATAGGATCAACTGGGACTACCTCAGAGCCTGCCTTCACAAGTTCCAACTCTCCTCCCATTCCAGCAGCTGGGTAAGGTTGCTCACCAAATCAACCACAATGGCAGTGCGTGGCCAGGTTTCCTAACTGATTAAGCTAACCCTCAAAGGGGTATCCATCAAGGGGATCCTTTGAGCCCATTTTTATACTTCAGCCTTGACCCACTCCTCTGTAGTGTAAATGTATGTCGTACTTGTATTCATGTGCAAGGCCAGGCACCAGTCATTATGCTTTCATTTGTTGATGATTTTGTGTTTGGAGTCTCTAGCAACCATGATGCAAGCACACTTGATGCAACTATCCAGGGGTACTCCAAGGTCAGTAACGCAGCTCTTAACGCCTCTAAGACCAAAATATTTCTCATTGGCAGATACAAAGCCCACTGGTCACCAGGTTTCTTCAATAAAGATGGTCTAGCAGCTCAGTCTCTTATTAGCTTACCTGGTCGGTCAACCCAAATCGCCCTTCTTGTGCTCCCTTCTATATCCAGGCCCAAAGAGGGTCCAGCACGCCACCTGGGAGTATGGCTGGAGGCGGGAGGGTAAGCAACTTCTATAATGGAGCACCACACTTTAGACATAGTAATTAAGCGCATCGCCTCTCTCAGAGGCCAGCAAACCATCCTAAGGACGGTTCATGGTTACCAATTTTCTGCTTTTATCAATCATTTAATTCTCTGCACACATTATAGATTTCTATACATCCTTCTTTGCTACCCTATATGCCCCTATCCAAGGGTGGCTAGGCTATCTGCCCTCCACCCGCGCGTCTGGATGTCCTGTTTGGCCCGTGCTATAGTGGAGGTATGGGAATAATCAACTACGCGGACTCTACCTCCAAAATACTTGGATCCTGGGCTGCACAGGTAGCCAGACTTTCACTCCGTTCCTAGCACTGGTCTCACACATCACAATCCAAATTTTCCAGCGTTCTATTCCTCCACAACTAAGACCATCCCAACTCCCTTCTTAAATATCTGGCTTCTCACCTCTCTGCTGAGGGCCCCCACGAGACCCCAGCTTACTTCAAGCGGATTAACCTGAATATGTGGAGCACAGAATGGAGAATCAGCATTTAGTGGTCAAACCTCCCAGAAAAGTCGCTTTACCCCATTTCTCACACAAGAAGTCTATGGGCAAGTTGTTTTGCACAATTTGGTACCCCATTGCCCAGCCTCCATTGCCCGTGTTGACTGCCTTGATATACTTGACTTGCCCTACTCAATAAAACCCATAAGGACAATTGGAGGTACGCTGTCAGGGCAAAGTTATATAAAGTTTAATCTGGGTTGTCAGTTGGGATGCAGGAGCACCCTAAGGCGAGCCAGAATGCCAGAGGCTCTGCCGCACAAATGACGGTTAAGTGTGCTGGTATATGAGTACAATGGGGTGCTGATGGGCTGCAAATATAAAGGACAATCAAGCGAGAAACCAGGCTGTTGCAGTCCCAGGGCCAATGGGCATGGCCATCAGGAGTTGTGAGATTGCGAAAGCTTCCATAAAGGCCTTGACACAATAGACCCAAGTGACTACAGAGGGGATCAAAATTAGAAGTATGATTGAGACAGACCAGTAAATATGCAGGCCGCGGGGCCACATTGTAAATGGCATGAGGTTCAGCAAAAAATTATAACTTAAATAAATTTTAGCATGGGAAGATTTTCATTAAAGTTTAAAATAATAAAATTGACCATCAATTTTCTCAGTGTGTCACAACTGCTTGGAAAGACAATTGATTTTAGGGAATAGTTTAGAAAAGCATGGTAATGGGGCCCTCGAGATTTGGTCTAACCTGTTGAACTTTGAGAGAGAGGGGGAAAAGAACTTATTTTGAACTGACTTTGAAAGTATTGGCGGTGGGTTGAGTTGCTTTCAGTGTGTCCACGGACGCCTAAATTGCCAATTTTCTTCAGCTTCAATGACTGATGTAATGGCATCTCACTTAATGGGTTGTGGGACCTTATAGGCCACCCAATATATGGGAGGTCCCATGAGGTCAGGAACGGATTTGGGGCGCCCACCCACCTGCACCCAGTCGCTACAGCATCCAATTGTACAAGCGGTAAATGTTGGATGAGGATTTTGATGCTTCAAGGGAAGATTTTGAACTGGCGGCGACATTTCCTGATGGCCCAACGCCATTGGCGAGCTTTGCTAAGGATTTGACATTTGGCGTTTGATTCATCAATGGTACACGCCCATTGGGCCTTGTTCTTAATGCTTTGGTGTTATCAGATCTAGATGCCAAAGTCTTATCATCCTAACTTCATTTTAAACTTTCACCTCATGAAGATGTCAACTCTCTGATAATTTGGCACAAATCCCTATATTTTATCATATTGATTCATCCAAAGAAAGTACTGGAATGAGTGAGGGGTTTTTAAATGGTAAGCTGTTACCCATACTTGTCCGCACATATGGGTGATATCCCTCTGGGAGACAAGGAAGCTGCTGGCCTTCTCAGACCCTTTTTGATGAAAATGGGAACGCCACCTGTCCAAGTGGAGGGGGCTCTCTCTGAATTTACATTACCCTGCCCTTTTCCCAAAGGTGAGCGCCACCACTGGGGAATTGAGTGAGGGCCACATCCCTATGGGCCTTGGGCAACTTGATCACTATTAGCATAGTGATTTTTAGGGGAAGACGGGGAGCACCTGGGTGGGTGGCATGGAAAGCCTTTGTGAGCTCCAAGAAGTTGGCACAGTCTTGCATGCAACCCAGCTACCTTGTAGGTTGAATAGCCTTTCCATGCAACTAATACTGAATTGAATGGCATGAATGTCAGGAGACCAGGATGCCCTCACCTTCAGCCTCCTCTGCACCCTTTTTTCACAATGGCTCTGGGTCCAAATGGAATCGACCCCTTGAATGGGGACAGATGAGAGAAATTGAAGACCAGATGTTGCTTCCAGTGGGGCAGGAGTTTTAACCGGAAGCGCCAGTTCCCAAGTCTTTTTCCACCAAATGGGGACCCGTTTGCTTACATGCAAACTTATGTGAGGGAACCTGCATCCGCAGATGGTGCATGTCAAGCATTACGTGTGAACCCACCTTTATCTCGTGTGCCTGGAGCTTCTTCCAGTCCACAAACCGTTTTTAGTCACTATTGGCCTTAGTTAAATGCTCCTGAACCAGGCACTGTGTGGCCCAAACGTGCTGAGTGTGGTTAGCTGCAGCTGGTACCTCTGAATGAAGACACACGCTAACAAAGAAGGAAGAATTTTAATAA
>JAKSZP010011944.1:0-184825 GCA_022478985.1 Massospora cicadina
TAGATATTCTGGTTCTGAGGAATTGCGTGGGCCACCAGGGCTACTGGGGCCCCCAGTCCTACTGTTTTGATTAATGACTTTAAAGCAATTAATTAGCTGATTTTAAGACTTAAAGCAAAAAACACAAGCAAGAGACAGTGCTAAAGTTGTTTTTTTCTTTAGAGGGTTCCCTCTTAAACAAGATCTTACATCAACTAATTTATTGGATAGTATTGTTAATACTCATTATCATGTGAGACCAACCAAACCACTCAAGTAACTCAGCTTGCAGTCTTGAATGCTTCTATTGATCATTTGACAGCTCAGTATGGAGTTCCTGAGAACAAAATAAAATAGAATGTTTAAATTGGCTTCAATCTAAATAAATCCTCTTTGGTTAATCACCTTACATAATGGATTCAAAATTACAGGATAATCTCCTCAACTTACAACAACAAGTTAATTGGGTTCCTAATAAAACCCATATACCCAAGTCTGAACCTTCAGAAGCTAAACCATTGATGGTACAGCTGTTTATGTGTTATCAAGTGAATCCAATTCTTTCAAACCCGCGTTCAAGGATAGATTATAAACCAGTGAGAGTACCCACTATTCTCTGTTAGTTTATAACCAATCTATAGAAGATCATCCAATCACCAAAAAAGATTCAGCACATCATATCCTCTCTAAGATGGCTTGCTCAAAAAATTGTGGTTCCCCACCTTAAGGGTTTCAAACCTGGGCTCAAGTTAAGAATGCCCTCTGTAGGCGCTACAGTTCTCTAGACTGTCGCCGAAGTCCAAAGGTGGCTCAAAGCTGCAAAATCACAGAAAGGTCAATGAGTTAATGGATAATTGGTTAGGAAACCGAATATTTTATTAGGTTAATAGGATTCAATATTTATAGGGTGAGTGGGGACACGGTGCCTAAGGATTGTCGCAGCCCCATCCATTCATGATCTTTCCTAGTTTTCCAGATTGACCGCCTCATGGGCATCCTCATTGTATTTCACCGCCCACCTGACCAAATTGGTGGAAACGCTGTCCCACGTGACTCAGGAATTGGGGAGGAAGATCTTGAAGTCATTTTCGTTCAAATAGGTCAGGAGCCAATTTGGTACGGCTCAATTTAGAAGTGGGGAATTTGATTTGTTCATTATCTCTAATATTGACAACGCCCCCCTCAAGATCCTGTCAGAGGGGGGTATACAGCCAAAAGAACCAACCATGCACCTGATTGACTATGATCCCTTAGTTGATGTTGGCAAAGGAGTACTCAGACTTCACCCTATGAATGACCTTATAGGGTCCAGACCAAAGAACGTCTGCTTATTTTGTCAGCCTCCAGGTTGATGGTGATAAAAGAGAACAAGGTCGCCTAATTGAAAAGTTGGTAAAGAGGGTCATCCAAGATTAAATTTGGATGTCTCTCTTCCAGTAGTGGTCACAATCCCTGGGTGGCTAGGGCTTGAAGCTGGACAATTTCTTTGGCTAAGGCCCTCATAGTTAATTTGGGGTTCTCAGGTCTAGAGGATTCAAGCTATTGCTGGACGCTACTTGGTAGCCGTAGGTGCAAGCCCAATTAGGGCTTCAAGTGGGGACATCTTGATGACTCGGTGGTAGCTTACCTTGTAAGCAAGCAAAGCGCTCAGTAGTTAATGGTTCCAATGGGTAGGATCTGAGGCAGCTAATTTCCGTATAATGGAAATAAGAGTTGTGTTAGCACGTTATACGACTACATTAGTAGAGGAGTGGTAAGGGGCAGCGAAACTCTGGTAGTGCCAAATAGTGAGGTAAGTTCTTGTACTACCTGTGAGGTGAAGTTCAATCCATGTCCAAAGTAAGGTTTGGGGGCACCCATGCTGGGTGAAAACAGATTGAACGAGGAAGAGGGCTGTGACTTTGACAGTGGCAGCTGGGACCAAAATTACTTCAACCCACTTGGTTAACTGGTCCACGGCTAAAACAATATACTTATGGCCATGCAACCCAGTGGGAAGAGGGCCCACCACATCAATGCTAACTACATTGAAGGGCCCAGTCTGGGCAACAACTTTTGTTGGTATTAAGAGTTGGTTCGTCATTGAGACTATCAAGTCATATATGCCTCCAAGACCTCTTGGATGGTCTCTACCATTTGGTCCCAGTAGCATCTTGAATTCAGCCATTCGTGGGTCTTCTTAAAAGCCCCATGTTTCACAGTGAAATGCCCTCTAGAATAACATCAGTTCTGGAGGAGGGGCGGATATATGGGAGCCACTTCTTATTGACCTTCTTGTAAAGCAGCCCATCCTTAATTTGAGTGTCTTGTGTCATACTTCAGAGTTCAGCTTGGAACTCAGGAGTTTCCAACTCCCACTGCTCAGGTTGGCCTATTAGATCATACAGCCAGTCCTCCTCAGGGGTCAAATCTGCTAGTATCAGTAACCCAGAGAGGCCGTTGGCATTTTGGTAAAATGCGCCTGCACGATGAACAATGGTGAAATCAAAGCTCTGTAGTCATAAAGCCCACCTGTATAATCAGCATTTGGGTCCTTCATTTGCTGAAGACACCAGAGCAAGGATTGGTCTGTAACAATAGGAAAATGATTACCATATAGATAAGGCCAGAAATGTTTGATGGCTAGAAAGAAAGCCAGGCACTCCCTCTCAGTAACGCTATACTTCTGTTCAGCTTTACTCAGCGTCTTACTAAAATAGGCCATGTGATGGTCGACTTGGTTTTATCATGTTGAGTTAGGATAGCCCTGATGGTAACATCACTTGAATCCATAAACAGCAAGAATGGTTGGTCAAAGCATGGATGGAATAGAATGGGTTTAGTACATAGAGCAGTTCTCAAGGCATTAAAAGCCTGTTCTTGTTTGGGCCGCCATCCAAAAGGCACATTCTTCTGCAGGAGGTAGAACAGCGGCTCAGCTAGTTCAACAAACAAGGGGATAAACTGGCAATAATAGCCCACCATGCCTATGAAAACCTGGATATCCCTTAAGCTTTGGGGACGTGACATCTTCTTTATAGCGTCGACCTTTTCTGGTATAGGCTGGATGCCATCCTTGGAAACTTTGTGTCCCAGGAACTCCAGTTCTGATTGGAAGAAGGAGCACTTCAAAGGTTTATACTTTATAGAAGCCTTTCATAGCCAAATGAAGACCTACCAGAGATGCTCAATGTGCTCATTAAAGTTTAGTGAGAAAACCATAATGTCATCTAAGTAGACAAGGACGCATGAAAGCTTCAAGTCCCCAAGGATCCCGTCCATGGCACTTTAAAAGTGGCTGGGGAATTACAAAGGCCCTGGGGCATCCTTGTGGGCTCGAATAGCCCCTCATTGGCTATGAGCGCACACTTAGCTTGATCTTCAGAGGTGAGCTCAACTTGCCAATATCTGCTGGCAAGGTCCATGGCGGAAAAGTACTGGGACCCAGCAAGCAGATGGAGGGAATTGTCAATTTGGGGCAGAGGATAAATGTTTTTCTTGGTGATGGAGTTGAGTTGCTGGTAGTCCATCACCATCCAATGGCTGCCATCCATCTTCTGAACCAGCAGAAGAGGAGAGGCCCAAGGGCTGAATGATGGTACCTGGAGTTCAGCATTGAGTAGTTGTTTGAGTTCCACTGCCACCTGAGCTTCTTCGACCTTGCTTTTTTAGTAAGTTTGGGACTAAAAGGGGGAAGCATCCCTAGTTTCTACATAATGGTGGACCCCATTTGTTCTTCCGAAGTCATAAGTTGAGGCCAAAAATAGGTCCAAATACTCCTCCAACAACTCTTGAACCTTACAGTGTTGGTTGTCTGAGAGGTCTTTGCCAATATTAGTATCAACCAGGATGACCGATGGAGGTGCTTCCAAGCCAAAATCTCTAAAGTTCCCTGTAGTGAGCACCACGTTTGTCAGTGCTATAGTTCTCTAGACTGTAACTGAGGTCCAAAGGTGGCTCAAAACTGAAAATTTGCAGAAAGGTTGAGAAGGAAACAGAAAATTGGTAGGATACTAAATATTCTATTAGGTTAAAAGGATTTAATATTTTAGGGTGAGTGGGAACATGGTGCCTCAAGGAACGTCATGGCCCCATCTGTTCAGGATCTTTCCTGGTCTTCCAGATTGAACGCCTCGTGGGCATCCTAAATGTATTTCGCCTCCCACCTGACCAAATCGGTGGAAACGCTGCCCCACATGACTCAGGAATTGGGGAGGAGGATCCTGAAGTCATTTTCGTTCAGATAGGTTCAGGAGACAATTTGGTACGGCTCAATTTAGAATTGGGGAATTTGATTTGTTCATTATCTTAAATACTGAAACCCTCATTAAAAGAATTTGGAAGTTTGAAATTTTTAGTTAACCAAAAACAAGCTTTTATGAGTACTTAGTTCAAATAAGGGGAGTCAATAAAAGCGTTTGTAAAGCGTTTTTATTATCATTCCCAAAGTTTATCCTCTGTGACTGAATTACCATGGATTATGCTAATTTTGCTATAATGACTGCAATCTCCTTGCGTACTCAATTGTTGCTACAATTCAAGTTACTTAAAGGCAATTTTGGTCCATCCTCGACATAAAGGAGGCGTTAATGGTGATCCCTAATGAAGCAGTACACCCATCATCAGCTAGTAACTCTCAAACCTATGTTCATGTTTTTTCTCACCAAACCCAAATCAAGATAAGAGAGAACCCTGTGGTTATTGCGGATTATGTGGTCATAAGGAAAACAATGGTGGAAAAAACAGAATTACAAGTTGAAAAAAGTGGATGGATAGGGCACGAGGGTCCCTGTGCTGACCAACCTCATTTTCTTCAATCTTAATTTTTTGCTCATACAATGAGTGCTATGCGTTATCTGCTCCAGGTGACATTAATATTCTTAAAATATAATTGATATAGTTATTGCTTCTTATTATTTTTCCATTTTACCCTCTGCTCCTATCTGATCAGAATGTAAAGCTACTATGGGTACTTTTATAATTTCGATCCTGCATTTTGGTAATGGTGTAACTTGGGTAAAAGTAGTAGCACATAAAGTGAAACTTAAACTATTATTGATATGCGTTCACCCATCAATGTGATTTTGTCTTAACTTATGGAAGAATCAAGGTTAAGTTGAGTCTAAATCAATATTAAGAGCATAGAACTTCTGGCCCCTCTTGTACTAAATTATAAAGATTATTTCTCTCTGCCTATGCATAATGGAAACCTAGTCATTTTGGCCCCAGCTGTGGTGCTAGATAATGATTATTATTATCGTCTCTTGGGAAAAATATCTTTGAATGATTTTATTGCATTAATTAGTCATAAGGACAATTACCTTTCTTTAATAAGTTAATGAGTACCACTTTTTAAAGAGTACCCAAATGAGAAGGGTGAATTTAAACAACATGTTTATCTATTGGAATACCTTAATCCTAGTTTTTAGATTTGAATACCAAACTCTGGGGCCTGGAACCATTATTCTTCCACCCTCAGTATGTTTTGAAGAAGCAATGTTTTCATATTTAAAATAAACAAATTACAATTCCTCCCAAATCTCATGTTGTAACAGATAAGGAGAGCAAGTACTTATTCCAGAAGACCATGTATTAGAAATTTCAGGTAGTGCTACTCCATTTTATATATAAAGGCCTTAACTTGACCAGGGATCCTTGACCCTACATACAATGGAACTATCCTAGTGCTATTAGTTCTTTGCATATTGATCAATTAATTTAAATCAAATTTAATCCTATCACTTATGTGTAACTTAATCCTATACATGATTTATTATTTGTCGCTGGAAGTGGAGAGTAACATAATTTTGGGTTGGATGATAATCCTATTATTGCAAGGGTTAAGGTTAATTTTTGAGATTCACTTACTTCTGACCAACAACGAGAAGCTGAGGCTCTCATTGAACAATGTGGACATATTTGATAATGGTTCAGGAGATTATGGATAAATGAAAAATGTACAGCATCAAGTGAAAATAGGGGTTGTTACCTCTAAATGAGCCTGAATATAAAAATCCAAGTTTAAGGAGGCTCAAGTCTCCGTGGAATTAAAACAACTGCTGTAACCTGAGCTAACTCCTTCAAAGAGCCAATGGTTTCCTCTTGCTTCTTGTCCAGAAAAGAATGATGACATATAGTTGGTATGTATTATTGACGCTTTAATGCTATTATTCAAAAGGACTTATAACTATTATCTCATATCAACAATTTGTTAAGATTGTTGGCAGAATTTCAGTTCTTTTTTCCATTGACCTTACTGGTGAGTATTAAAAACTTAAACTTGCTCTGAGAGATTGTCAAAATGTGCTTTGATTTTCAGCAAAGGGTTATTTGAGCCTAATTGTATGCCAAAGGGGCTTTATAACGCCCTGCTACCTTTAAAGGACATGTATGGCTTATTTGGCGATATAAAGCTTTCTTGTGTCCTCAAATCTTTAGATGATGTCCTCATATTAATTACTCTTTTTGATGAGCACTTATTCCATTTTATAGTTAACATTAGCCAAATTTGTTGACCATCAAGTTAAAGCTAACTAAGTGTGCTTTTTAAAAACAAAATGGACTTTTTAGACTATAAGGTCAATAGTGAATGGATTTTGCTCTTATCTAATAAATTTCAAGCCATTAAGAACATGTCTATCCCTAAAAGGTTACGTTATATTTAAGTATTTTATTTATGGGATATTTATTGCTGACAATTTATCCCACAATTTGCTGAAAAAGTGCTGAGCCTTTAGCTTATTTAATTTAATTAATTCGGGGAAGGCTGACCAGGGGACAGTCACTTCCAAAAATAAACACAAATGAAAGAAAAAAAACGAAACTTAGTAACAGGGAAGGCACCCCAGAGAAGTAATGCTATCTCCTGTTGTCAGCGGGAACGCCACTATGGGAAGGAGGGGGAACGTGTAAAGGGACTTTAACCACAATTGAACATGTGTGGAGGAAGGGGTCAGAGTTGATGAACCAGACTGGGAACCAGGAGGAGACCAACTGATGGCGACGCAGTGGGAGGTACCCAAACATTCACGCTTGAAAGTGGTCCATCAAATGGGACCAGAATTTGTGGACAGCTTCTGGGAGGGTGGGGGTGGAGCCTGCGATGGCATCCAAGACAATCGTGTGGATAGTCCACATGGCGATTGTGACCACCAGAGCACAGAGGGAGGGTGGAAGAGGGGATACCATGGATATAGCAAACATATCCCTTGACAGACTGAAGGGATGTGCCTGATCCTGGCTAAGCAGACGTTGAACTTCGCGCCATATCGCTTCAGAGGTAGGGCACATCTCCAGGCGGTGGAACAGCATTCCATACTGGCCACACACGATGCAGGATGAGTGTAAAGCATTAGAGCGCTCAGCTGTACGATACACCCGCCTCAGGCAGCGCCACACATTGGAAAGGATATGAGGCAGCAACAGAGGGTGGTGTGCGTTACTAAAAATAGTCTTCTGGGTCTCAAGGGAATAAGGGATGTCCATCATGTCCAGGTAGTCCACCCTGGATAGGACATGGGGCCATGTGGGGATCAAGCCATCTTGAATGGGTAGCCCCTGTACCTCCTGTGTGAACTGAGGAGAGGGGCGGCCTCTCTGGGCTGTGTGCCCACTAATATGGATTCTCCATTCAGCACTCCGCATGGAGAGAAGGATTCGTTTGAAGTGGGGCGCAGTATCATGAGGACCTGCGGCTGATGGGTGGGAAGCCAGATACTTCATCAAGGAGTGAGGGTGCGACGGATTGGCAAGGCCCAGGGCGCGGGAGAAGTTGGAGTGGGCCGCGTGGGACCAGCGTTGGGAGAGGAGCGTAGGTGCGGTGATGGCTGGAATCCAGGTGCCTAGGATCTTGGCAGCATGGGCTTCAAAGTTGAGCAGGCCCATGCCACCACAACGACGAGGGCCAAACATGACCTCAAGCCACACTGGCGGTGGGCAGCCTGACCAAAGCCACCCTTACAGAAGGGCATACATAGATTTGAAAAAACCTGGGGAGAAGGCGATGGCGTGGGCTCCAAATCAGACTTTGGAGAGGAGCATAGAGTTGGCTAAAACAACCCTTCCAGTAAGGGAAGTAGTGTGGGCTCTGAGGGAGGCGATGCGCTTCATCACGTTGTCTAGAATATGACTTTCCATTACTGCTGAGGCATACCCGCCTGCCTCCACCCACACCCCCAAATGGCGGACAGGCCCAAAAGGTAGGGCGTGGCACGAAGGAGAGCACAAGTGGGGCGGTGTGGGGTGGTCAGAAAAGGCGAGCACGTGTGCGAGCAGATGGGTCAGGCTGGACACAGGTCACTGGGGCCAAGCAGGTCTGATACCGACCAAGGAGTATGATTTGCGTTTTGGAGGCGTTCAGTGCAGCATTACTTACCCGGGAATAAACCTGGATGAAAGCTTCAAGCGCGCGTGCATCTTGATTATTAGACACCCCAACCACACAATCATCAACAAACGCCATCATCTTGACTGGGGCTTAGCCTGGCACATGGACCCCAGTGAGTTGGGCATTCACGTCTCAAAGTAGTGGGTCAAGGCTGAAGTTATATAAGAGTGGGCTAAGGGGGTCCCCTTGGCGTAGGCCCCTTTGAGGGCGGACTACTTCCGTGAGGAAGCCAAGGCCACGCACTGCCATTGTTGCAGATTCCGTAAGCATCATCGCCCAGCTGATGAAGCGAGGGGGTAAGCGGAATTGGTGGAGGCAGGCCCTGAGGTATTCCCAGTTTACTCTATCATAGGCCTTCTGTTGGTCCAAAAATGCAAGTGCCCCAGAGGCTGTGGACTGGCACGCGTTGGCCACAGAGTGCACGTTGTCCCAAATTGACCTTCTGGGTATGAAACCAAATTGTTCTGGGATATGATGGCAGATGCTACAATCCCTAAACGGTTAGCCATGATTTTTGTTAAAATTTTTGTATCAGTGTTAGTTAAAGAAATGGGGCGCCAGTTGGCTAGGTCTATCTTATCCCCATTCTTGAAGAGCGTAATGGTGAAGGCCTCTTGCCCTCCTGGTAGAAGGTGCATATCTAGAAGGCTCTGGTTAAGGGAGGCAAGTAACAGTGGGGATAAATATTTGAAGTACTTCTTATAGAACTCATACAGAATGCCATCAGGGCCGAAGCATTTCAGATTTGGTGCACCACGGATGGCGTACCAGAGTTTGTCCAGAGTAATCAAATTCATTAACTCCAGGTATTGGAAAAAGTGCAGATGTGAGTGCTTAAAAGAAATTTTGCCATTTTGGCCAGCGGAATTGAATTATATTGGTACAACTTGGAGTAATACTTTTGTTTTTCAATTGCCACTTTGGCCAGCATATCCGCGATGGAATCGTCTGACCTCCGCACCTGTGTGCAGGCCATGCTCTGGCGTGGTGCGAAGAATTTTTTAAAAAAATAAGTGGAGCACGTGCCCCCCGCTGTAATATGTTTGTCCCTGTACTGAACACAAACCCGATGTTTGTGTTGCCTTTCAAGCGCGTTGAGGTGGGCGGCTGCTTCTGCCCACTTCTGGCCCCAAGCAGGGCTGTAGCCCATGGCTATGATGTTGGACTCCAGGTGTGCCAACTCTGCCAGAGCGCGCAAAATGATGGCTGAGGTAGCACATGAGCGTTGGGAGGAGAGGTGGCGAGCGTGGTGGATGGTATCTGCTTTGAAGGCTGACCATGTGGAAATTAAGTCTACACAAAATGGTGTAGTAAACATTTTTGCCAAAGTCACAGATTCCACTCATATGGAAAATCCTGGCAATGCGAGCTTGGGTGGATGGAGTTTTCACCAATGTGGAGCCCTAGCCACTGTACGGGTTGGTGGTAGGTTATTGAGACCAGCCAATGATTAGAGAAATCGATTTTTGATGTGTGGAAGTGGGAAATATGGGATTGAAATTGCACCGGTGCAAGGATAAGGTCGATGTGGGACATGGACCTTAACTGGCCGTTGTGGACATGGGGGCGCGTCATGTTCTTGAGCAGTGGAGCTTGCTGTGGCAGCGCATCAAACAACCCAAGGGTGGCCTTTAGAATGCGAAGTTCTATTTGACCCTGGGGTGTGTGGGATGAGGAAGGCCATCAGTCCATGGATGGGTTTAACCAACAGTTCATGTTGCCAACTATGAAAGGGTCAGGGGGTAATGGAAGGGATTTGACCAATGAGAAAAATTCCTGACACTCTCGTGCACAGGTTGGGGCATAGATGTTGATGATAGCATGTGCCACGTCAGCCCACAAAAGTGTGGCAACGAGGACTTGGCCATTGAGGAAGGATTCAGACAATAAAAATTTAAAAAAGTTTTTCTGAACAAGCATCCCACAGTGCTCAAACCAGAAGGAAAGGGAAGGGAGGAGCATGGTTTTCCAAGCGTTCTTGGAACCATGTGGACAGTGGGACTCCTGGATGGCCAGGATGTCCATGGGTAAATTTTTTTTGTAAAAAACACAGTTTTCTATCCTGGGATGGTGAGGCCTTGAGTCCGGCGATGTTCAACGTCCCTAAAGTGAAGGCTCCCCCTATTGCACCTTAGGTGTGAGGGGGTGGGCACCTGGGCCCACCAGCCTCCTCTGGATCCCCACGGGCCTTTACGGCAGTGCAGGTGTTTGCAGCAACACTATCAGAAGATTTGTAGATTTTAGCAGACAGGTTCGCGTTGGCTTTTGCCTTTGCTTTTGGTTTCCCCACTGTTGAATGAATTTTTTGCGGTGCGGTCAAGTTTGGTGCACCAACGTTCAGGTCAAAAAAAATTTTCAGGTAGGTTGAAGACAAAATTGGTTCCAACTGGGGCTTGGGTGCAAAGGTTGGGTGAGAACAAGTTGCCCATTGGATCCTTAGATTGGGTGGCCCAATCGGATTTGGCATCCTAATTTATTTTTTGAGGGATTCCTGAGTTGCTTCCACCACGAAGTTTCAATGTCCTCTTGGCGTTGGGAGTGTGGGATAGTAGAGGCGACCTTGGCCGCTTCCTTGGCCATGACCCTGCGGGCCTGTTTGGCCTTTTTTCATTCTTGAGGGGAGACAGGCTTTACTAGTAAGTAGCAGCCTTGTGCTCCCCATGGGAAGGCCTCTTTGGTACTGGTGGTTGGTTCATAGTGAGCCTCCCCATTGGTCATGGCCACCGAGGGGTGCTCTTGGAATGTGATGCCCTCCTTGGTGGGGCATGCGTGTGCCTTATGGCTGAATGTGTCACAGTGGGTGCAGATGGGGGTTGCGCTGTCCACGGTTACCTGGAAAGGGTGGGTGGTATGCCCCTTGATATTAATAAAAGTGGAGTGTGGGATCTGGGTTAGGTCCTTCGCAATCTCCTCAGTTGGGGTCAGAACTGCAATGGCTTTGCCAGTGCACAGGTGTTGCATCGGCATAAAGCGTTGCATCTTGAAGGATTGAATTTCGCTGTATATGGTGAGACCAGCTTTCAGGTGCTGCTCCAGAATGGCACGCTTGACCGTAGTGGGCAAAAAGTCAAATGTGAGGAAAATTTGGTTGGATTTTGTCCATCTAGTGCGCTTAGTTTTGATGACCCTCTGCCCTTTGGGGAGGTCAATCACAATGTGCACTGCAGCAGCTTCATCTGCTGCCTCCTTGTTTTCAAAACCAAGATCCAGCCAACCGCGTGACATGGAATGAGGTGTGATATACACTGCAGTCAAGAAATGAATGTGCACATCCTCACAAATCTTTCCCACAATGCTGTTTGCTGAATATCCAGGAACACTCAGACTTCATATTTCACCAATGAGAGTGGTTGAGAGTGCAGCATATTGATGTACTGGTTACATCGCGCCTGTCAAGTGAGGATTTCTGGGGAAATAGTAACCGCTGGTTTTTTATTTTATCTAATCCGCCAGTTTCTCTGGGGCATTTGCGAACGTTGGAAGTTGTGGGCCTAACACCTGTACCTTTTACCTTACTTTCCCAACTGCTCCATGTTATGGGCGCAAATTAATCTCCTCTGTGAGATTATCAAACTAAAGTCAGACTTGAATCGAATAAGTTGTAAAAGTGATTGCAACAAGAGAGAAAAGTTTGAGCCTTTAGCTTATTTATCACATAATAAAGTCCCATTCTATTGGGTAGATTCCCAACATCAAGCATTTGATCTTTTACATAAAGCTTAATTAATGCTCTGTTTTTAACTCATTTTAATCAACCTAATACTTTTCTTTTATTTACAAATGCTATTGATGTTGCTGTTGTGGCCATAGTGCAGCATTACTCTAACCTTGTAGATCACCCTATACCATTTTACAGTAAAATTCCCCTTAAATTTTTTTAAATATAGTTTTTATTTTGGGAGTACATGACCGGTTTTGATGTACTTGAGGGATGGGATAGGTGAGCAAAATGTGAATATTTTAGAGTGGGTAGTAAATAAAGTGGTTTGATGCTATTCACACAACCTTGGCATCGCGCCTTGCTGTGGGTTGCTGTTGGGGGAGACCACGGTTGATTTGGGTAAATGGGCTTTCCTTAAACATGTTTGTTGCACCATGAATTTTGAACATGTGTGAAATGTCACAAGATGCTACTAGTGCATGCTGTTTTAATGGAATGGCATCCCCAAACATCCAGTAGCCAACATTTTTGTTTAGGCTCAAGTGGAAGTTATTGACGGCCCTAGCTGGGCCAGACCCTTGTGGCTTGGAGTGGCGGCAACCCAGTTACTATGGATCGCCCATAATGCTAAAATAAAAATTATCTTGTTGCAATTAATGTCTCAATGCCTTGAACCAACCTGGAAGAGCCATTCCTCAGCTATGTGGTTGGGATTTGTGGATTGTAGCTATGCTAAGTGCACCATTTCTTCCCATACTCTTGCCGCTGTTTTACATGAAACATACCTGTGGAGCAGAAAATCTTCTTTGCTGCACACTGTGCACTGCCTGTGCATTGCTTTTGAGCGTTCCCCTGTCTAAAAAAGTCGTTTAGCAACTCTCCAATGCAGAGTTGTAATTTTGGGGTGGAGTAGAGGCTCGCTCAATATTATTTAAGTAGTATTATGGAGTTTGAGAGAGTGACTCATTCCCCAGAAATCCAGCTCTGGGATTGGCTGGATGCTTGGGCCCTCAGAATTCACATTGGCTGGTGACGCTGGGTGCCATCATGTTTTAGAATTCTCCATTTTCACCCATAACGTTTTATGAGGTTTTAGTTTGATTTTTGGTTCTATTTTTAATATTATAATATATCAGAGCATCGCCTTGGCCTCAGGTGTCGCGTCCCATAGCCCTACTAACCCTGGGCATGAACCTAGGCAATTGAATAGGGTGGTTGGGGATCCTGGGTTCCTGAGAGTTAAATTTCTGGCTATTTGGGTCCTTGCTGCTGATGTCCATGGAGGCGGACTCCCTTCTTGTGAGGTCACAGCACTGATCTATTTCATGAATATGTTTTCAGCGTTGCGTTCAGGGTCTATTAGCCCCATCCCGCCTTCAGAAGTTGGCCCCCTTAGTGTGGTGATCCTGGCTGGGGGTGAGCATGAGCACCAGAACCAAGGTTGTAGAATTGATGTGAGTTTTTAATTTTTTTGCTAAAGGCGATAGCATGTGCAGGGTACCAAATTTTTGAGAAGAGCATAGTGTTAGCAAGGCACATTTTCCAGCTAGAGATGTCTTCTTGAACTTCCACCTTGCCACTGTCCTTTGGATATCCTAAAGTAGCTTCTCTTCCAACTCTTGAGTAGCTATACCTGCACTTGTGATGGGGATCCCTAGGTGTTTAATGGTTTCCTTTAGGAAAGGCATCTGAAAGGGTGGTTGGATAAAGCTTGTTTTTTACACTTCTTCACTTTGCTTGTTTTTGTGAATTTTCTTTTGTCCTCTTGTTTTAGGGCCTGGGCGCTTAGCATCTGATAGCACCAAGGCTTGAGATTTGGTTTTGTTGAGTTTGGCTTAGGAGGCTTTTTTATATATAGGCTGATTATCTCCTCTACCTTTTTGGAATCCACCTTGGAGGAGACCCCTACCACACAGTCATCTGAAAAGGTCAAAACCCCAAGTGGTTTTGCCCCTTGCACTCAGTGTCAGCTAACGTTTTCTCTATTTCCCGTAGGATGGGGTCAATTGTGAGGTTTTACAGATAGGGCTAAGTGGGTCCTCTTGACGGAGGCCTCTTTCTGGTGTGACAGGAGGTGAAATAAATGCAGACCCTAGAACTGAGAAGGTGGATGACAGCTGATGGTTCGCTATCCAGGAGATAAAGGGTTTAGGGGAATCCCTGTTTGTGAAGTATTGCCGCCAAGTATTCCCAGTCAACTCTGTCATATGCCTTAGCTTGGTCTAGAAAGCAGAGTGTTCCATTAGATGCTCCTCCCAGTGTGCTTGTTACTTGGTGGTTGTTGTCCCAAATGCTCTTCCCTCGGGTGAAACCATGCTTTTGTGGGGCAATACACTCCTTGGCTTTTTCTGAGAGACTCTCAGTTATTATCTTTCCCATTATCTTCATATCTGCATTGAATATGGATATTGGGCGACAGTTGTTCAGGTCAGTACAGTCTCCTTTTTTGTGGAGAACTATGGTATATGCTTCTGCGCCTCCTGGGATCACCCTCCCCTCTTGCAGACTTGAATTAAAGAGAGATAGCATGGGATTCTTTATTACTTCATAGTATGCTTTATAGTACTCATAGGAGATGCCGTCTGGCACTGATGACTTGTTGATAGGGAGCCTCCGTAGAATTTGTTCTAGCACATCCTCCGTTATGGGTTCAACAAGGTTGGCTAAATGCTTGGCGTGGTTGGGAACAGCAATGATAAAGTAGTTCTTAACAGCTTCCTCTGTTGGGGCTGCCTTATACAGTTCTGAGTAGTAGGAAATGTGATGGATGCTACCTCTTCTGGGTTGCTAGTGGTTTGGCCTTCGCATGATTGGAGTTCAGTGAGACTGGCATTTTTTGATCTCGTTTTGTAAGTTTTTTAGGAAAATTTGGATGGTTGGTCCCCTTGAACAGCCCATCTGGCACCTGCTTGGAGGCATCCATGTGCATTTAGAGTTTGTGTTTCTTGACAATATGTGTCTGTTTCACCCAATCTCTGGACCACTGTGGTGAGTAGCCCACTATGGTGTGGGTATCTTTCCAGATGGCTTAATGTTCTCTGAGCTTTGGAAAGTTCTGCTATTTCCTTCCTTGTGTGACGGGATGCTGCGTGGGCTGGGATGGATAAAATTTCTTTTTTAACCTTTGTCACTGCTGCCATAAGGTTTCAGAATCAGTGCATTTGGGTAGTTCATCTACATGCCTTTTTGCTTGATCTTCTACTTGGACCAGATTCACGTTCTTTGGCAGAATCCTTTTCCAACGTTGGTTTTTGGGTGGTTCTTCCTTTGATTGAATACTAATTTCCACCATTCTGTGGTCTGATAGATGTAGGTCGATTGTTGCAAAATCTTCAACTTGTAATTCCAATGACACGGATATGAGTATCCAATCCAGTCTAGTGGCGCTGATTTGTTGATTGCCTACAATATTTGGCCGCGTTAGATTTTTAAGTATGATTCTGAGATTGGTTTGGCTTCTAGAAGACCTTTTGATGTCATTAATTGCTGTAATTGGTTCGATCCTATTGGTGGATTTGTGACATTTGGCCATCTTTCACTAGTTCCGTCCAGCAAGCAATTGAATTCCTCTAGGTAAATCGTTCCTTCTGAAAGGTTCAAGTCAATTAGGTTGCTCAAAAACTTCCCTTTTGTCCGCTACAACAGGGGCATATACTGAAGCGGCCTGATATGATTAGCTACTCCATTTTAAGGCTAGAACTAGACCCTACCTTCCAAATGGGAGTGGTAGTTGGTGATTGTGATGGCAGCTGTTGCTTTGACTACAAATCCACGAAAGCTTGTCCAGAATGTTCATAAAGGAAAAAAACCCTGGACCACTCTTCCTCCTTTCCAGTGGTGCACTTGCTCATCTGCAAGGCAAGCACATCCACCGGTGGGTTTATCAGGAGCCCTAGCTTCTTATCCAGGGACTTATTGGATGAGAGTCCTTCTATGTTAATAGTCCCAATCGTTAGCAAGCCCAGAACACCTGCTATGACTGCATAGGGCCAGATTGACCCTGTGTAGCTGCGGTAGTTTGCTTATATCTGGACTTAGTTATAGGACCCTCGTAAATGGTTTGGGCTGGTGGTGTACTTGATTGCCATTCTGGAGGCCCAGAGTTCAGATTTGGGCTCTCCATGAAGTGAGCACAGTTGTCCTCCATCCCGATGAGGGTTGAGAAACTGTTGACTTGTGAATTGGGTTTGTTAACTTGTACTTGATTAAGTTGGGCTCCATTGTGTACAGGTAGGAAGTGTGCGTCGTCCATTTAAGATTGGAATGTCCATTGCACATAATCTTGCGGCTTCTAGGCTGTTTTAGGGGCGGTCATACTAAAGAGGTGCTCTTGTTGTTGTTCAATGTTGCGCTTGGCTGCTTCCTCCAGAGCTGCTGCTTCCTTCTCCTCCCTCTGCTTCTTCTGCTTAGCCTTCTCCGCTGCCTTTCTGGCCTTCTTTGATTCTTTACGTTACTCTGGGGAGACTGGTTGGACCATCTCATAGTTAGCATGTGATCCTCAGAGGTAGGCTGTTAATGAGTCCCCCTGATCTATATCCTTCAGGCTTTCTTCACACTTAATAAACTATCTTCCCTCTCATGTAGCCGGACAGGCATTGCTTTTATGCCCTACTTTGTTGCAACTTATGCATATGGGCGGGCTCTTTTCTGGGCAGACCGAGAAAGGGCGAGACTAATCCCCCTTTGGGTCCAAGATGTACGCTTTGCATGGTATTGTATTGATTTCACCATCAGCATCCATGCTTGGGCGTATCATTGCTACAGCCTTGTCTGTAGCCAGGTGGGGCAGGAGGCGGTTTTTCTCCATATTAAAATAGACTAGTTCACCATATGCGCTCAGGACGCTTGTTAGCGCTGCCTCTAGGTAGTCCCGCGTTTCAGTGGTTGGGAGTCCTTCTAGTACTACAAACAAGTTTTCATCATCCCAAAAACGGGTGTTGTAATTAGGATATTGGCTGTAATTTGTTCATGCTCCTTGTCTATATAAGCTTAGTGTAGGTGACTAAATATGGGGCAGCTATGGCTGCATCTGCGGCCTCTGCAGTAGCAAAGTAAGGTCTAAGGTTCCCATTGTGAGTTTTCAGTCAAGCATACAGCTTCTGGGAAGTGTCCTGGGATAGCCTAACATACTACTTCATATTGTAGAGGTTCCTCAACTCCAAATTTAATGCGCAACCGAATTACTAGAGGACTTGGGAAATGCGTGGCTGATGTTGCTTTTCAGTGAAAATATTGGACCATCTTGAGACAGTCACTGTTTGAGACATATGGTCCCTTTTGCACTGCGGTTAAAGTTGAGCAGCTGGGCCTTTTGGCCCATTCTGTTCCCCTTCATCGCTGCTGCATAGGTGTTTGAGTTCAGTGGATTCAGTCGCTTTGTCATCCCCTGATTGAACGGCACAATTAATACAGATTGTAGTTGGTAGAATTAATTTAATCACCTGTAAACAAAAGTGATGCTTACTGGAAAGAAAAGCAAAATTCTCCTTAAAGCAGTACAAAATTACAGTATTGCTGAGAGGGATTGTCTAGTATTACTGTTAGCCATAAAACATTTTTGTCCATATCTCAATGGTAAACATTTCACAATTATTACTGATCATGATTCCTTAAAATAGTTGCAACAAATAAGAGACCATGATGAGTCTTAAGCTAAGTGGGCTCTTAAGAATAAATCTACGTTTTTAAATTATACATTGTGGTGAGGGACATCCATCAGAATGCCAATGAACTTGTTGAGTTGCATTACACAATTTTTTCAAAGCTTAGAGAATCATATTTTTGACCTATTTGGTAGGCATGAACTTTGGAGCCATGATAAAAGGAAATGTTACAAAGTTACAAGCTTTACCTGTTAACACCTCAATTAAAGAGTGTTTACTCCATAAGAAGATGGGAACCAAGTGGCTGCCTTATATTCATCTTTCCACTAGGACAGATACCATTATATAAGTTCATCAAGCCACTGGTCATGGGGCTGTCAATAAGACTCTTCAATGTCTAAAGGATTGCTGCTTTTAAGATAATATTCCTGAGATTGTGCATAATGTAGAGACTTTCCTTACTTGTCAGAGACAACATGGTGGAAATCTCATATTTATTTTTTAGCACTAGTAGTGCCCAACACAAAAGGGGGAGCCTCCATGCATCTTTATTTAGAAATGAGCCAAATTAAAGGGATTATTAGAAATTAAAAATTCCTAATATAGCCCTTAAGTTATCAGCCTAGAAACCAAGTCAGAAGGTGAGGAAGCTTTGAGGAAAGTTTTGTCTGGCACCCGCTTTAGCTGGAGGACCATGGCAGACAACATAAGGGTTGGGGCATCAGTGACATGTGGCATAATGAGTAAAAATTGTGGTTTTTCTTTGTTAATGAGTTGGCGGTGTCCATCGCCTCAATGTATTGAGCAAGTTGATACTCAGCGAAAGTGATGAGAGCAGGCACACAAATGAAAGACTTGATGAGCTGGTGGGTTTGAGGATAATAGGGGTCAAACAGAGAAGTTTTTGCCGCATCAATGCAAGCGCAGCTTGCTCCAAAAAAAGCTCCTCAATTTTGTATTTAACATCCTTTTAAAAATCATGGGGAATTTGGGATGGGAATGCCCTCAACAATGGATTCCATCGCACCATGAAGATGTTGGCAGAGGAGGGTAGTTGCCAGAGCATATGCTGCCTCTAACGCCATCTTGTTAATACTTTTATAAAAAAGGAAACCGTTTTTAGATCTAAAATGGCAGGGATCCAAATTGGGAGGATTTACAAAAAATTTCTTCAAGGCAAAATTGGGCTTAATATTATAAGGCTAATCTGTATCATCAACCCATTTGAGCGCTTCAAATGGATTTAAATTGGCTAATGCTTGGCCAGCTACCGGAGTTGGTACAGTGGCAGATCCTGATTGGCTGCAAATAGTTGACCTCAGCAGCTCAGCCAATACTGTCTCATCCATCAGCTCAGGATTCCATAATTATGGCGAATTTTTTAAAAATTTAAATTTTGATTGGCAGATTCTTTGGAAGCAGCAACAAAATTAGCTGAGGTTAGGAGCAGTAGGATCGCGCCCCACTCAAAAAATTTGGGTGAGGCAGCAGCTGTCCTGACGCCATAAAAATCCCATATTTCAGAATTAAATTTTAGCATTCTAAGATCCTTTCTCTACTATGAGTATTGATGTAGTGGGTCTTTTCCTACCGCTATGTAAGGATATCACCACATTATACTCACTAGTGATTATTTATATAGCTGGATTAAAGCCATTTTAGCTTCTAAGGAAATAAATTTTATATGGCGTCTCTTCACTTAAAAAGATTTTTATCCAACATGGCAGCATATAAGTGTTATTATGCAACGATGGTTCTAATTTTTTTTTCTCAAGAGGTGAGCAAACTTACCAAATTAATGGGTACATATCAATCGTTTATGGCTCCTTATCACCCTTCCATTAATGGCGCTGTCAAACGATCCAACAGTACCCTTGTGTCCATTATTAAAAAATGGCCCATTCTGACCCTGGAGAATGGATTTAATTTACCTAGTGCAATCTTGGCATACCAGGTTAGATAACAGTATAAAATTTGAATGTCTCCTTAAAAGCTCTTATGGTCGTGACCCTATTTTATCTCCAAGTGTACAGCCTATTATTGATATTGCTACTATCAAACTAATAAATTAGCTATATGGATAGTATTTGAAGAGATTATATGCTTACAAGCTCTATCTTTGAGCACTCTATCTACCACCTTAAGGGAAAGAACTCAGGCTAATGCTCATAGACAAATCTTACCTGATTATTAATAGGAGATTTTGTATTTATCACCCTAGACCTGGAGGGAGAGTTCACAAACTTGATTACTTATAGTCAAGACCATAATGTATAATTTAGCGTCATGTGCTTGAATATTCCATTGTGGTTATTGACTATGGTACCATTGTTAATAAGTCCACAGGTGGTTCCTTTGTAAATACTTGCTCCCTAGGCAATATCTTGAGGAAAACATTGTTAGAAAACTTGTGAGATGTCCGAATCTACTTAAGCTCAGGATTCAACATTTATTCATGATAACACCTCTCTGATTGAAGGTGTAAACTATTCTTCAGGACTGCAATCCTGCCACCAAAAGTTCTCTCAAAGTAGATGATCAGAGAGTTGAACAGAGCTATGGTCAAAGAAGCGAAAACATCTCTGTTTGACCCCTATTATCATCAAACCCGCCAGCTCATCAAGTCTTTCATTTGTGTGCCTGCTCTCATCAGTTTCGCTGAGTATCAATTTGCTTAATACATTAAGGCGATGGACACCACTGACCTCACAAACAAAAAACTGCAACTATACCTCCTTATGCTATATATTGCTAATGATTTAACCCAAATGCTGTCCTCCATGGTCCACCAGCTAAAGCGGGCGCCAGACAAAAGTTTCCCCAAAGCTTCCTCACTTCAGATATGGCTTTATAGGCTGATAACTTAGGGGCTATATTGTAATTTTTCATTTATGATAATCCCGTTGGTTGGCTTATTTTCAAAATAAAGAGGCGTGGCGGCTCCCCCTTTTGGGTTGGACACCACTAGTACTAAAAAACAGAGATATGGTCAAAGTTATTGGTCATATAATAAGAAATATATTTTCCCTTTGAGGCATGTCAATTGTTACAAAGTCATATCAAAGCTTCTTCTATATATTTCTAAATTTTAGTAATAGAAATATCAATTAGTTCAGAATTTTTTACGTTGACCTAATACATCAAGATACGTTAAATTACCTTGGAGAAAATTTACTCTAAAATTGCTAGTACCATGAATCTGATGGCTTTGTAGTCTTTAAAGCACTTTCTCCTTTGATTTCCGAATGAAATCCCACAACAATCCACGCATAGTTGGAGGAAGCCATTTATCTTCATGGTGAAGACCACTAGGGAGACAACAGGGAAGGACTTAAAATTTAACCTTTGTTAGCAAGTCATCCAGCCATTATGTCAGCGCTGCCTCTTCTTCTTAATATGGGTATAGAGGGCAGTTAATATTCACCAAGTCAACTGTCTATTGAAAGCGCAGGTCATATTCTAATGCAGAGGAAGCCTAATAGCCAGGGAAGCATCAAAAAAATCATTATATGGGAGAGAGAAAATAAGAGATCAGGTGGGAGGTCCAGGCATATGGTGCAGAAGCCAGAATAGGGTTTCTCAAAAAAGCTGGGAAGGCAAGGTATCAAAAAGCTTTATTTTCCTATACCACATGAGCTACTAAGTAAGATGTTATTGAGCATGAGTTCTGCATGTATATTCTGTTGGCGGCTACAACCTTTTACTAGTATTACTGGGTATATGCTTGGGTACCACGAATAAAAGTTTTAAAATTTAGTTACCCTGTACAGTGAACATTAGGGGTCGTTTGCCCATTAAACAAGCCTCAAGGGGTCAGATAAGTTCTTAGAACAAAGGGATCAGTAATCAAGTCAAGGTGCAGAGGCTCAGCAAGGTCAATGCCAATTAAGTTGGCTGCGGCACATATATCCCATAAGGGCAGGGCGCTGTTTATTTGCAATTAAACTGTGAAATTCACCCAGAAACATAATTAGGCATGATTGAGTTAATCTACTTAAACAACTGAGATATGTAAGATCCAGTGGCAGGAGTCATATGCATTCAGGAGATAAGGTCACCAGAGGAGTAAGGAGAGACTGTAATGTAATGAGGACTACTTTTGTTCACTCAGAGGCAAATCTCTATTCACTTTAGATCAAAAGGTGTTCCAAATAGGAGAGAGGCCTATTAGTTTACTGTGAAAAATTTCCTTGGCCCAATTTACTAAAGCCAGAGGAGGAGAAAAGCCTCTTGTGGGGTAGCCCATTAGAAGGACCCAGAGGTAGGAGGGACATATATGGGGAGCCCATGTATTTGGGTGTGAAATCATTAGAACACCATTTCCCTGAGTGGGCGAGGGCTGCTGAGCACCTGCAGGCTTAGTATTAGGGGTTGTCTGCGCCAGTCTTCTTGGCGGTCCTTGCAAAAGCTGAAGCTCAGGTCTGCTAATTTCTGCCTTAGTGGTCCTTGAGACTTGAGAAAAAAGTGATAAAGCCAAGGAATATGTTGCAAAAAGTGATTCAACTTTACAAGCCATTTGAAGTTAGAGCTAATAGAAGGGGTCAGGGAGGCCCATAAAGCAGAAACCATAATATTATATGGAGACCTAGATCTGAAGCCAGCTGTGTAAACGCTTCAAAATTATTTAAAGGGTCTGCACAGTTGCTTTTTGGGAAAAGCTGGAAAGCCTTAAGGAGTGATTCTCATGGGAAGTTAGTATAGCTGACATTAATGTAATCAGAAATATCTGGCTCTCAGATTTTAATGATAATTGGAAAAGTCTTTGTTCCCACTTATGGTCATCTCTTTCAAGGGATTCAAAAACTGCCCAGGTACGCTGAGCCTCAGACTGAGATATGTTTGTAGATTTAGACACAAGATGCAGCTACAATTTGTTAAAGAGGCCAAGTCATGCTCTACAACCTCTGCTGGTAGCCCTGAGATAGATCCTACTAGGGTCACATAGCATATAATTTAGCATGCAAAACTTGTAGGAGTAAGCTAAGCAGTCTGCGCAATGAACACTTGGCTAGAGGCGGGTAATAGTGTACCAAAGGACTAGAGGATAAAAATGGCTTTTGCAAGAGTTTTAAGGGTAAGTGTAGATATAAGAAACTGCATCGCCTAGGTTTTGGGACAAGGTGGAGGCTGCTATTTTTAATGTCTAGTTGATAATATCAGTAAAATGGCTAAGAAAAGTAGACCAGGCTGCAAGCTTGTTCTCATTAGATAATAAGAACACACATAATGCCAAGGGTAAATTCATTTGCATGACTCTTTTATGCAAATTTTAGAGGAAATGTAAGGGTTATCAATAAAATACATACCAAAGACCCCACAAACATACTAAAAGCAGTTATAAGGGCAACTGCAGGTCTATCTTGGGCAGCCCAGGTAGAGGGAGTGGTTGGGAGGCCAACAATGTATCTGGTATCAGTGATTGCATGCTTTTAACAGTATTAGCTGTGGAGACAGATCCCTTAGACAAGAGTGAGGTTTGCATCACATAGAAGGCTTAATATCCCAGTTAGTGGTTGTTTTAAGGCCTCATATATGAGAAGTTATTGGGCCCAGGAGGAGATCTGTGAGCTAACAGAAGGGTAGGCCAGGTCATAGGAACCCACTGCATGAGATATTTTTTGAGAAGTGCTCACCTCATGTTGCACTGTGGCCAGTTGACCTGGGTACAATGGAAAAAATTTAAAAGTATTAATTTTGATGGGAGAAATTTAATTTTACTTTTTTTAGAAATGAATTTAACCAGCGTCAATCCCACAAGTATTCAAACCCTTTTGTATTTTAGAGCAGCATAGAGGGGTTTTCTTTCTGCTTGACATCACTTTCAAGCGATTTTAATTAAAAAGTAACTGTTAATTTTCCATCACCACATACACCACATCAGTGTTCTATTTATGTCTGCGGATCCACCATATGCTGCCCCATTATGGGGCTGCGGTGCTCCACTCACTAGCATTGATGGCCCAGCAGGAAAATGCATGTGGACTGGCTTATCCAGCCCACCTAATGCTTTGGGCCAATTTGTCCCTCCAAGGGACTTATTATTACACTTAGTGCGAGTCCACCCAACCTGCCCCACCCCCAGCCCTACCCTGATCTAATGTTTGCTTTTGCCTCCACATCAAATATGGATGTCTCTTCCCGTATGCTGAAAAAGTGATAATTGAGCTGGCAACAGCCACATTTGCACCAGTTGAGTTTATTGACTTCCGCCCTTACAAGGGCTATTTTGATATAGGCTTTCCCACTGAAGAAGATGCAGCCGCTGCAGCAGCTACGCCATTAATTTATAAAAACACACCCATTACCACCACGTGTACACGCCTCCCCAGTGATACCACATTTGTGGCAACCTTTGCAAACCTTCCTTCACACCTTCCCTCTCAAACACTCTATGAAGAATTGATGTCAGGGATGTCCAAATATGGCACAGACCCCATCCTCCACTTCCTTGTCCCGAGCTGTGATGAACAATTAGTGGCACCGCGGGCAATGGCTACCATTACCCCCCACCAGCCAACCATAGCACAGCACATCCCACCGCGTGCCTATATCCCATCTGCACCGGATCACTTCTTTTGGGCTTGCACTAATAACGGCTGCACATTTTCCCCCTCTGCCATGAGTTGGACCACTCCAAAAAGGCCTGTCACCACAGTTCAAAAAATGTGGAAACCGCCAAGCCCACATGTGAGGCCACACAAACAGCATTTAAGTGAGGATTTTGGCTGTCCCCACCCCCTCAAGCAGAACGTTTGATAAATCAGCAAACCTTTGCAACTAAAGCCCAAGCTGGTCAAATTTCTCACAATATACCCAATTGGGAGCAGGTTTGGACCCAAATTCAAACCAAACAATTTCCCGCCCCAAAACTTATCCAATCACAGCCACATCTCTCTGAATCAATTATACTTAACCAAAAACTCTGGGACTTATTGGATGAAATAACCAAATCTGGAGAACTTTTTCACCTCCAGACTTTCTAATTAATTTAGAACCATATTTGCCTTCAGACTTTGATGCCCTATTACCACAAAAAAAATATATCCCCAAACCCACTGCTACCCCATTCTTGAGCGACCATCAACTTGCTGAGGCTGCGTTGGCCTCTCCTGATAGTTGCCATCTCTGATCAGCTGTGGCACTCTTGGTTGCTGAATTTAAAGAAGGACTACATTTAGCCAGAAATCCATACCGATTTCCCTGAGGTTGCAAAAATGGAAATTAAATGGTTAAAAAACACTGCCACCTCTGCTGTCAAGCACGTGGCTGCACTGGTAGAATTTCCCCCCACCACATGTATCAACAGAGCCAATATTACAAATTTCGCCCAGTTTCCTGACGCATACATACAAACTGAACACTATGTTGCAAAACTCCTGGAGGCTTTGCTCCAGGACCAGATAGTTACTAAAGATATTAAAAAATTATCTTTTTCACCTCAACCCACATCCTGTGGATGCCCCAACCCTCTTGCTCTAAGCTTTGATCTGTCTCTTCAATGATAAAGATGAGATCAATAATTTTCCTGATCCCCCTCCCCCTCTGCCATGGTGGGACAAGCGGTTCACTACTGCTACACCTGGTAGGTTATTTTCCTTTTGTTTTGGTGTCTCACAACACATTTAGGGCTTTTAGTTTGTGTTTTTAGTTCACTTATTTTGTTTTATATTGGTAATGTCTGTCCCCTGGGATGGCTTACCTTGAATAAAATATAAAATTTAAAATAGAGCGGCGAAGAGGTTTTTTTTGATTCCATCTAAGAAATAAACTGCCTTCCAGTAAGGCCAAAATAGTTGTTTTGACTTCATATTAAGCTTTATAGTTCAAAACAGTTGTTGAAAAATTAGGGCAAATGACTTTGGAATTTTGATAGCAAGTCAAACGGCCCAAAAAATTGGACAATGGAATTGAGGCAGAGAATGGACTTGGAGGTTGTATTATAAAAATGCTTTTATATTGATTGGCTGAAGATCGAGGTTGGGGAGCATTTGGGTTTAAGTATGAGGTTGGGAATGTTGCAAAGGCTATATACTTCTCTTTCTACTTGGTTTGGTAGCTGAATAAACCTCAGAACTGCTTCAGGGATGTGGGCAAGCTTAGAGGAACGATTAGGATGCGCAGTGGGAGATTCCTCATCTGGTTGTGTCTTTAGCTGGGTAAGAATTAGAGTTTGGTGGCCTGGGCCCTGCGCCCCTGCTCTTAAAGTCAAAAGATCTCTTGAACACGATTGGCATATTCTCAAGGTAAATTTGACTTGATAGAAGGGTTGGCTGCAGAGAATGGAAACCTTAGCTCTCTTCAATGGGAGGTCACAGACCTAGAATTTGTTCATGGTATGAGTAGATCCCATATAATGCAGAATGGGATAGCTAGAAATGACAATTAGCTATTTTTTAAGAAAAAGCTTCATAATATAAACATATGGGTGCTGCCTTGAGATTTACACTTATATATTCTATATTAGGAAATAATTCACTATATGCGATATTACACTATTTCTTTAATGGACTTATCAAAATAAAGATATATTCCAGGTAAGTTTGTCTTAAAGGTAGTTTAATAATGGCAAGAAAGCTTTGCATGGTAGGCCTACCTTGAATTAAACCATATTAAAAAATTTTACAAACTAATTTTAGTGAATCAAAACATTTCTAACTTTTTTCTTTTTTAGCACTAGTGGTGCCCAACCCAAAAGGGGGAGCCGCCACGCATCTCTATTTTCAAATGGGCCAAACAAATGGATTATCATAGATAAAAAAATTCCTAAAATGACACCTCAGCTAACAGCATATAAAGCTATATAAGAAGGTGAGGAAGCTTTGATGAAACTTTTGTCTGGCACCCGCTTTAGCTGGCGGACCATGGCAGACAACATTGAGGTAGAAGCATCAGCAACATGTTGCACAAGGGGGTATAATTGTGGGTTTTCTTTGTTAAATAGGCCGGCAGTGTCCTTTGCCTTAGTGTATTGAAAAAATTGATACTCAGCGAAATTGATGAGAGCAGCCACACAAGTGAATGACATGATGTGCTGGAGGGTTTTGGGATAATTGGGTCAAAAGGAGACGTTTGCTGCGCCTAAGCAAGCGTGGCTTGTACCAAAAGAAAACTCCTCAATTTCATACTTAGAATCTTCTTCAAAATCATGGGGATATATGGGGATAGGAATACCCTCAACAAGAGGCTCCATCACCCCGTGAAGTTGCTGGTGAAGTAGGGTGTTGGCAGGGGCAGCTGCAGCCTCAACTGCCATTTTATTAATATATTTATAATTTGGAAAACTTTTTTTAGGGTGAAAACAGTGGGGACGCAAATTGGGAGGGGCAACAAAAAACTCCTCCAAAGCAGAATCCAGCTTCACATGATACAGCCATTCATCCTCATCAATCCATTTGAGAGCCTCAAATGGATTGGATTCAGCCAGCACTTGGCCAGCCACCAGAATTGGGGCAGTGGCAGTAGCTTATTGGCTATGTGCTGTTGACCACAGCAGCTCAGTTGAAACTGGTTCAGCCATCAACTCAGGATTATGTAATTGAGTCAAATTATAATTAGAATTTAAAATTTTTTTTGTTTTTAATTGGCCGTTATTTTTGGAGCAGCACCAAATTGCCCTGAGGTTAGGGGTGTAAGGAATGATACCCGTTAGAAAATTGGGGAAAAATGGCCGCCAGCCCAACTAAGGGAGGAGTGGTGGAAGCGGTGGAAGCGGAAGTTGTGGGGCACTTTCACTTTGAGTGGTCAAGCTCAAAGCATAAGGGGCATATATCATGGTCGTTTTTGACATGTGCCCAGAATGGGTGATGAGGGGCAGATCTGATCATAGTGCAGGGGGGAATCATGAGATGGGAATCACAATGAAATGGGAAGATCATTGCAAAGGCGCGAGGCTCTGCCAGATGATCCACCTCATTTGGAACCACAAACTGCAACATGGGGTCTGTGCTGTAAATGGCCAAACCCTCCATGAGCTCATGGCGAGACGTTTGGGGGAGAGATGAGTGGGCAACATGGTAAACTGGACCACTAAAGGCCTTATCCAGGAGTTAGTTTTGATTGTTAGGGAAGGGAATTTCTTTAAAAATTGCAGCTTGGCTGCTGCTGTTGCATTGCTTCAGAATGGAAGCCAAGATCAAAGTACCCCTTAAAGGGCCAGAAGTCAATATATCAAGCAGGTTTAAAAACTGCTATGGCTATCTCAATGATGGCTGCTCTCAAATATGGGAAGAGATTCTCATATTTGACTTGGAGGCCAAAATGCAAAGTGCTCCATGAGAGCACCACCTGAAGGCTTACAAGGTGGTGAGACAAGTCCTGAGGGGGGACATAATGGCTGGTAGCATTGAAAGGCTAGAAGAGACAGACTGGGTGTGCTTTGGCAGCAGCCAAAAAGGTGCCAGATGGTGGCACACCACCATACCAGGCTGGGGCAGCAGTCATCGATTGCATTGACATGAGTAAATTTTTGGCTCACTCAAGTATTTATTTTTTGTATTTTTTCTTAGAAGTTCTGAATTTGGCTTCAATTTAGCTATCAAAGCAAAAGAAAGTCTAAATTTTTTTTTTTTTCAGTATCACTAAACTATCCATGCTACAAATTTTTGTAGTGTCATGGATTTTACTGAAGAGGGTGATTCATTGCCCATTGGTAGACTTTACCCTGAAGCTAAAATAGGGGTCAGAAAATATTAATTAAAGAACATAAGTATATTGAAACTCTGATAAGGAAGTCTATTGCCAGTGACAGCCTATAAGTGACCCTGGACAGATTTCATATTATGAAATAATTTATTATGATATTCATATAAATGTTAGGATTGGCTATTAATATATTTTATAGTAAATTGAGGGACAAAATGACACAGCTGATACTAGAGTTTGCAAAGGTTTGACTATGACACTGTTAAACTGGGAGCAAAGGCTACTCAACTTCCTCTTCTGGAATGCGCGCCAAAAATTTATATGTTTGGGATCCGTTTACTTTTTTAGGATAGTAACTTACTTCAGCTCCCTTGTTCAACTGCACGGATTCCTTGTAAGTGTGTTGTTTAAATATTTTATTATAAAATTATATGTGGCAGTAATTGCATGAAGACTACTACTCTAGTTGAGCTTCTGATAGCCAAGATGGTTATTAAGTCCAACGCCATTCTGATACCTGTCCTAAACTTGAATGGTCTTGAATATTGATAAAGGCTTATTCTCTCTTTGGTAGAGCTCAACCTTGGCTCAGATTCAGAGGTTCTTACAGTAACTTTGTAGATCTTAACATAGGATTAGGTTCAGTGGTGCTTCTTCCTTCTTGTCATGTAGAGTCAGTGAGATAGCAGTAAAATAGGCAAAGGGTCTTATTGTCTTAAAACTCAAATCACAAGCGCAAAACAGTCCAAAATTATAAAAGTAGAAAAACTGTATTTATCTTTCTATCTAATTATCTAATTATCTGCTTTATTATAAAACCAAGGAAAACTAAAAGAAAATTCAGCGTTCAAATCTTCTGTTGGCATCTTAATTGGAAACGGCAGCTGTTACTGATGAATTAACCCTACAGGGTCACATGAAATGAAATTTTTCTTATTGATCTTAAGCTTATCTCCTGCCAACTCTCAATGCAACTGTTCTGAGTTGAAACGAATAGTGTGTCCCAACGCCTTCATCCAACTCTCATCAAGTACCCTTATTAGGTAACAACCTGATTAGATAATGGGACACGTACCCTTAAACAGCAGGTTGCGATCTCTAAAATGTTAAATCACAAGTTGTTATATTACAGGAGGCATTATACGCCCAGAAACTCATAAACCCTTTAGCCAATTGGCAACTAAGCCCATCAAACTTTACAACTTAATTAAGGCATCATTAGTAAAATTGACAATCTATTCACTTGTTTATTGTTGAATCACCACCAATAAGAATTAAGCAATCTGGAATATTGATATACCTGATCAACTACAGCGAATTACCTAATTTTTATTAGGATAATACTCAAACAATAATTATTGTATATAATCAATAATTCCCACATCCACTAGAGGGATGTTCCCCCTAGTGGACAAGCATATGTATTTAAATAAATAAGGTGGGTTATTTGGGCATATTTAAATCCCAACAGACACTTTATCAAAACAACTTATTATTACCCATATAACCTAATCAAAATAATGACATCTGCGCTGATTAATGTGAGGTCATTACCCCTAAATCTAATTCAAAAGGTTTACAAACATTTAGTATACCTAGAAGACCCAAATGTATTTAGAGAAACATAATACCGCTTGTTCATAATACATTCAACACTTCAAGTACTCCTAAAAGTAATAAGTTTACCCATATTTAATAAAAGATCAATTCTTTTCTACATTTTCATTAGTGTATATCATCTTTCTGTTCAGTGCTCATCTATAGATTTTGGTGAGAATAACGCTGAAAATATTTCTAATACTGATATGATAACATATCAGTTAAGCTTTATTCTTTTTAGTAATAAAATCTATAGATTATTTCAGCCTAAACCCATCAAGTCACATATGCGCTACCTAAGTTCTACAACTTTTATGTGGGGCATGGTGAGTGTCATTGTTTGATTTTAATTATCATTTATGTCTGATTTGATTAAAGTTGTAATAACTTTAGACACCAAATGAACCTGGCTTGAGTATGACATCAGTCAGAGAGCTATGATTGTAAGGAAACTGTCCATTCATTATGGGTGTGTTAATACCCAGTGGAAGGTTCATAATGGCAAAGGCTAAGTAGGCCTAGAGTCTTGGAAATAGTGTTATAGGGGTTAATTGATGAATATTATAGTTATAGGATATTTAAAACCCCCATAACAAGATAGATGGATGCCATGGGGCAGCTGTGAGTCTTTTGGTGTACCCTCAGGAGAGGAAGAGGCAGGGAGGATGAAAACTCCTCCAAGTTCCAGGGTTGCTGGTTTTGGGTGGAATCAAATTAAAACAATGAAGGGAACATTATGGACGGATCCAAATGTATTGAATACATATTTACAGGTTGAATTAAAGTCACATATGTGCGAGGAATGTGTGATAGATTGGCAGTAAAGATCAGGGACGCTAGCTCTTAGCAGTTTAATCATTGCATGTTAAATCGCAGGATCAGCGCATCAGAATACTTGCTCCAAATCTGTAATAACATTTTGCTGATAACAGCATAATTACAAATTGACTTGGGGCATAGAGGTAGGATGTAAAGGCGGATTTTAAAACAAAAACAAGGAAATAAATAGGTTTATTAATTTTAAATTTATTTGAGGTATGCCGACCAGGGGGCGGACATTACCAAAATAGAAAACCCAAAACTAAACCAACTGAAAACATGAACCAACCGCCCTAAACGAGCAGCAAGACACACAAAAAATGAGAAAACAACCTACCAGGTGGCACAGCGGCGAGCCACTTATCACACCATGGCGGAGAGGGAGGGGGGATCAGGTTTATCATCAGGTTCAGCATTGGAGAGGTGGATCAAAGCTGATAGCAAGGGGGTTGGGGCATTTATGGGATGAAGGTCAAGATGAAGTAGATAAATGTTGAGATCAACAATTTGGGCCTGGAGCACATCCTCTATGAATTCAGCAACATGGTCTTCAACTTGGATGTGGGCGTCAGGAAGCTGGGCTAATTTTGCAATGTTGGTTCTGGTGACATGTGTGGTTAGGGAAAAATCTTCCAGCTTAGCGACATGTTTGACAGCAGTGGTGGCAGTTTCATTAAGGCGTTTGATTTCATCTTTTGCAATAGCAGGGAAATTGGTGGGTCATGGAGTATGCAGCCCTTCTTTAAATTCAGTGACGGCTTTTGCCATGACTTTGCAGAGATGACTTTTTTGGGTGAGACCAATGTGGCCTTGGCAAGCAGTGGTCATTTTGGAAAGGGGTAGCATAGGGTTTGGGGACATATTGGTTGGGCGGGGCTGGGGCATCAAAGTCTGAATTCAGATAAGGTTCTTAAGCTAATTGGAAAATCCAGTGGTGGGACAATTTAACCAGATTTGGTCACTTCATCCAACAAGTACCAGGGCTTTTGGTTGACTTGGATTGATTCATTGATAGGTGGTTGTGGTTGGGTAAGTTTTAAGGCGGGAAAGTTTTTGGATTGAATATGGGTCCAAAACTGTCCTGATTGGTTGTCAAGGGTGTAATTAGCAGTCTTGGGCTTGGGTTGCTAGATTTTGCTTCTGATTCATCAAGCGCTTGTCCTAGGGGGCAGCTAAAATCACCACTTGAACGCAGTTGGTGCAGCCTCTTGAATGGGGTTGGCAGTGTTCACAGGGTTTGAATTTTATTGACATACTTTTTTAGTATGGTTCAACTCATGACAGAGGGGGCAAATTGTGCGGCCCTCGTCAATGCAAGCCCAAAAGAAATGGTCTTGTGCAGATTGGATATAGGCTCACAGTGGTATGTTTTGGGCCATGGTTATCTGGTGGGAGGTAATGGTGGCCATCGCCTGAGGTGCCACTAGCGCTTAGCACCACTTGTGACAATGTATTGTAGGATGAGGTCTGTGCCATAAGTGACAGCCCTGAAATCAACTTATCATAGAGTATTTGAGGGGGAAGGTGGTAGGGGTAGGTTTACAAAGGTCACCACAAGTGTGGTATCATTGGGGAGACATGTTTGGGTGGTAGTAATGGGTGTCTTTTTATATATTAAGGGCATTGCTGCTGCAGCGGCCGCGTCCTCTTCATTGGGGAAGCCTATATAAAAATAGCCCTTGTAAGGGCGGAAGTTGATAAATCCTCTCAGTGCAAAGGTAGCCATTGTCAGCTCAACAATCGCTTGTCAGCATATGGTAAGAAACATCAATAATTGATGCAGAGGCTTAAACAGATAGTGGATCAAGGTAGGGCTAGGGGATGGGGGCGGGTTGGATGGACTCCTGAGAGGTGTAGAGTTAAGTCCCTTGGAGGGACAAATCGGCCAGAGATTATTGGCAGACTGGATGAGTCAGTCCACATGTGTTTTCCTGCCAGGTGTTAAACGCTATTGGGTGGAGCACCGCTGCCCCACATTGGAGTGGCTGGCGGTGGAGCCAAGGGCATTAGCTGGAAACGGTGATGCAGAAAGTTGATGAAGGTTTAAATTAACTTTTGGATTAAAATCGCTCAAAAGTGGGATTGAGCGTAAAGAAAAGCTCCTAAATAGATTTATTGAAAGGAGATTAAAATAGTGAAAAGCATGGTAACATATCCTAAAGTGGGGCTGTTGCCTTTGTACTTAAGAGGGGGAGAAATAGAGAGGGTCCCATTAAACTGGCTTGATCCTAGACCCCTGCACTAGTTCCTAATTGATTAGTTTAAGAAGAGTGTATTAGGTTGGGGGGAATATCTGCACAAGTTTATATTACATAGTAAAAAACAATATATCATGTTACATATCAAAATTAATCAAGATCAATAGTGCTTTTTTGCAAAGATTTGTTCTGACTAGTAGGTCATTAAATCCAGTCTTGCATGAACACATTCTGACTGAGAGACCAATTGTAATTACTTATATGTAGATTAAATGATCTGGGGTTTGATGTGCAATCTCTTTTACTACTAATGATCCAATCTGACTTAACAGACTCGTTGGGGATAATAGAGTTTTTTGGGCAGGGTTGGCCGAATTATTGCATATTAGAGGCAATTAGGCTATTCTTGAGATAAACTCTAGAGTCCTGCCAAAGGTCCCTATACTGATCCACCTTCCTAAAAACCCCTTCATTCATTTTAACAAGGTAGAAAAAACGGAGCAGAAAGGGGGATTCCTTGGAGGTAAGGCATTAAATAGTCGCTCATACTACATGAGCCAGGTCACTAAAATAGGTTATAGGAGCTACAAGAGACCTGGGGTCCTTTTTACACATAGAATATAGTGTATAGGTTCCCAATACCTCACTTACCATTTTGCATACCTTTGCATCAAAATAAAAGAGAGTTACTTAAAGTGATTTGTAAAACAGTAAAAGCTAAAAACTGAAAATCTTGTCATTAACAATAACAAAAAGGTAAGTTTTAATTTCTCAGCATCTCATCTTTTAAGTATTTATGTGATCAATATCACTTTACATGCAGTAGTTTGGAACAGGAAAACTTACCGGAGCATGAACTAAACTTTTTATTGTTTGTGTTGTAAATTTTCAGTTTTGACGGTTACCTTTACCAAGCAATCATGGCAACTACTTACAGTTTGGTGTTGCAATATCTCAAATTATGAGCGAGGTTTTAGGAACATCATCCGTTACATAGAAGAGTACTGCTCACAATCTAGGCAGAGGGGCTGGGCATCTGAAATTACAGCATTTACCTCAACTATGGATGAATAAGTGACCTCAGTATGTTAATCTGGAAGGCCCCTGCTAAAGGTCACTCCATGGATATTACAGTTTATAAAGGATTACATTTTTACATTTCCCAAAGGTCAGGAAAGACAAAAGGCGTACAAAGTAATTTTAGAAAATCACCACTTTACCTCCTTGAATAACCCATTCTCTTAGAGACTGAGTAGGCTAAGAGATGCTGGTCCTCAGATCAGCAAAAACTACTTTAGATAACACAACCCTCAGAAAGCACATATAAATTAATTAATATAAATAATGAAAACTTTTCATATCTATTATTATCAGACCAAGGGGAGAACATGTTATCTCTGGATGAAAACTTGCAATTTTCAAGTAAATACCAAAGTGACCAAGAAACTATTGACAAAAAAGCCTAAGCCCTCTATCTGATGAGAGGTTGGCCATTTCAGCGGATGCAAGTTGTCTTCAATGCGCACCAAGATGTACCACAAGCTTAAACTAAAAAATTGAAAAACTAAAATAATTGGCATAATAAGTGTTTTTATAAATTTAACAAGGGAACATCAAGGAATGGCCAGTACGCTTACAAGTGAGGGCACTGGCTTAAGTAAAGGGACTCGATTTGAGGGGGTTACTATGCTGTTCTTGTGCGCTGCATCCTCTTCTTGGGTTTTAAGTTCTTTTCAGTTTGGGCTAGGAGGGAAGGGTAAGAATTGCAAAATGGTCACGAGAATAGGGGTTGAAAATGATGATGTGTCACGCATGATTAGCTGCTCCCTTATTTATTTTTCTAAATCTTTTTTATATTTTTTCCAAATTAAGACACGTTTCTCCAATGGCAGCACAGCATTGATCATCAAAGGAAGCATAAACTTGAAAAGAGAAATAGATGAAATATTAATAGGAAAGCATCGGAATAAGAGTATATATAATTAAAATTTAAAGTAAAATTGATTTATTTTGCTATGAACATTAAATATAAAAGGGGACCAGGATTTATGAATCAGGATTTAGGGAATGGTGAGGAAATACAGGAAATGTGCAGTGTGAGGGGAAAAAACCCTATACTAGTGTTTACAAATTTTGGCAGTGTAGTTAGACCAATTGCTTCACAAGAGCGAATCCTCTTAACATATAACCAGCCAGGCAAAGCAGGAATAAGGGTAGAATCTTATATATAAGAGGATAGCAGGCACCACTTGGCTTATTGCCTTTTATGGATAGCCTTACATTACTACTTTCTTTTCTGTCCAATCTTCCAACAAGGTTAGACTTTAAATACTTTAATTTCATTGGGTAAATTGAACATAGAGGGGTAGAGCAATGTTACAATGGTGTGGCGTCAGGGGGGTGTGGGGTGGGGAAAGGTAGAGTAGGTTACTCTATCTTGTGAACCAGGCTCTGAGATGGGGGATCTGTGCATACTGTGGATATAATAGGACTGGAAACAATGTAAAGAAATGGGAGAAGGAAGTTGAGTGAGGGATGGAAAAGTCTCATTCACCAACTTTACAATTGACAAAGGGCTTGTTGAAATAAACACTAGGGCGTCAAATTTTGGTGCACAGATATTCATTATTATAACTACAAGATGCTGTAAGAGGACAGCGACCTTGGCAAACTAACAAAAAAAGGAAACCTTTCCAAACAAAGGAGATCTTTATTATAATTGAAATAAAGCAGATTGTTTACCAAATACTATTAGCTTCAGGGATCGTTGAAAGGATTTTCTTACACTGAAGATTGCTTCTGTGACGTAGGAATAAAAGGATCCCTTACCATTAAAGTTCCACTGAGATAAGCACCTTCTGCTAGCATTTCTTTTTTTAGTACTAGTGGTGCCCAACCCAAAAGGGGGAGCCGCCACGCATCTTTATTCGCAAATGGGCAAAACAAAGGGATTATCATAAAAGAAAAAGATCCTAATATAGCCCCTAGGTTATCAGCCTAGGAAGCCATATCAGATGGCGAGAAGGCTTTGGGGAAGCGTTTGTCTGGCGCCTGCTTTAGCTGGCGGACCATGGCGGACAGCATTGGGGTGGGAGCATCGGTGACATGAGGCATAAGGAGGTATAATTGGGGGTTTTCTTTGTTATTGAGGCCAGCGGTGTCCATCGCCTCAAAGTTTTGAGCAAGTTGAGCTCAGTAAAATTGATGAGAGCTGGCATAAAAGTAAATGACTTGATATGCCGTTGGGTTTGGGGATAATTGGGATCTAAAAGAGAAGTTTTTGCTGCATCAATGCAAGTGCAGCTCGCACTGAAAACAAGCTCCTCAATTTTGTACTTCACATCTTCCTCAAAATCATGAGGAAAATTGGGGATGGGAATACCCTTAACAAGGGGCTCCATTGCCCCATGGAGTTGCAGGCGGAGGAAGGTGTTGGCCAGGGCAGCTGTAGTTGCAACTGCCATATAGTTGATATTTTTATAAACAGGAAACCCGTTTTTTTGGATGAAAACGGTGAGAACATGATTCAGGAGGGTCAATGAAGAACTCCTACAAAGCAAAATCAGGTTTCACGTGGCACGGCCGTGCATCCTCCTCAATCCATATTAGAACCTTGAATGGATTGTTTCAGCCAACGCTGGGCCAGCCACAGGAATTGGGGCTGTGGCCGGAGCTGATTGGCCACGTGCTGTCAACCATGGCAGCTCAGCTGAAACTGGTTCAGCCATCAACTCAGGATTCCGTAATCCAGTTGAATTTTCAAAATTTTTAATTTTTTTAAATTTTGATTGGCTGCTGCTTTTGAAGCAGTGCCAGAATTCCCCTAATGTTGGGGGTGGGAGGATCAAGCCTCATTTGAAAAATTGGGGTGAGGCAGCTGCTGGGGTGGTGCCAGAACCCTGAGCAGTGGATGCAGCGGAAGCAGTAACTGTGGGGCACTTGCGCTTCAAGTGATCAAGCTCAAAGTTCAAGGGGCAAATGGCGCGGCCATTTTCAACATGTGCCCAGAATGGGTGATCAGGGGTAGATCTGATCACAGTATGGGTAGAATCGCAAGGTGAGAGTCGTGAAGAAATGGGCGGATTGTTGCAGAGGCGCGAGGCCCTGCCAACTGATCTGCCCCATTGGGAAACACAAACTGCAACATGGGGTCTGCGCCATAAATAGCCAAACCCTCCATAAGCTAATGGCAGAGGCGTTTGGGGGAAAGGAAAGAGGGCAACCTGGTGAACTGGACCACCAAAGTGGCCTCATCTAGGAGCCAGGTGCAAATGGTGGGAATGGGAATTTTTTATCAATGATTTGCAGCTTGGCTGCTGCCGCTGCATCAGCTTCTGAATGGAAGACAAGGTCAAAATACCCTTAAAGGGGTGGAAGTCAATAAAACCGGCGGGTTTGAAAACCACTGTGGCCATCTCAATGATGGCCGCGCTTGCATATGGAAAAAGATTTCCATATTCAACCCAGAGGCTGAAACGCAAATTGCTCCGTGAGAGCACCAAAGGGTTCTGGAGCACCACCTGAGAGCTTGTGAAGTGATGGGCCAAGTCCTGAGGGGGGACATAATGCCCAGTAGCGTTGGGAGGGCTAGCAGAGCCAGCCAGGCGTTCCAGCGGCGGCTGAAAGATGCTAGATGGCGGCGCACCACCACCCCAAGCTGGGGCAGCAGGCATCGATTGCATTGACATTGGTAGGTTTTAGCTCAATCAAGTGGTTGTTTTTTTGTATTTTTTAAAAAATCCGAATTTTGCTTCAATTTGGGTATCAAAGTGAAAGATATATCCTTCCACTAGCATTTCCAATGGAGCTTTTATGTATACAAAGCTGCACTCAAAAGCGTTAGACTAAAGAATCAATTATTCTAGTTAGGACAGGGAGTGAATCAACGAATCTTGGGATATTTCCATTATAGTCATGATCAACTGAAACTATCAAGAAACTGGTGAATGACCATATTATAATAGAATTCTCAAGCTATCTAGTACTAAAAAAATAGAATTTTCAAGCTGATTATTTTCCGCTGGTGTTAGAGATATGAGTGAGTAATAAAATTGAGCCTAATAGTAGTAAATAGGAACGCCAGCAGGATTTAAGGATTTCATCCTCCATAATAGTCTTATATAACTCGATGCACCAAAGCTAAAGCACCAAAAGTAATCAAATAGAACTTTAATATCCCTATAAAGTCGTGGGCCAAGCACTGAGGACTTAGATGATAGATCAACCCCTATATCTCATTATTAGTTAAAAATATGTATATAAATAAATACTAAATTACATGATGGTTGGTCAACTCACTTACAACAGGGCTCCTTAGAGCCATCAGAGTGACCAATCAAGAATGACAAATGGTTGGAGGTGTATCGCCCATATACACACTTTGCCAACAGGGAGCAAATGAGGCGATATGTGAAGGAAGCTGCAGGAAGGGAATTGACTATGAGCAGGGGTTTGTAAGCCCCATTGGCGGCCAAAGAAATCAGCAAAAGGAAAAGCACTGTGGAGAATATAAGTAATGCAGCACTTTAATGGGAGGATGTTTACCCATGAGACATGTCATCACCTTGCCATTCATATACATGGACACTAAAGTATTCAAGTTAAACCTGTAATGCATGATAAGGACTTAAACATCCATGGGAGATGAAAAAAGAATGATGAGAAAAGGATAAAATGGGAGGCCAAAGGAACCACATTGTTGGGACTAAGGAGTTTAAGACACTTGTTCCTTTAATCTCTTAGGCCAGGAAACCCAAAGTTCCTGGGTGCTGGATTATATGTTTTTGCTTTCCTTGGCTGAAAAGTCTTTTCTCAGGTATAAAGTTCCTAGAGTCTTATACCTAACTATTAGTTTGTCCCTAAATTAATAGAGTAGGCCAATTTGACTTAAATGACGAAAGAAGTGTCATTTTTATTCTTTTAGCATCAAATTTACAAGGGAGATTAGGGAGGTTTCTTGGTCAATCTCCAAGCAGTCCAAGATAATATCTATAATCGTTATCAATCAGGGATTCTGCAGCAGGCTGGTCATCTTGGTCAAATAGGATTCGCTTACCTCATGGATCAGATTTAAACCCTAAATTTAGGAGGTTTTGGGCAAATAGTATTTAATCACATTAGTCAGGAATTGTCCCCAATATCAAGAGCTCAAATATAATTGGGTATTGTCCTGAAATTGATAGGGCTTGAAATTTGTTGGGGATTATCTATAATGGTTTCAAATATTTTAATAAACCAGGTTTGGTTCCTGTCATCTGACTCATGAAAATCTTTGATTTGGGCAGAAATCTCAACAACTCCCCTCTCTAGATCTTGTCATAGGGGGAAAATGGACTGAGAAAATGACTATGTACACAATTAATCACAGAACCCTGAACAGCCTCTAAATTGAGTGTTCGTTTCCCCACTTATAAATGATTTTGTAGGGCCCCAACCAGTTGGTGCCCAATTTGTTATCACAACCTCCCAGTTGATGTGGTAGAAAAGGACTAGGTCACCCAGTTGAAGGTGTGCAGAGGTTCATGTTTGTCATTGAACCGACTTGTTTCTCTACTGGTTGTGGCAGATAAGTTCTCAGAAGCTAGAGAATGGAAAGATAATTTCATTGCAATGCTTCATATAGTAACTTCAGGGGAATCAGGTAAAGCTTGATATAACATTGCCTGCACTTTAGAAGGCAGCTGGGATTTCTTCCGTACAACGGTTAGAAGGGTGACATCTTAATTTTCAATGTTAGCTTATTCTGTAGGCCAGAATTACTAGGCAAATATTGGGGCCAGTGAAGAGGGTCAGTCATAACCATTTTCTGGAGGGTGGAAGTTAGGGTACCATTCGCCCACTCTACCATTCCATTAATTGCAGGATGGTATGGAGTGGAAAATACCTGAGTGATCTCATCAGTTCAGCTAAATCATTCACCAGCGGTGATTGGAATTTTGACCATTATCAGAGAAAATTATGTTATGGCACCCATGCTGGGTGATAATCTAATTATATAAGAATGTGGTGGTAGCTTTTGCCAAAGCAGATAGTAGCGATACAGCTTCAATCCACTTAGTTAAATGATCCAAAACCAGAAGGAGGAACCAATGACCATTAGAGGCTCGAAGGAGAGGTCCCACAACATCAATGCTAATAGTATGTAAGGGTTCACAAGGTGGAACCACTAAATGTTGAGACTAGGGATTAGGTATAGATCGACTTTTATATACCAGGCAGGACTCTAATACATCTTAGATTGAAACAAGCATTCTTTACCAGTGGCATTGAGTCTTGAGCCACTGGTAAGTTTTCCGAATTCCCCTGTGGCTGACTTGCTGATGCCCCTCCAATATGATATCAGTTTGAGCCAAAAGTCGTACATAGGGAAACCATTTTTGCTACACTAGTTTGTATAGCTGGCCGTTTTTGACTTGAAAATTTGCCGATCTTATTGCTAGTTCCATTTGAAGGGTTGGGGATTCATCTTTCCATAATTGCAATTAAGGTAGGAGGTCGTAGAGTCAATCCTATTCAGTGTTGGTTAAAGTTATTATGGGAAGCCAGGGTAGGCAATCCGCATTTTGGTGTATTGGCCCAGGTCAATGAATAATGAAAAATCGTAGTTTTGAAGTTTTAACGCCAAGTGGGATAACCTCTGTTGGGGTCCTTCAACGGCTGTAGCCATTGCAAGGAAGCATCATTGGTGACCATGGTGACATGTTTCCCATATAAATAAGGTCAGAAATGATTAATAGCCAGTAGTACCACTAGCATTCGCATTCTAAAATGCTATAGTTGCATTCAGCTCTGGTTAGAGTTTTGAAATAGTAGGCGATAAATTGTTCTGCGAAGTTTTTGTCATGCTCCAATAATATGGCTTCGATGGCTATATTGCTAGCATTGGTAAAGAGGGAAAAAGTTTATCAAAACAGGACGTATAAGTACTAGAGAGTGGGATAGAGAGATGCATAGCAGTTCAAAGACCTGATGTTGTTCTTCTTTCCACTGGAAGGCTATCCCTTTCTTCAATAAATATACTTAAGGTTCAGAAGTGTCAGTAAAGTGGGAAATAAACTGGTGGTAATATTTCACCATTCCCAAAAAAATCTTGTACGTCTCATATGGATTTAGGGGGGACATTTTGGAAATGGTCAGGACCTTGTTTTCCATTGGGGATATTCCAGCTTTCACTTCCTTATTGACTAAAAATACATTTCTTTCTGAAAGTAGGAGCATTTTGACGGCTTTAGTTTTAATGAAACTTGCCATAACCACTGGAAAACTTGCCTGAGATGATCTAATTGTTTGGTAAATGTTCTCAAAAAATGGTAATATCATTGAGATAAACTAGCACACAAAAACGTTTTAAAATCACCTAAAGACCACTTATGGCGCGTTGGAAAGTATCAGGGGCGTTACATAACCTCTCCAGCATTTGATTGGGCTCAAACAATCCTTCACTACAAATGAGGGCGCATTCCCACATGCTTGACTCCCCCCACGATGCTCCCATTGCTGACATAAAAACCTTTTTAGATAGGGCAAAATCCTCCCTCGCCCACCACCCAAAATGGTAGATTTAACTGCCACGGAAGAAACAATAAGGAATCTACATGTCAAATCCCCACTCTCACTCCAACTATTCAGGAGCCAGCATGAAACCCAGTAAATTCAAAAAACCCACCCAGCCACACAACCCAGCCCACCTGTATTCTGATCGACCTATCATTTTCAACCAAAATCCCTGGGATTATTTGGAGGAAGTTGAAGATTTGGAAAATCTTTTCCCTGACTTGGTGGAGGCCCCAGGCCTCAAAATGTACCCAAACTCAGATTATGCAGCTCAATTTCCAACTCGGCACTATGCTCTACACTCTGATGCCAATGAATTCCAAAGTGACCACCAACTAACCAAAGATGCTGTTGCCTCCCCTGATTGTTGCCCCTTCAAATGGCTGTAGCGAAATTAGTTGCAGTTTTGGCCAAGGGGATGCCTGCACCTGTCCTTCCCCCATGAATCAAGTTCAAAAAGTTTTTTTTTCTGATTCCACCAAGTTGTCAACAAAGCAATACAAAAAGTTGTGATGGCCACTAAATTTGATTTAAGACCCAAATTACCAACAACAACATCGCCCCCTTCAATACCCTACCTAAAGTTCGCTTCAAGACTGAGAAAGCCCTGTCCAAATATAAAACCACCTTCCTCATAGCTAAATTCAAGCTGTAAGAGCCAATCTGCTACCTTGACCCCCATTTTGAGGATGCACCCACGCCCATGCTCTCAGCGTTCTTCCATACACTGTCCAACACAGAGGAGGAAGATGAGCCTCCCTGTCCCCGCTCACCCCCCACCATGAATGCATAGCAGTTTACCACATCTGACCTGGGTGGATCATTTTAGTTTTTTATTTTTATTTTTTAGTTTAGTTTGAGTGATATGCATGTCTCTTTCTGTTCATTAAATTCTATTATAGTATAAGTTTTGCTACTCAGAGCTCAATATTGTATGTCCCCTGATCAGCTTGCCTCAGTTAAATAAAAAAATGAGGGCGCATTTTTTCCAATCCTCAAGCAATATTTCGACTTGCCAGTACCCAATGGCGAGATCCATAGCCAAAAAATAGTGGAAGCCTGACATCAAGCGTAAGGAGTCATCTATACATGGCATTGGATAGCTATCTTTTCTTGTGATTGATTTGAGGTGGCGATAATCCATGACATCACAGTGACCACCATCTTTTTTTATTTTAATAAGAGTGAAGAAGCCCATGGGCTTTTAGAAAGCACAAGTAACCCAACCTCCTACAGTTACTGTAACTCCAAGGCCGCTTAAGCTTCCCACACTTTAGATTCTCTGTATGGGCGAAATTTAAATGGAGTTTGATCCTTGGTATCAATTTGATGAATTACCACGGTTTTTTCATAATCACTTGGTCTCAAGAAGATGTTATCACAATACTTCTCAAGGAGGTCTTCAACGTTCTGACATTCATATAAGGTGAGATTGTCTCCAACTCTATTTTAAACCAAAGCTATAGTGGGTAGGGGATTGAATAACAAATATTGTAGAATTCCAAAACAACTCATGTCAGCGATAATTTCAGTTGTGCATAGTTTTACATAAGCAGTGGGGGAATAATGAGGGACTTGGAGGTTTGATCCGTTAAATTCCCTAATAAAATAGATATAGATTTCCCATAAGCAGGATCTAAAATTCCTTGACAAGTCAACGCTTCTTTGATAGAAGGTTTTAGGTGTCCACTTAGCTCCAAAACTGATTAGGATGGGTGTAGATCTTGATCCCCATATTTACAATGCCTTGGGAGCCAAAGAGGGTATTGAAATCAGATGGTGGGCATACAGATGGATCCCATCTTTAGCGTCTACCGCCTCAGGGGATAAATTTGTTCTTCCTATCAAGACCTAAAATCAACTTTACAAATGGAGGACGGATATTTGAGGAGACATGTTCGTTTTTTGGGGCTCCTTTACTTTTAAATGGGAGTTTAAATATTAACGGGATTGGATACCCTAACAGCAAGAAGTACCTTTCTTTATGGTTGATAATACAGTTAAACTCCCACATCAGTTGTAGCCCAATAAGCAACTTGTAAATATCTTTTTCCAATGTGATAGCAGGTGCATTAATTATAAGTTTCCTAAATTGGAAGGGCAAGGCAGAAAACGCCCCAATTGCTTTTGTCATCCAATTAGCAGCCGTCCCATATTCAACTTCTTGAATAAAGTCTGGAGCCATTTTTATTTTCTGGATTATTTAGGAGGATATCTTGTTAACCGTTGAGCTGGTATAAAATATGCTAAGACTTTAACCTTATTAATGACTACCTCTACTCAAACCACTGAAATGATAAACGGAGAATTAACAGCTAGTAAACTTTTGTGGGGAATTTTTAACAAAGCAAGAAGAGGATCTTGCCGCATCCAAGCTCAGGGCTGTTCAATGTTTTTAAAGTTATATATGCCAGCGCTTGGCTCTCCGTAGAGGAACTGACCTCCAAGATTTTTTTAGGTAACTTTCAAACATAAAGAGAGGAAAGATGGAGATCCTTATTTCCTTGGATAGAAAGGGACACGTCAACTTCTGCTGGCGCTGCTAACACAAAGCATCCTGAGGTGCTGGGCATAGAACTAGAGCTAATACAAGGGTCCTATGGTACATGCTTGTCGTCAGCATAGGAAGCCTTCTGCCCTATACTGACTAATCTTTTGCTGACCTACATTGGAAGATGAGACAAGTGTCTACAGTATGGTTATTTCTCTTGCAAAAAAGTGCAAGATAATTTGGGGGTAAGTGAATTGGAAGGGTAACTGCTAACACTTGGGGCTGAGGCTATTATTATTAGAACGAGGAGGCCCAGTGGGTTTAAATAGATTAAACAGAATTTCTAAAATTCTTTTTTTATATGGAGGAGAGAAGTCCAGTTAGACTTCATGATTCAAGATAAAGTGTAATATTGCATATTTTTAAACTTCAAAAATGAGGCAGTGATAGCGTCATCTAAATTAGAACGTTTTCTGGTGACCAACGTTTGGGTATCAAGGTAAAAATGTTGAGCAAACTAAGTGATGGTTTCTCCCTAATTAAGACTTATGCTCATAAAAATTTTATGTTGGTTGGATAAAGTTAAGTCACTCTCAAATTTTTAAGCAGGGGAGTCTTGGCGTCATCCCAAGTCTAGAAATGCATGAAATGGGGTACCATAATGTCTTGAGCTACACAACTAAGACAGTTAATTAGGTGCTTGAGCTGATGGGTGTTGGTGGCTTCTAAATAGCACTTTCATAAAAAAAAAGAAAAATAAGATTCTCCCTTCACCTGGGATGTACTTCTCTTTGAACGACAGTCTGAACGTGCCACTGGGGGGCTAATGGTCAAACAGGTGAATTGGCACTGGGGTTGTGTTTTTCCCTGAAGAGTAACTGCTATTGCTGGGTGATATGTGAGGGTGAAGATCATCCGTCTGAATTTGCAAGTCATTGATATCTTCCATTATTGAATCTACTCAAGCTTGGGCGGCACAAAGGGCCAATATTATGGCAACTAGCCGGGCTATCTGCCAAATCTTGCTTTTAAGCTCAGTAGTTGCATCACAAAGTTTGTGTTGGCGTCGCTCAAGGTCAAGAATTCTTTGTTTCATCCCATGCATCATAGCGGGTTATGTTGCCAAGAGATTGAGGCTTTCATGATCCAAAGAGGGTTCTGATGCTTAATTGTTATTGCTCATTATAATAAAAGCTGCACCATGAACTCAGGGTAAACCTGGCAGGTAGCACCAGTTTTTCAAGAACTAAGGGTTTAGACCACTTGTCCCTTTAATTTTTTAGCCCAGGAAACCCAAAGTTCCTGGGAGATGGATTATATGTTTTTTCTTTCCTTGGCTGAAAAGTCTTTTCTCATGTTGAAGTTCCTGAAGTCTTAAATTCTAACTATTATTTTGTCCCTAAATTAATAGAGTATGCCAATTTAGTTTAAATGGTGAAAGAAGTGTCATCCTTATTTTCTTAGCATCAAAATTATAAGGGAGATTAGAGAGGTTTCTTGGTCAATCTCCAAGTGGTCCAAGTTAAGATCTATAATCGTTACCAATCATGGATTCTGTGGCAGGCAGGTCATCTTGGTCAAATAGGATTTGCTCGCCGCATGGATTAGGTTTGAACTCCAAAATTAGGATATTTTGGGTGATTAGTAATTGACCACATTAGTCAGAAATTGTCCCTGATATCAAGAGGGCTTGAAATTAGTCAAGGTTCGTCCTAATATTAAGAGGGCTTTAAAATTGTCAGGGGTTATCTTTATACTGGTTTCAATTATTTATAAAGGATAAAGGTTTGATTTCCATCATCTGACTCATTCAGATCTTTGCTTAGGGCAGGAATCCTAACATGCATGATGAGATAATAAAATACTACAACAACTACAAACCTGAAAAAAAGGGTGAGAAAACAGGAAGCGGGATGACAGGAGGTCCACAGTGCACCTCAGCAGAATATATAAATCAGACTGGTCTATTATGTTAGGACCAGGGGAAACAAGTCTTCTCTGGTCACAAACTTGCAGTTTCTCATGAGACCACTCAAGTGATCAATAGACTATTGACACGAAGACTCAAAATCCCTCTAATTGATGTGTTGTTAGTCATCTCAGCAGGTGAATGTTGGCCACAATGCGCACCAAAATACGTCATAACGTTTTATATAAGATATGCCAAAACTAAATTAACTTGCATAGGAAATAGCTCCATAAAAAATGGGAGAAAAATTTAAACAAGTTAGGCTGATGCCCTCACAAGTGAGGGCACTGGCCTGGATAAAGGTCTGGCTTTTGGGGTGGTTATTGCGCTGTTCTTGAGCTCTTAGTCCTCTCCTTGGGTTGCAGGTACTTTGAATCTCATGCTAGAAGGTAAAGGTTGGAATTGAAAAATAACCATGAAAATCTGTTTTTGAGTTAATGAAGGTGCATGCCATTATTAGCTGCTCCATAAATTAATTTTATAAATGATTAAAATTCTAAATTAAAACATGCTTCACCCACAGCTGCCTGGAGTTCATTTGGTAAGGGAGTGTAAACTCAAGAAGCAAAATTAAAGTAACAGTAAAAGAGAAAGGTCATAAAAGGATTTTAGAAATCAATATTTACACAAAATTTGGTTTTTCTGAAATAAGCATAATAAAGGAAAACTGTATTTAGGAGTTGGGATTTTGAGAAGGGAAACATTTTGGGAAATGGGCAGTGGTGGAGGAAAACTTACCTAGAGTATTCTTTTGCCATTTTGGGGAGTTTAGTAGGGGAAATTCACTACACGATAATCTAATTCTCTCAACACAAACCAGCAAGGTTATATGGGAATAGGGGTAAGCTTTTCATTTGAAAGAGGGTAACAAAAGCCACTTGGCGGATTGTTTTTCTTGAAAGACCTACACTTATAATTAGTCTATATACCACTTTTTAAGGAATATTCTACTATAAATAATCCTCCTAATTATAAGGGATTACTATTTTTAAGGAATTAACTGCGTTTATCAAAAATTTAATCTAAGTTATATCTACAAACCCAGCATAGAAAAATAGTCTTTGGCTCCTTGTTTATCAAAACATAATAGATCTCATAATAGAATCTTTAAAGCTTTTTGATTCAATCAGACCAGTCCACATTTTTGTTCCTGACAGTAAAGACATGAGTTGCCCTATAGAATTACATGAACACTTGTCCCATTGACACCTACCAATACTATAGAAAGCAAAGGTCAAGTATGCAAAACTAATGCTAACTGCATGGAGGTGACACCTTGACTATACTGAAATGAAACACTAATGGAGCTTGAAAATAGGGAATATGGGTTCAACCCCATCCAATTAGAGATAGCAAGAAATAGATCCAGACTGCTATAATGGTGAAGAGTCAGTGAACTTTCAATGAAAATGGTACTTTATTCTTTTAGAGGATGGGTTGATTTAAGACAGCATGGAAATTTATGCTAACCTTTAAGAAAGTAAGCCTCGAGCTCATACCTAGATCATGAAGATAATATTTAAACCTGAGCTACATGAGGACTTTTTGGATATCTTCTATGTGAGGTGGTTTTTACACCCTGCTATTGTGCACCACTGAAGGGTGTTAGGACTTTTTAAACTGAGAAGCAAGATATGCCAAAAAAAAACTTGAACAGTAACATAACTATGTTGGTAAATTCCACTTTTGTAGTATATATTGCAAAAACGCCACAAAACACCTTCTAAAGATTACCAATAATATGGTATAATTACAACTGAAGAAAGAGTCTTAATTATATAAGCTAATGGAATTGGTAAATTGAATGAAGAATTCAATATGTAGGTTTCAAGGAATATATAGAATTGCCTTAATTATTGAGTCTACAAGATTGGTGTATCCCCTCTTTAGGTTGGGACCATTTAGTGCTAAAAAAAGATTGAGTCTGTATCTACTCAAAGAACTTCACCTTTAGTTGATTATAGAGAGTAGATTTTATGATCTGTTTAAAGAATTTATGGAAGAATTGATTTTCAAAGAACATGAGCAACAATTTGGAACCTTAAAATTTTCTCTGGAATAGTTCATCAAGAGTAGTATAATACCTAGTTGCTCAGCAACATCGCCAAACCAGCTCCTACTAATTAACTAACTCATATTAAACTTCTAGATGGTTGCAGAACATCCTATACAAACAGCTTCCTCACAAGAGGCTCTGTCAGGCTTTTAATCAGATGAATCCTTCTGATAGTATTTGAATTAGGGGTTTTGGTTAGTCAAGTGTAATTGCTGGCTAATCGCCTAGTTCAATACTATTTAATGTTATATATTTGTTTCAAGTTTTAGGCTTGACAGAAGCTGCATTCGCCGCTGAAATGCCATCCAAAGGTCGTTGTGGGAGTTTCCAGCAGAAAGCTGATGAATCCGTTACAACTCATCCAAAATGGTTTCATCGACTAATTCAGAGCACCAGCAACTCATGCTGAGGATGCTCAAATTCCTATTTATATACGATTGACAAGCGACTTATGCTGATGATGGATTGACCTAATTTAATAATTTGGTGATCAGAGGAGCAGATCTAAGAGGGAATTGCTATGAAGTATATATAAATAGTTTATGATCTGATAGAGGTTTGGAATCAAGAGGCCAATGGGTTATCTGGCAAATGATTGGCCAAAGAGCACTTGGGCACAGTAGCCCTGAAGGTAGTATCAATAGTCGTTCATTCCCTCTAAATAAACATCTCTCATTTGCCTATTTTTCCTATTTGTTTGAAGTATCAAGAGCCACTAGAGTGGGGAATATATGATAGTTCCTTGAAGGCGCAGGTGATCACGCCTGGAGTGGCTGGCGCCGTCAGCTCCCATACCTCCTCTCTATGAGGAACCAGCGGGAATCTGGCCAGCTGGATACCAGCGGATGAGCTGACATGCCGCCAACCCTAGTGGGGTACAGCGCAGGTGTTGCCATAGCCACCCAAGAAGGGGGATGGACTCTCCATGGCATGCCCAGATGGTTTGGTGAAGGGTTGTGAGGGTGGGGCAGTGTGGAAGTGCCTGAGCCGCCCAGGAAGGGGGCAGGACTTGCCGGGGCATATGCTGAGTTCGCCTGGGGCTAAAGGCAAAGCTGTTGGTGGTTAGTGGTAGGTTGGACGCAGGACTTATAGTTGTTGGTATGCAAATGAAGGCGAAATAGCAAAGGGCCACCAGTCTTCATACTGGTTGGCCTGGCACACTAGTGGAGCCCAAGGTCAATTTCGTGACAGGCTCCTAATTTCGCTTTTTTTAGAACTAAATATCATGGATAGGGTACTATCGTTGGCTTTCTTTATATATAAAATACGCCAGTATGTTTATTGTAATGTAGGGTATCTGGCGGATATTAGCACAAGGTTCAAGTAACATTAGCACAATGGGAGAGCAATATATTATTTTTTTCTTAAAATGATTACACTAGGATATAAAGTAGCTATAGTAAATGATATCTATAATTCTTGACAGAAAACTGCTTTTCTTCTTAAGAATACTAAAAGTTCTTTATCTAAAGCATCAAGCCTACTCTTCTAATTATCTAGTTTTTCACTATCTTCTACTAGTATCACACTAGAGGAATTATAGTTTAGCTGATCTTAACTAAGGCCACCTAGTCAATCACCATATCAGGATGGGTCTATTTTGTCCTGGCGTTTGATTATCTCTACACTAGGACACATAATCTCTCATATAAACAACCATATTCTTTATCATTAATTAGGTTAACTTGGAATTAAAACTACCAACAAGACCCTTGCTATTCATAATTTGACACTCCAAATTAACAATTTATTATAATTAAATAATCTGGAAGAGCTCTGATCCTACTTTGCAAAATACCTTAGATGTTAATCTTGATGTTAGATCAATTATCACAGTAAAAATGATTTATAAAAGCTTATTGCTAAGTCAAACCAAATTTGATACAATTTCTAGCCCTTAAATAAGCAATAAATTCTTCTAGGAGACACTTCACTTATCATATCAGAATATTTGGTGAGGACATCACTAGCCAATAATCAAATCTTCTGATTCAACACTTTTAAACTATTGGCTTGATAAAGACGCAAGAGAAATAGATTTTGTTCCATTAACAAACTTCACAGATGTCACTATTGAAACTTAAATGCCAATAGAAGATACATATGCTAGACCTTTATAAAAAACAGCACCGCACAGTTTTCATCATCCATTAAATATAACTTACAGGCTTCTTTTGGCAAAATCCCTGTCCAGATGCATGTCAATATCAACCAACGTTTTGTTAGCTTGTTTCTTCAGTGTCCTAGGCTGAGGTTCTCTAATATTCTCTCATCCATCAGCACACCTGAAGGGCTCTTCCCCTAAAGTCAAAGATCTTCACAAGTTAGAGTATGCCTAACCATCTTTGGAGATAAAACCAGAGCCAAAGTTTAAGGAAGTAACAGTAATTGAATCAGTTAAATTTATCTAAACAATTATCTCTGTAAGGAAACATTTTATGCAGTGTCATTTAGGATAAGTGATTATAAAGAAACCCTGATGATTAAAAGAGAGGAACAGTGGAGTACAATAAGCACAAAAAACGAGACAAAATAATTTTTAGTTGTTACTATTACTTAAATTACATTGATGCTTGTCAGAATTTAAAAAACCAAACATGCCAAGATCTGACTCATAAATTGAACATTGACAAGTTGGCTATCAAACAATCTTATTCACATCTGAGAACTTCTATAGGAGATGGATGAGAAGGGTCCATACAAAATTTCTCAGTGTGCTGGTACCTGTGGAGATGCTTTACAGATTGGCTTCCTGGCCCTGAACCTTGCAAAGGGCGCCTCCAATCAATGCGCTACAAAGTCATTAACAAAGGAGAACAAATGAAGGCCTTTATTGGAAGTCAACCTGGAATGCTTTAGAAAGTACTAATTAGAAGGCTTAAAAGATCTATCAATGATACATTCCAGTTCTCCTAAAATATTAAATCCTAAAAATTAAATATATAGTCTATATACTCCTTTTCCAGTTGCTCTGAGAGGTCTTTTTTGTATACAGTCTTGAGACCCTTTGAATCTCAGCTTACAATCTGGAGTACTGATAAACCAACAAAAAGTGATGCTCATTACAGGGGCCTCTGAGCTGTGTAGTAAAAATATATATAATGAAAAATGGATACTATATCCATCCAAGAGAACTAACCTGCAGAATATACGAGAAATGTAACCTAATGGATCAATATTTCACAATATGAGTTGACTTATTTTCATCCTGATAGCTTGAAAAATTTGGCCATATAAGAGTTAGCCCTTCCTTCTGTTAATCAATACCTGGTTTCAAATTCATCACAAAAACATTAGCAATATCATATAACAATTGCTAATCTGGATCTACTCTGTGGGAGACTGTTCCAGTTGAGCTTAAGATAATACCATACCTTTTAAAATTTGGGACTTATATTCTTTGTCTAACTGTCCTCATAAAAATTACCCTGAAGTTGAACATTACCTTTAAAGTTTTGTCCATCTGGCCATTTACCATACTCTTTAAGTAGTAGGAATGCATTATAACAAAGTGGCTTGACAGCTGGACCTACCCAGCTAGTTAAAATGTTTTAAATTTCTACATTGCTTACTCCTCATTTTCAAACAATGACTTGAATGCTAATGTAGATAATTTCTACCAATCAATGAAGCTTGAAGCCAGCTCACTATGTTGGATAACAGTTTTTTAATTACCTTGAGGACCAGCACCACCAGAACGTACTACTCCTTGAATCTTCTTGAGGTCATCATATATACCAAATCAAAGCTCTTCTTTGGCCACTACAACATCAGTATCAATACAAAAACACCTAAAGAAATTTTTCCAGAGATAGAAGGGCCTGAAAGTCCCCGTGGCCCCAAGGGCCATATGGTTCTTTGATTCTGGCGCCCAACAACTTGAAATAGTCTTGGAAGCAAAACATCCAAGCTTCAATTTGCATCTTTTATGAGATCAGATATGAAATATAGCCTAGAATTTAAAATCTGACTAGATGAAGTTCTATTGGATCCCTGAGTCATGCTTGATGACTCGGCGGATGAGATGGACAACCTTAGTGCGCTTACTAGGGTAACTAATGATTGCCTCACTCAACTCAAACACACCTGCCGCAGTTATAAGACCCATCTAAGTAGCTTCAAGAACCAACTTTTTCTATAACATGCTGAGATCGAACCATGAAAGAACAACTAAACCTCTAGGCTTCCATTTCTCCCTAAATCAACATTTGGGAAAATTTCAAGATGACTTGGAAGGGTTGCGCCAACAATTGGATCAGCAGGCTCCTTGGGACTATGCAAAAACTAAAATCTCTGATTACTTCCCTGTTCCTGCAGTCAACACTCTCTCTACACCTATTATACTTAACTTTAATTATATTTTGAAGAGAAATTTACCTGAGGCCAAGAGAGTATAACCTCTTTACTATATGTATATGAGAGCTCTATGATGGAAGCAACTGATTAAAGAAGGAAAGTATATTCCCTCTTGCCTGAATAGAACAGCTTGCAAATTATAATTTCATCTGAAGGATTGGTAAACGTTGAATCAAGTTTTTACAAACTTGATTTATGAGTGTTGCAGCATTTAGATCCTTTATAACCAAAAGTAGGCAATCATGGCTATCAAATTGAAGAAGGGGAAAGTTCTTTGGATTTTCCGGTTGGTTATATGCCCAAGCTCAACCCTTGGTTACCATAAAGAAATTACCCTAGACAAAGCCATAATTGCAGTGATCTTCACCCTATGATCTTATCCCAAAGTTTAACTACATATTTTATTGGATGCAAGAATAACTTTAGCTGCATCCAGTTAATACAAAGAGTACTTAACAAGATAACATCTTTAACCCTGATTTATAAGGCCTCTATATCACCTTTTTAGCTGACCTCGTGTTCATAATGTTGAAAATAAAAAATAGACAAAGCTTCAATGCTTTTGATTTAATGGGTTCCATTATAATTTAAAGAACTGCTGGAAGAGACTGCCAAGGAGGTGGAGAAAGGGAAGTTAGAACAAAATACAAGGCGCATTATGCTGACCTCCCTATAACGCTAAAGATAGCTTTCCTATTCATAATGAATGTGACATTATTATACCTGGAGGAGAAAAGTTAGTACCAATTACAATAAGAGCCTGATGCTGCTTGCTATTCTTCTGATGACACCCATATAAATCTCACCTTGCCCACTCAGTTTAAGAGCTTGGTAAGTCAAGTTGCTGTTCAGTTTTAAAGGCCCCTATTCATGGTATAATTATAAGCAATCTCCTGTAAACGTTATTAAATTAAGTAATGGAACGCATCAAAGTAGCCCTGACTTGCTTCACTATATGGAATTCAGCACTTCTGGACCACAAAGTACTCAAACTATCAGTACTTAATACTTTGCCTATCTAATTTTTAAAATTAGCTTTAATATACATTAGCTGTTGCCCTGGATAATTCCAAACAGACCTTTTTTTAGGAACCTAACATGTCCGCAAACTCTGCCATAGTGCATTATGATGAGGGTTTTCAACCCTTATGGGACACAGAGTTCCACAGGTGTTTGAGACCTTTTAAGATACTAAGACAAGAGGGGGTGGAAGGCGAGTCAGTAAAGGCGTATGGCTACCAACCTGAAGGTTGCAGGTTCGATTCCCGCCCTTGCACATCAATTGGGGTGCCAGCCAAAGGAAGCTATTTGCGGTTAGTAGGTCTAATAACACGAAAACCTTACCCATGACGTAATCAGAAAAATTTGAGTCCTGATCCGGAGGTGGAAAAACTTTCTTTGATGGAGTTGACCCTGTTCAGGTTTCATGTCATTTCTTTCTTTTGGTAATGTCTGTCCCCTGGTCAGCTTGCCTCGGTTAAATAAAAAAGATACTAAGACAAGGATCAAAGATCAAGCCTGCCTTAAAAAAGAAATTTAGATCAATTGGATATAGTACCATGTGAGGGGGTTGCATGTGCAGATACCCCCTCCTGTAGTGGATGGACTCAAGGTTATGCCACTTTATATATCTAGGTCAACTGTCATACCACTCAAGCCCCAGGTTATAGACAACATCTGTTTATTGTTAATATTCTTCCTGGAATGTATTAGAGATTATAAGGATTGAAAAACCCTCAGTAAAGAAAACCCTGACCTGCCATGAATCCTAGATCCCGATTAAGCTGGCCCATATTATTTTTATTAGCTAGCAAATAAAAAAAATCTATGGAAGTGAGGTTATAATACACCAGCCACTTACATTTGTTTACTGCATGTGGATGAGATTGTGGTTCATGTAGCTTTATGAATTTATTTTTGGGCTGAATCTCCTCCTTTAGTAGCCCTGGTGGAGAAATCTATTGTGATATTTAACCAATGAACAAAGGTCTCAATTAGATTATTGCTAGAAGAATATTCCAAACTTTCTCACCATTTATTTATAATTCTGGGAAGATGAAAAGTGTTCTAAATAAGAGCTCTCTTCTACTTCAGTTACTTATTCATTTAGATTCAAAAATTTGACAAAAGTTTTATGCACAATCAGCTTTTTGTCTGCGCCACTAAAAGCCAATCCTAACGTGTTCAACACCAGCTGCCCTGCGTGTGGTGGCGGAGCGCCGCCTACTGGTGTTTATCAGCTGCTGCTAAAGTGTCCATGCTGGCTCACCTAGCTCACCAAATATTTTCCAGTCACTACATCACATCTCAGGACCTAGCCCACCATCTTGCATGCTCTCAGGCAGTGCTTTGAAGCCCTCTGGTACTTCCTTGGAGCAACCTTCATTTCAGCCTTCAAGTCGAGTATGGGAACCTCTTCCCCTATAGAAGTGCAGTCATCATCAATATGGCTACATCAGCTTATTAACACGCTGGTTTATAGATTTCTGCCCCTTCAAGGGTTGCTTTGACCTGGGTATCTCTTGTGAAGCCCATGCTATTGCTGCAGCACAGCTGCCCCTAATTCTAAAACTACACCCATCCCAACCATCAAAATCTGTTTTACTTGATAAGGCCACACTGGTTCAGTTTGCCTGCTTTCCCTCCCACCTACCCACTGAGCGCCTCCGCCATGAATTCACAGAGGGCTTGGCTGCCTATGGCGCTGATACTGTGTTGCAGTTTGTGGTACCCAAATTGTGCCAATTGTCTTTTTGTTCCTTGCACATTTGCAACAATCTGCCTCAACCACAGCGACGCCCACCTCGCAATACCCCCTCATCATTAGCAGATCCACCCCTGATCATCCCTTCTAGGCACACGTTAGAAAATGCTGCGCCATCTGCCCATTGTGCTTTAAACTTAACCATTTAAAGTGTAAGTGCCCAGAGTTATCCACTGAAGCTGCTTCTGCCATTCCTCCCTCTGATGTCAGCTTCATTACTAATTGCCAAATTTTTAAGGACCAATCCTCCCTTTTCCACCATCATTCGCTGCAAACACTGCCATCTCTGCTCATCTTAACTTGAGCTCAACCGCCAGAACCATTCCCAAACATATTGAAGCTCAGGAGCCAACAGAATTGTCATGCTCTACTTTGTACGGCCAACCAACCCCTGCTACACAAATAACTCTTATTGCTGGCCCAGAGCTTGCCAAATTAATTACATTCAAGATATCAATTGGATTGATTATGAAAAATAGACCTAGGGGTCAAACCTGATTTCACCCTTGAAAAACTTTTCACGTGGCTGCACAATTCAACTCCCATCTGCCTTTTCATCCTTGAAATGTCTGTCAAATTTATAAAAATTTGAATAAAAAGGCTGTCAAAGAAGCTGCTGCCTCCACTAACTCCCTCCTCTGCCAAGCCTCTATATGGCGATTGGGCCACTTTGCAAGGTATTCCATGCCCTAATTTCCCAGAAGATTTCCCAAAGAGCTAAGTATGGGATTGAAGAGCTAGTCTTTGCTGTGAGCCGCGCACGCACTGACGCAAATATATCTTCACGCTATAATCCCAACTATTATCAAACCCGCAAAAAAACCAAGTCTTTACGTGTGTACCTGAGCTTATTTCCTTAACTGAACATCAACTAGATCAATACATGAAGGCAATGCACACCGCTGGCCTAATCAATAAGGAGAACCTACACCTCTATCTCCTTCTGCCCCACTCCGCCAAAGCTTTAACTCCCATTCTTTCCACCTTTGCCTGCCACCTGTAGCACCTACTGGACAAGAGTCACCCTAACCCCTTCCCCTCCTAATATAGATGCTTAGGCCAACGCCGAGGCACCATCCTAAGATTTTTTATTACTATATGATTATCATTTTATTTTGGAACATAGCAAATAAAGATGAGTGGAAGACCCCCCTGGGTTGAGCACCATTAATACTAAAAGGGGTCCTGCATCATGTTGAGACTAGAGATTCAACCTATCTGGTCACAATCCTATTGAAAAGCAAGGTCAATTAAGCTCATGTGGTAGTTTAACTTAAACAGTTATTGGATGCTAGATTGCTAGTGCTTTTTTGTAGCCCCTCGTTTTTTCCTCCCTTGCTAGTCCAAAAGAAAAATGGTAGTCATCAGGTAATGATGGACTATTGAAGGCTTAACTTTATTACTACAAAATATAGCTACCCACTTCTTAAGATCCTTGTTTTTCTCCACTTGCTTGCTGGGTCATAGTACTTCTCTAGATGGATCTTGACAGCAGTTAATGGAAAGTATGGCCATGCATAAGGATTGGTCCAAGTACACTCCCATTTCTAATAAGATTGTTTGAGACAACCAGGATGCTCAAAGGCTCTGTAATGCGCAAATACGTTCAAAGTGCCATGTATGGGGTCCTGAGTGACTTAAAATTGTCAAGTGTCCTTGTCTTTTTTGACAATATCATAATATTATCACAAACATTTAATGGTCACTTAGTTCATCTTTAGGAATGTTTAACCGCCTTTGGAAGGCCTTTCAAACTCAACCCTTCAAAACGATTCTTCTTCTAATACAGACTAGAATCCCTTGAACATAAGTTCTCAAAGCAGGGCATTTAGCCCATTCCTGATATAAATGTAGCCATTAAGAGGACGCACCACCTCAGAGTCTTTGGATATCAAGTACTTTTTAAAATAATGATTTAGTATTTCAAGTTTAATTCTCAGTCTGATAAAAGTTAAGCCTCTCTTTTTTTATTAAAAGGTTCCCTTTAAATTACAACCTACGCAGAAGTAGGCCATTAATACGTTGATTCTACTCTCTGTACCTAACCTATTCTAGTTCATCTGCAGTTCATTTGACCATTATTTATTCACTGATGCTGGTGATGTGGCTTTAGGATCCAATTTATCACATGATGAGAACCAAGTTGACTATCCCGTGGCCTAAAACAAAGCCATGAATAATGCCAAACTAAATTATAGTGTTACCAAAGGAGAGAGCTTAGTGATACTACTGACTATAAAATATTTCTAACCATATCTGCATGGAACCCATTTCATAGCCATCACTAACCGTTCCTCGCCTCTTGGTTGCAAAAAATGAAAATCTCTGATGGCAGATTATCTAGATGGACCTTACGCTTACAGAATTATGACTTTACCATAATTCGTCACTCTAGGACAATTTATCAAAATGCGGATGGGCTCTTGAGGATGCCCATAGTTGCCATATTGATCTTTAAGAAGATTGGTGAATGATCTAATTATATGGCCGGTGAGTTGGGAATTTGAGGTCCCTGAGGTTCAAGCTGAGTTGTGAAACATGACCAGAGACACTCAGATCTGATAGGGGATGTTTTAAAAGAAAGTAGATGGAAATTGGCTTCCATATATATGCCCTTCTTAACATAACAAAGTAATCCTTGAAGGTCATTCAACTTTGGAACGCAGAATTTTGGAGAAGACTCGTGAATGGTAAAAAGTGTTGCTACTGGGATGAATGGTTGAGATTATCCATGATGTACTAGATGCCTAATAAACTAGTAAAACACAAGGTAGAGCAGCCCTCACAATTAACATCAAGTCATGGCTCCATCGAATCCCTTCAATGTTATCATTATTAACGTGAGGGCTCACTATCCACCAGCTTACTAGTTATAAATATGCACATTTAGCCATAGACCAATTGACCAAAAGAGTAGAGGCAATTTATACGCCCTCTGCGACTGTCAAATCTTTAAATTTGGTTCTCAACAATTAGTTTTTACCCAGCACAGATTCCCACATATTTTACTCTTGAAAAATGGACTCAATTTCCCCTCTTAGGTAGTCCAATAGCTAACCTCCATATCTGGAACTATTCAAAACTCTACCACCCCATATAATCATCTAGCAACGGGGCAGTAGGATACTTACAGGACTATAGTTCTTATCTTACAAAAATTGGCTACATCCAACCCTATGCGATGGAATCACCATTTGCCCAGCGCCTTATTGTCTTGTCAGATAGGCTACCCTTGTATAATCAAGATGTCCCTTTCAAAGCCCTATATAGATGTGAACCTCGTTTACCAAGTAGTATTGAACCTTTGTTGGATTACTTGGTGCCCAACGCCTGCAAACTAACTATGAGGGCCTTAACAAACAAAATTATATGACCTAGCCCTTTCTACCCAAGGGATTACAACAACCACAACTAAAGAAATAGTCCATTTTAATTTTTAGGACCACCTTTCCAACCTTCTAGTTATGCGATCTGGTCCTGTTCTATCACCACTGCCCAGGGAGCCAAAAAAACAAATGGGACGTCCTAATGTTCAGGTCCTACCGCGTTATACATAGGTGACTCTGAGTATTCCATTGATGATGTCATCAGGTTATGGCGGTCAACCAAGTTCATAGACACTCCTTATAGACCTATACTTTACCTTTGACAGGATCCTGAGGGGGTGCTGTTGGTATTTAGTAAAAAAAAACTTATCAAGATTCCTGCTTTTAAAAAGCATTAAAAAGTTAGCTTCCAAATGATTTTATTTGCATCTGGGACCTTCTATTGGAGATGGGACAGAAAGGCCAGACTGAAATACTCATGTGCGTTGGAACTTGTAAATATGCCTTCCAGATTTGCTTCCCAGCTCCCTACACCTTGTTAATGGTGCCTCTGACCAATTAAGTCATTAGATCATAAATAAAGGATAACAGTAAAGATCTTAAATAAAAAGTCAACTTGGAATAATTTGGAAGATCCTAATTGAAAGGATCGATGAGAGCTTCTCACTGATGCGTCCTGACCCATCCTATAGTACAAAACCTCTTTTCTTAATAATATATATTCTATACAATTCATTATTCCAGTTACTTTGTAAGCTCTTTGTATATCATATTACAGCTTCAACCCCCTTTGACCTCAGATTACAGTCTAGGGTACTGATAAGCCAACCATGCTACTTTTCACTTAAAAGGTATAATATTATCCTCATTTTCTCTTATTTCCTTTTTCCTTTTTTTCCCTTTTACATCTTATTTATAATTATTCCAATTAATATATGAAAGCATAAACTTGGCATGAACTTTGTTTACAATATGCACGTTTAAAAGTGTCTTTTTTATATATGTGTAGGTTGATGTTTTCTATATTGTATCAAAATATCAAAGCAATATACTAATTATTTCGTTCTTTCATTCCGAGCCATGATTATTGTTATACAGCATATATTATTATATTAAATTGTGTCATCTTAGATCTTCAGCGACTAGAGTCACAGTTTTTAACCTTATTTTCTAGGTTATTGGAATAGGTTATAATCTTTTTTGATCAACTTATATGTTAGTTTACCAGCATTGCTGTGGTTTCACCCCATCAGTACATTCCACAAAAGAATATAGTAGAAGTGGCAAGTCTAGATGCCTTCCATGCATTAGATGAAATGGAATATTCCTAGTCGCATATTGATAAATTATATTGTACAAAAAATGGTGGTGGGTAAAAATGTACTTCAATTGAAAGGCCAGTCTTCTTCTATCCTCTGAAGGATATTCCTCAAGGTGTTATTGACTCAAATAATAGTATTGTTGAAATTGGGGTGAGTAGTGTAACTTTTACTTCACAGAGATCTAGTAGATAGGTTAACTTAGATATAACATAGGAAATCTAAGTTGGTTCCATTATCAGGGAGACTTTTTTTAAGAATTATGTATTTTGATCTCTCACTCCGATGTAAATCAAGTGAAAGTTAATGCGCCTAGATTCCTAGTAGATCATATTTTCATCCACTATGTTAGGTGATCTAGGCCACTATAAAGTACTTATTATGTCCTGTGCCATCTGGTAGAGGACCTACAACATCCATAGATAGAGTGCTATGCAAATTAGGTTTTATTAAGTGTAATTTCTTTACAGGTTAATTTTTACCTGATATTAGTGACAACATGAGATTTTTTTCTAAAATACCAAAAATTTTGCTTTCCCAGTAGTACTGAGGCTTCATAATTTTATTTAGCTTGCATAACCCTCCATGTCCTACCAACTTATGCGTGTTGATGATGTTTAGTTGACCTGACGGTCTAGGGAAATTCAGTTTTGCTTTTTTAATTTTCTTATATAGTTCCTTTTTCTTCCAAGATAATTAAACACACCTTATAAATTGTTAAATCACTTGTGGATAATTATTAAGGTACTTTCCACTGATTATCGCGTTATACATCATGTCAGTGATCTCTTCTAAATATGGCTATGATTATTAATCATGATGAGTAAACTGCATTCTAGTGTTTAGTTTTGGGGTAGTGAATTATGTCATAGTCATAAACCTTAAGTTTAAGGGCCCAGAGCACTGGCCAGCCTTCCAGTTCTTAAAGGGGTGCAACCAGCGTTATGACGCATGATTGATAATGATCTTAATTTTACTCCATATAGGTACCCTTAAAAGTTATTTGTATGCATAGATCATAGCCTAGCAATCCCATTTGGATATGGAGTAGTTTTGTTCATGAAAATTCGGGCTCCAGCTGAATTAAGAAACAGGATGTTTGGCGCCATCATCATCCCATTAGTAAAGTACCATTTTGATGGCAGAAAGTGATGCATCAGTCTGTACTATGTATTATTAAAATTTGGTTTTTGTATCACCAGAGCTTTTTATAGCGCCGTTTGGAAGGTATCTAAGGCTATTTGGAGCTGTCTTAATCCAAATAAATAGTGCATCTATTTTAGGAATTCAAAGAAGCAGCTTTCTAATACAGATGGAGTCAGGTGTAAGGCCTGCTGCTCAGATATTATGTTGGATAGGGGCATGCGCCTTTTTAAGTTTATAAAGGGCTCAAACCCCAAGGCTCCACCTCTCACCCAGATTTCTGGACTAGGGCATACCCTAGACGAGAGATGAGTGGATGCTGCCCCTCCTGATTGCCTTGTACCTTTCCCCAACCTATTTTCCATCCCAAAGCCATCCTAGTCATAGTCTTAAGAGTTTTACATGGGGAAAATCAGACAATTCTTTGCAGACTTTATGAATTTTAAAGATTTCCAAATCTTGGCCCCCATCTCCCATTCCAACCAGTGGCTCAATAAGGAGCCCTAAAAAGGCAAAAAATTGACACCTGGGGCAACCCCAGGGAAAATAATATAACTAAGAGAGCAAAATCGGTGAAAAATGTGAATAAGAAAGGGCCAAAAATGGGATCAAACATGTCACTTAATTCAGAACTTGTCAAGATAATTAAACATTTGAAACTTTCCTAACACAATTTAGTATGGGGTAACTCTCCTGATAATACTATTATAAAAATACTTAAGCCAATGATTTCTGTTAAATTAAATTATACTTGGGCATTTGAGATTGATGTTTACGGATTAGCAATTCTTTCCCTCAACACAACCTAAAGCCCAGCACCCTATTAATGGTCAAGTGTTGGGTTATTATTGTTAAATATTTCCTTTAATTTTATAAAGAATATCATCCATTTTTAATTTTATTTCAACATGAAAAACATCTTATGTTACATTTTTTTGTAAGAGAGACTATGGTAGAACTTCTGGTTCAGCTCTATAAGTGTAGCAGCACAAACAACCTCTGATATCATCCCATCCTCACTCCCACACTTGAAGAAACCTCAATGGGCTCTTTTCATTTCCCTTGTGTTGCCTTATAAAGGTAAAGCATCACCCTAAAATCTGGAACCATTGTTGGGGGTGTTTTGACACCAGCCTAAACAGCCCAGTTGTCTCTAGGGTTGGCCTATTACTGTTAATATTTCATTCCAAAAATAGAAATTGTGAGATAGAGTACAGAATTATGGGGCCAGTTGTCATAAAAAAAGATCTGTTACCGCTTAAATGATAATTATAAACCCTTTCAGAGTTCTGAAGAATCAATTTTAATTCATATGGAACCCTTATGTTCTGAGGATTATGTCCCATGTAACGCATCTTCTGAGAACCTTTAGTAATGTTATAATTCTTATGGAGCCTGCGGGTCCAGAAAATAACCTATCATATCTCTTTGGTTCACCATGTTGAATAACAGTGACGTGTTAACCCAAGATATGAGAATCTATCTGGTGTGCGGATTTTATCAGACCCCTGAAGATCCTGATTCTGCTCCTCTGTCATATGCCAGGGATGCTCTATGCCCACCCAGTCCATAAACAGATACACTAAGGTGCAGAATAATGCAAAGGCTAAGAAATCAGGCACAACTTTATATCCCTCAATAATCTAAATAGAGTTGACAGCGCTTACATCTTGTTCTTAACCATATTATGATATGACAGCGCAATGTCACAGTAACTGACCTGGTGGAAATAAGGGCCACAGGGATTTATATTGACCTTAAGATCGTATAAGCTTTAATTTTGAGGTCATCCAAGGTTCCTCTGCCTTGGGGCATCTTAGATTCCTATTCTCACACTTCCTCTTTGTAAACCATTGTAATCTGTGGCTCATGAATATGATTTGTAGTGAACTTCGCAAAAATTCCAGAATTGTTATATGTAGCAATTTGGGGGTAAGATGGTGGCGCTTCTAAACAGTGAGTATCAACTTAGAGAATAATACGTTAGATTTTACCTTTAATATCACTCATTGGAAATCCTCCTTTCCACGTTAGCAACAGGAGAATTAGTGACAGCAACAGTGGTATACTCTTCTAAAGATATTGTGCCTGAGCTGCCTACCTTGCCCCTAATCCTCGCGTCATTCAAGCAAGATTTAAGAGGATAGTAAATAAAGTTTCTAAGAGACTCATAATTTGATCTGAGCTCCCAATTAACAGTTGACTTTATCAAAATCAGCTGTTTTCTTTAACCTACATAGTGGAAGAATACCAGGTATTATAGATTTGAATTGATGACATGGTGAAGAAGGAGTGTATAATCAAGAAGTCCTCAGTGTCCTCTCCTATCGTTTTTTCATATTAGCCTCGTGGTATCCTAGAGTCATGTATGGATTAAAGACACTTAAATAATGTTATGGTCATAGATCCACATCCATTACCTTTGAAAGCGGAAATCTCTTAAGTGATTTCAAAATCAGAAATTTTCTCTAATCTTAGTTTCTGAACACTTTACATCAAGTGCGGGTCAATTATGGATAAGATTGGCTGACAGCAATCCACATCTTATATTAAATATACATTTCAAAGATATGCCCTTTGGTTAAAGAATGTTTGGCTGTTTTCCAGGACTAAATTGATTAAGCTTTGGAAGTATCAGACTATATTGTGCAATTGACTACATGGACATCATTTTGAGACACTCGCCTAAAGAAAAGCAACACAGTAAGGATTTATGACATTTGCTAATGCAATCCACAAAGCTAATTTAGTTGTTACACCCTCTAAATGAGAGCTCTTTAAAGATGAAGTCCTGTCCTTAGGCAACCTGATACTAAAAGATGGTCATGCCATTGCGCCTTCTAAACTTGAGGCCATCCACTACTGCCATTCCGGTAATGTAAAAGAAACCGCGGAGCTTCCTAGGGCTGGCAACTTTTCTTAATATGTACTCAGCAGCCATTTATAAAATGGCATCACCACTATACCCTCAAAGGTAAGAACGCCCCGTTTGTTTGGACTATTGAATGTCAGGAAGGCATTTGAAGCGATAAAGGATTTTCACCAGCCAATTTCTTCGCCATGCAGATAAAAGTAAGTCATTTATTTTGGCTTGTAATGCCTCTGGGACTGCATTTGATGCTGTACTCATGCAAAAACATGAGGTGCTGGAACCCCTTTGGCTTACTTTTATAAGGAGGTTAGTGTTAGTAATCACGCCTGAGCCATGTATTATAAAGAGTTGGCTGCTGTTTCTTGGTCTCTGATGCAGTGGTGGTACCTGTTGCAGGTACAAAGCATACAGTGGTTGTTCATACAGTTCTTAAGACATTAACTTACTATTGCAAACCTCAGAAGTTGACTCATAGGCAGACCAGGACTCACCGCGACCTTTTGAGCTTTTACCTCCAAGTATGAGTTTGTCAAGGGGGACACTCATATTTTGCCTGATAACTTGAGCCATGATCCCCAAATGGGTCCCACTTAGGATATAAAATCTGAATTAGTCACGGAGATCACCTTAAGCAGGACATATCTCCTTCACCTCCAGTCATTGCTGCGGTTGCTTCCCCCACTCCAAATCCTAAATCCAAGTCAACTCATTGTTCCAAACCCCCTAGTGTTCCAATTATCCCTTCTGAGCTGGTAGTTAAAGTTACCCCTTCTGACCCATTGCTGGTATCCCATGTTCTAAGGATTCTCTCCTGGATGCTATTTGCATCTCAGTCTACAGATCCTGAAGGTCTGGACCTCATTGAGAAGATAAATGCTTTGAAACCCTTTCTGTATGGTATTACCTGTTGGGCTTCCTTTTTGAGTTTGGTGCTATGCCCAAGAAATCTGACAGTCAAGACTGGAAGCCGTCTGATATGTATGATAAGTATATTTTATTATTTTAAAGGGTGAAAGTCACCACTTATGTCCTTTCATTCAGAGTATCTGACCTATGGTAAGTATGGCAAAATGGACTTAATGAAGTCAAATACCAAAATGATATATTGAATGAACGATGTAACTTTAAATAGTGTAAAAGGGGGGTTTATATGTGTCATACTTAACAATACAAATCCTAAAAGGAAAAGGATTAATGAAAATAATAGAGGGGAGATCTGGAAGGGAGGCACTTAGTCAGGCAATGTATTCTGGATGGTATAGTGCTTTTGTGGCATATTTTTATTGGGTAAAAATAATCATTATATTATTAAGTCATATAAGACTTGGTAACAACTATGCTGATCATTGAGCAGATTCTTGATTCTTATCCTTTATTGAGTTCATCTTAATTTATAGAATCAAGTGCCACCTTAAGTATTAGTCACCTAATCTTCTGATGATTCTTTATATTAATTAGGCAGAATTTTATCTTGAGGTACCTTAGGTTTAAATTGGTCCAATAGAATTACTAAAAGTCAATTTGATCTGTAACAACTATTAATTTCTGTGTAGTTGTTGTAAATTTACTTTTCTGCAATAGTAAATCCATTAGTTTGCCAGTCTAAACAGTATAAAGATTGATGGCCCTTGCTGTCTTGCCTTCATAGTCCACCTTATTACTACAAGTACATGTGGCAACCCACCAACCCAGCAGACCAACAACTTTAACTCTTGATACTTAACCAATAGTTCTGGCTTGGAGGTCCTCTCTTGGGACTTGTCCAGAAATTATGATTCAAAAGTCTTCTTAGACTCCACAGGGATTTCTCCCCTTCAGTCCCACATGTCCTTCATTGTTGGTGGCCAAATTGGCCAAGTTCTCATGGGGCTTTCATGTAGATCCAGGTTAATAGTTGGTAGCGCCAAACACCCCAAGTGCATTAACCTAGCACCCAACTTTGGGAATCTTCAATTTCACATCTACCAACCAAGCTAACATCTTCTACTTTAAAACTAGTTAAAGGTAGGAAAGCCATTAATTAAGATTAAAGAGGGTTATAAGTCTGAAGATAATTTATTAATAGTGAGAAACAACTATTTATAGGTATTTCCATGGAAATCTGCTACCCAATTGTAAACTCATCAGCCTTAATTACTGACATCCCAATTGTCAGCACTCTCACTTGCAATTTCAATCATCAGCACCATCACTGGCAATCATCTCTGCTTAATTCATCATCATCAACATCCAATATTATGTCAATATATTATCAGCATCAGTCTCTGATTATTCATCTATATTTTTCTATTATGAGTAAATCTCAAATTATCCTCAGCATTAATCTCCAGTAATTCATAGCTTCATTTGGCGGAATGTCCATTTAAGCGTTTGACTCTCAGATCCCATAGCAGCATTACCAGTAATCTATTATCCTTGGCATAAGTTACCAGCTTAATCTAATATAGTAAATAAAGCATCATCCTTGACATCAGTTGCCATTGATACAGAGCTCCTTAGCATCAAATTCTTGATCTGTCCTTGGTGCAATTTTAATTGCAATTGGGTGAGACCTCACAGGTGAAATCAGCATTAAAAATTTTATATAGTGTATTAAGACAGTATATCTCAAAAATAAAGCTAGGTTCGCTATAAATGCCTTTATAAAATTAAGTCCTAAATTCTGTTGTAGTCTAAGGGTGTACTGACAGCGGCAATGGATCCAATATAAAGGTGAGTCCATGGCCCTTTGGGACTAATTGATGCTCAGGTGTGCATTTCCGCATTGCTTCCCTATTCCAGCATAAAGCCAACCAATTTATACCCTAGCCTCTTAGTTAGTCGGCTTTCCTTTCTGCTCCCAAATATTTTAGAGTTTCCTCCTTATGTTCTGCTAATACTCTATGGATTAAGCACTCTGAAACCTGATGTTTGACTGTCCAAGGTCGATCATATCTTTTAATTGGTCTGTCCTACATTGGTAGCATTTTGGCAATTATCTGTTCGACGTTGATAGTTAATTTTATGTTACAATTGATAGAAATATTCAGGACAGTCTGACAAATCATTTATATAAAGTCTGATAGATATATTGGGACTGATTTGGCAGAATCATTTGGGTATACTCAACTTATAGAATAGAATGGTAACTTGTAGCTCATATTCAGTTGACTTGTGGTTAGATCTTTTCGTTGGAAATTGGAATTATAGAAGTAGATTAAGTACTCTAAATTCGTGCAGGCTATATCACTAGCAAAAACATATATCAGTGGGCCAATTGGAACTCAAATCACTGCAACTTAGAATTTTCTAGAAAATTTAAAATTCTTGGGATCAGCACTAAAAATGTTAGCAATATATGATGGTTGATCAATGGAAATTGATCTGCCAAACATCAGTAATTGGGACAAAAGTATAGAAATTTACTTAATTTGGGGAGTTTAACTTAAAGTGTTAGTGTAGTATATGAAGGCGATAATTGTGATGAGGGGCAGTGAAATTTATAGGGCATAGTGATTATTGCCATAGTTGATATTTATGGTTAGTTAAAACCCCAAATTGCAACATTATTAGATAAAAACTAATAATATTTGTATCAACACCATTGGCCTCAATAAACTTTTTTCTTGTTGCAATCACTAATTGAAATTGACTCAATTTAACACTTGGTAAGTTTGATAATCAACATGAGGAGATGAGTGTGCACCTGACATTGGGTAAAGGTTGGGCGAGCTTATTAAAGGGCAAAGGGTTAGTATTTGCACCATCCAAAGTTTTTAAATTCTCTGGCAACACCGGTGGCCAAGATAAAACAAATAAAACAGCGGTGAATATTTCGTCAGAGATTTTAGCCTGGCAAGAAAAATGCAATCAGTTCATCAAAACTCTGCATTCCCAGCCCCTGTCGTCAGTGGAGCATGGGGTTTGAGTTTTTCAGGATATAAACTTAACGGCACTTTGGGAAAAGTTTTGTGGTGATATGCATAGCCACTTCTAGCTTCTGTATATGTTGCATCGCACTATATGACCTGCAGATGGTTGGATCTCAGGCTTGAATCTGCACAAGCAGCAGACAAAGCTGCAAAGGTGTGCATGGTGGTTGATCTCCCAGATATTCAATGGGTGGTCAAAAATGAAGCGCACGCATTGGACTAAATTAACCAAATCTTTGTCACTTTTGACTTCCTCCACACAACTATGAAGTTTGCAGAGCTGGAGCACCACCTCTCAGCTGGGCCTAAAAGCTATGGGGAACTTCATTCATTAAAATGCAGTGATTCACGTTTATTCTGGTGCTGTGAACGGGCAAAATGATTAAAGTGATTACCCCATCTGAAATCATTATGGAAGACTTACCCCAGTTTCCTCACACTGCTGTTATAGAAATTGATGGGCAGGAATCTGGCTTTTCCGCATTAAAGTGGATAGCGCACCCCCTGTCTGCACCTTCTGTCATGCTTTTAGCCACAAAGTGCACACCTGCCCTTCCAGAGAGGGCATCAATCAAAAATTAATACTCCCTGATGCAATGGGAAGTGATGACTCCCATTATGAACTGGCCATTGAAACCAATGCTGCCTTCCCATAGGGTGAGCAGTGGTGTTACATTCAGGTAAAATCTGTGTTCCCACAAGAGTGCAAAAAAGCAAACAGTCCCATAGAGAAGCAGCCAATGCAGCGACGTCAGCAGCGTCCATGATCCCACCTGCCAAGACCCAAGCTGACATCAAATCCTTTACAGCAGAAGCGGCTTGAGAATCAGCTCACCATACAGATTGGGACCACAAAACCGCAGGACAAACGTTCAAGTTGGATTCACTTGTGCAAAGTTACTACACACCAATAAAAAAGAAATCCTCTGACCCAATCTCCCCAAGTTTTTTACCTCCAATGGTGCAACACTGGTGCCCATCAAAGAGAAAGGTTGACTTAAATCAACAAAAACCAAACCTGACAATAAACCCAAAGCAAAGGTGACCCTTAAGGACAGTTACACTCCACTGGACCCATGGCAAAAAAAAGCTGCTGAGAAACCTGGAAAATCAGCACAGGAAGGGCAATGGTGCCCTTCCCATTACACCAAAGGTGTGATGGGTGACTTTCACAATAGGGACATCGAACATTGCTGAACTCAAGGCCTTGCCCTCCCGGGCTAGGAAACTGTTTTTAAAAAAATAATTTACCTGTTGACAACCTGGCCATTCAGGAATCTCACTGTCCATTTAATGCTGAGGACACAGGGCAACCATGATCCTCACCTCCCTTCCCTTTTGGTCTCCACACTGTGGGGTGCTTATATGTGCAACCCATAGCTTTAAATTTATATGCATGAATTCATATCTTGATGGTCATGTGCTAGTTGTGTCCTTCTCATGGGACAATGAAGTGCAAGCAATTGTTAATATTGTCACCCTAACCTGTTCTTGGGCTCACTGGGATTATCTCTCAGCCGTTACTTCTCTCCCGCTCCCACCTGATCCATTTGTGGTGGGCGACCTGAACTGCTGAGCCAATCCATCCACTAATTGCTGGCCTTCAACGCCTACCCCCCCACAGGGGCACATCAAGCTACGCATTCTAAAAGCCAGCTTGGGGCTGTTTGATACCCTCCTCAAACATGCACCATTGCTACCCAACATGTCCTGTCCCCATGTGCATAATGGTCAACTGAGGTCTATGTCTAGTATTGACCTTATGTCAGACTTTTGCCCTCCAGGCTTCTATATAAGAATGTTTTGGAAAAAAATTTGGCTGAAAAGGGGAAATATTAAACATAAACAAGTCCCCAATAATACAAGATTGAGTTAAATATAAATGATGATTTCATCAGCCAAAAGAACCTAGCCAATTCTTGGTGGATCCCTGAAAATCAGGGTAACATGATTTTGGATACTGTACAGGCAACTAAACCAATATCCAGCAGTCAGATTAATACTTCCACAAAGCGGATAATGGGGAGTCCATTGGATGGTACTCCATCATCCATACCAGGTCCATTCAAGCACCTATGTGGGGACCACCCCCTTTTATAGGCGTGGCGGTGGTCCCCCAAGGTGAAGTAATTTTATCAAATAGGAATTGGCTAAAATTTATCAAATTGTTGCCCCATGGGTACGTTTTAGCTAATCATAATTCCTCATTCATTGCTCTGCCTAATTGAAGTGAGTTTTCCGAGCTTTAATAGGCTAAAATCGCATTTCCCTAATTTGGAATTCCCCAATCTATCCAAACGTTGAGCCGTGACACTTTATATACTATTATTGATTTAATATATATATTCTCTCTTTTTCCACCACGCGGCGCCCAATAAAAAACTATAAATTTAAACTTTTTAGTATTTTCTAGTTTCCTAATATTTTTCTATCGGTGGTAAGAAAAGCTACTGATTTACATTCTTGGATTCAAGGCAGAAAGCACCAGCGAGCATTTTTCTAAGCCAAAATCCAGCACCTTATTCTTGCCCCATTGAACTTTTGCCACCAGATTGCGCACTTTATAATGACAAAAATTGATTTCTCTGACCGCAGGTTGGTGTTAATTTCCTTATCTTAGTCAAACCCAGCGGCACAAGTGCCAAAGTGGTGCAAACTTTGTCCAGCTGATATCATGTTGCTCAGGCTTTCCTCATGGGTGGACACCAAAAATTTAGCACCAGAGTTCACCACACCATTCTGTGCGGACCACTTCTACCTGTTCAACTTTCAAAGCAAACACCATTTTTCTGGAACACCACCTCTCATCACATCGCTCACAGGATTCCTTGGTGGTCATTAAGCGCACACTTGGAGAAGTGGACCACCTGGAGTCTAATGTCCCTGCTGCAGGCTTCAGCCCAGCTTAGGTCATATGTGGGCATAATTGTCTGCTTGTCTCATCGAATTGGTAAGACAACACAAACATAATGTTTGTGTTCAGTTCAAGGCAAAAAATAATATGTCAGGTTATACATGTTCCACCTACTTTTTCTGCAAATTCTTTACACCGTGACAGAGCTTGGCCTGCACACAAGTGAGGCATCTGGACTACTCCATCTCAGAAATCCAGTCAAAGTGGCAGTCAAAGTTCAAAACTTTTACTCCAAATTGTATCAATACAATCTAGTCAAACTGGATGATAAAAATGGGTTTCTTAATGGAGAACATATCTGCACCATTTCCTAATACCCAGAGTTGATTAAATTCAGCTACTTGGGACAAACTCTGGTATGCCGTTTGCGGTGCACTGCACAGGAAGTGCCCAGGTCCAAATGGGGTTTCATATGAATTCTATGAGTGATATTTTAATTATTTCTCCTCTTTGTTATTTGCCTCAATTACAAGTATCTGTTAGAAACGCTCCTCCTTTCTGGGGGCCAGGAGGCTATAAGATAACGCTGTATAAGAAAGGTGATAAGCTGGACTTGCAAATTGGAGTCTCATATTACTTACTAATTCAGATACTAAGTCATTTACTAAAACTATGGCCAACCGCCTAGAAGTGGCCTCTGAAGTAATCTCCTCTAAGAAGTTTGGTTTCATCCCCAAGAGATCAATATGGGACAACATACACACCATAGCTAATGTCTGCCAATCCACGGCTACTGGGGCTTTTGTGTTCTTAGACCAACAGAAAGCTTATGATAGGGTCTACTGGGATTACCTTAAAGCCTGCCTCCGAAGTTTTACCTTACCCACCGGTTCATTAAACAAAATATGTTACTTATGGAAACTGCCACAATGGCTGTGCGTGGCCCTGGTTTCCTTACTGATGTGGTCCACCCTCAAAGATATCTCTGCCAAGGGGACCCATTAAGCACACTCTTATTCAACTTCAGCCTCAACCCGCTTTTATCTAATTTGCATGTCCGCCTTGCTTGTGTCTAAGTGCAGGGCCAAGCACTGGTTAAGATGCTGATATGTGCTGATGATTGTGTGGTTGGGGTGTCTATTAATCATAATGCACGAGCGCTAGAGGCAACTATCCAGTAATGCTCCAGGGTCAGTAACGCCGCACTTAATGCCTCCAAAACTGAAATCATTCTCCTCAGATGGTACCAAGCCCCCTGGTCACCAGCACCTCATAATCTACCTGCTTCAGCAGCTAGCTCACAGGTTCGCTTGCCCCGCCTTCCCATACCGCCACACTTGTGCTCCCTTTCAATTCAAGATCCACTGGTGGTCTGGTGCGCCATTTAGGAGTGTGGCTAGAGGTGGGAGGGTACGCCTCGTCAGTAATGGAGCATCACATCCTTTAAAATTTCACAAAGTGCATCGTTTCTCTAAGAGCCTACCAGACTACTCTCCCAGGCTTGGTTGTGCTTGCCAACTTTATGCTCACGTCCAAAGTCTGGTTTGTGGTCAACGCCATCTCATTTTCCCCCTCTTTCTTCAACTCTTTGTACTCCATCCTACAAGGGTAGCTTTGGTTAGGCCTCCCTCCCCTTTGCACCTGAATGTAATGTTTGGCCCTCAAACAGTGGTGGTATTAGTCTGCTCAACTTTGAAACCATACTGCCAAGATACTTGGCACCTGGGTCGCTAAAGACACCAACTCCACACCCCTAGACCACCAGTGGTTACACACGGCCCACTCAAACTTTTCCCGCGCCCCTGGCCTCCGCAATCCAAACCACCCCCATTCTCTGTTAAACTATCTTGCCTCTCATCCCTCTGCCGCAGGCCCACATGGGATGCCAGCCCACTTCAAAAGTATTCTCCTCTCCATGTGGATTTCTGAGTTGAGAATCTGAATCAGTGGACACATCACCCAGAGTGGTCACCCTATTCCCCACTTCAAACAAGAAGCCGTGGGCAAGTCCTTTTAATAACCTGTTACTTTAATGTCCCCCCTCATTGCCTGTGTGGACTACCTTGACAAGCTGGACATCCCATACTCTCTAAAGACCTAAAGAACATTTGGCGGTACACTCACCATCCTCTGTTACAACCCATATTCGCGCCCATGTGTGGAGATGCCTGAGAAATGTGTACCGCACTGCTGAGCGGTCTAATGCCTCTCATTCTTTATGCATTGTATGCGGTCAATACAGTTCATTAGGCCATCACTTAAAAGATTGCCCGCCATCACAGACGATCTGGTGGGCCGTTATGCGCCTCTTTTTCCAGGAGCGTGAGCAGGCTTAAGCCTGTCTAAGAACATCTTCGCCTTTTCTATGACCTCCCCCATCCACCCTTCTCTCTGCACCTTAATTTTTTCAATAGCGCTATGGACAATCCACACTATTGTCCTTGACGCACTGTCTGGCGCTACCTCAACCCTCCGTGAAGCTGTGCGTTGCTTCAACTCCAACCTCATGTATCAATTTCAAGCTTGGCTGTTTGGCCACCTGCCATCCTGCCAATGTCAGTTGGTGTCATCCTGATTCCCCATCTGGTCCCTCTCTTTGGACCCCTTCCTTCATTCATGTTCAGTTTTGGCCCAGGCTTCCCCTGTCACTCCCCCTCTTCCTTTCACTGGAAGTTCTTCTGGCAACAGGAGGTTTTTGGCTCCTCTGGGGTGCCCCTCTTTTCTTGTTGTTTTGTAGTTGTTGATTTTGGGAAGTGTTTGTCCCATGGTCAGCCTTGCCCAAATAAGTCTAAAAACTTAAAATTTAAAATCCTTGGCCTCGATCATCAGTGTCAAAATGGACCAATTTTCTTAATGGGAATCGTTGGGATTCTCCCTAGTAAAGGTGAAAGCCTTGACCTAGGGAGTCAACTGCTATACTCCATTTCAAGGCTAAAATATGTTGAAACAATGAAATGGTCCTGCAATGATGAAAATATGAATTGATTCGTTCAAGTAATTTAATTTCAGAAATTATGCAATGAGTTTGATAATTTATTTGTCTTCCCAAACTGATATAGTTCCTACAAATTAATAATATCACCTAATTTTATCTAATTATAAGGTGATATTCCAAATCCCCTTTAAAAATATAAACCTGTTTTCCATCCATCTTCACATTGGTATTATCCACTTAGATCGGCAGACCATATGAATCTACTAAGGTTATCAAAATTATTCTTCTGATCCCACACTAACTTCTTGAATCCATTAGCACTTATAAATGGGGTTTATCTGCTTCTAAAATACTTTCAGCATCTACTACTAATATAAATAAGAAATGATAGGTCTTTATTAAATGTAAATAAGTCACAAAGTTATCCATGAAAGTAAACTTTAAAGCCACCCATTCAAATGGATGTGCCACCGGTGCTTCTTGTTTGTCAGTTCAATAAAATAATGCTCTCTGCCATGAGTCTCTGATTTACAGCAAGAACACATATGTTCTGAAAAGGGTAACAACTTAAAAGCAGCATGTCACTTCCAAAAACTCTTAAACCTAAGGTCTCATGAGATGGAAGGAGTCTAAAGTCTAAAGTTTGACTGTGTCAACAGCTACCATGGCCTAATTGTTACAGTTGATTCACAGCTTACTGAGCTTATCTATAACATTAAGAAAACCCCTGTGGGAAAGAAGATCTCCTACAGCTTTGTGGGCTTTAACTGAATCCAACTTAAGCTTATTGATGAACATACTAGGAGAGCAGTTATCTCCTTTCAAACAGGGCTTACACTAAAACTTTCAACTTCACTTAAGTTAAATTTGAGTATGATTTAGCTATAAATGTATTTTGAGGAATGCTACAAAAATACTCCACCCAATTAGATTAATACCAGATCAAGGGACCAAAAATTTCACCCTCAGATAAATAAAATAAAGAATGGTTAACAGTGTTGAAGTCAAAGGAGGAACCTCTCAGTAAATTAGAACAGTCTAGTCAAAAAGAAATTCAAAGCCTTCCAAAACCCTGAACTTGAATCTGAAGGAGTAAAAAGGGATTGGACTATAAGAGGAAAATAAATCAATAATTTATTCAGAGGATCTGGATGAAGAGCATTGAGCTTGTAACAGATTTTAAAGAGTTATGGTTTATATTTCAAGGATTTTGATGACGATGAACATGGCTGTATACTAGATCCGCTTTACTATCTTCAGCAATCAAACATAATCTATCTTTAAGTTAAATTCAAAGGATAATTAACCGCATCAAATTCTTTCTCCAATCGGAGTTTAAAAATCACAACTATTTTCCTTAACATTCTTTTTTATAGGTGCCCCCCAAAATTATCCAACTGATGAGGCTAATAAAATTTAAAGATCTCTACCAGTCCAATTGACACAATTGAATAAGAACCAAGTTTAGGATGCTCAAGCTCAAATAAGGTTTTGAAAGTGGTTGGTGAAGAATTATACCCACATGATTCAAAAATTAGAGTTTGATGATGTGTACTCGAATTTATAGCATTTAATTAGGCAATCAGAACCCAATTCTACTCAATGATGTCATTTTCCACTCTGATGACTCAAAAAAAGAAACAAAAATAATTTTATTGGCTGTTTGGACCCAAAAGTGCCAAATGACAAACCAAACTATGCCAACGGGCATCACCAGAATTATAAAACTAATCAAATTGGGCCAACAAGTCCAGAGTTAGCTTCTACATTTGATGATATCATTTTAACCTTAAGAACCCCAAGGAGTCTCAAGAACAATCAGTGCATTGCAACACCCAAAGCTCCGGAAATTTTTGCATAAGATTTATTTTTACTTAAGTAGTGACAAACTTGACTCCTCACTGATTGGGCCACTATTGGCAAAAGGAATTACCAAGCTTACTTTTTTCAGCTCTTGGCTTGGGATAGTGCCAATCCTAATAAACTAGAGCCTTCTCAAAAGTTGATCCACCCAAATGAAACCTTAAATGACGCCAGCCCTAAAGACATGATCCACAAATAATTTAAGTAGCAGCCAATCTAAGACTGAGGATACAACTGTCATTATTGGAAGTTGATAACTTAACTCAAGATGGCAAAAGTTTGCCCTCAACAGCAAGGCACAGCCCAAATAGCATTCACCTGAACCAGGATTAGTTCTCCAAGTCTGGAACAAGAATGTCACTTAAATGTACCTAAGCCAGCTGACAAACCAGTTGAAGGACCTCCCCAGCTCAAAGAAGTTTCTGATACAACTAGTTTCATCAAAATTGAGAGTTACTTGTACCTGGAGACAAAAATGACAAAAAAGCTAAACTGAAGGGCCTGGAGCTGAGCCATGCCTCCCTGAGTGAACTCATGAACGCACACGAGTCTGGCCCATCCCATTGCATTAACATCTTAGAAAGCTTTCTTGAGGGCTCCAAAGGCCCACGCCAAAGCCAAGGAGGAGCTCTCATGGTGCAAATACAAGTTGGTAGAAATAAAGATGGCCTTAAAAATTGTCACAACGATCTTTTGGAGATCAATATGCAATTTAAAGGTCCTGGACTTAATTTATTCTCTCAATAATAAATACTCCCTATTGAATTGCAATCATTACAAGAATCAACTTACCTCTGATGATGCTCCATGCAACGAAGATGCCAATCATGATGTTGATACCAGAGAACTTGGAGCTCCTGGAAAGACTGACTTTGCAATTGGAACACCGCTGTGGGATGCTCCTTCCCCTTAGGGTAGTTCTCTTTAGTTGCCAATGCTACCCATCAATCAGAGCCACTGATGGAAGTTGACCTAGAAGCATCTAATGACCTGTCAGTTCAGACCAAAACAAAGATCATCCATAACATGATTAACAATAAACAACGCCGGAGCACTCAAAACCAAAATGAGCTGCTTCAGTCATTGACCAATCATCATTAGATGAGCATTTCAAACCTTCAATTTAGAATACATTAGTCAAATAACCCAAAAGAACTGGACAAAAATAACCTGTTAAATAATTTCAAAATTTTGCTTCAAATACTCAAACCATCAATTATATCAAGTAATTTCAAAAAGTGACCAATACTTGCTCCCAAGGACAAGGCTTAAGAGGGTGCATTGTCAGGATTCTCCTAGTAAAGGTTAAAGCCTTGAACTAGGGGATCAACCGCTATATCTTCTTTTAAAGTTAAAATATTCTGTAAATGATGAAATGGTCTAACAATGATGAAAATAAGAATTAAATAGTTAAAGTAATTTTATTTTAGAAATCAATGCATTAAATTTGATAATTTACTTGGATTCCCCAAACTCAAATAGTACCTATAAATTAATATTATCACCTAGTTTTATCTAATTAAAATGAGATATTCTAATTCCCCTTTAAACATTTAAACCTATTTTCAATCCATCTATACATTGGGATTATCAACTTGTATTTGCAGACCATGTGACTCTACTAAGTGTTATCATAATGATCCTGCTGATCCCACACTGACTTCTTAAATCCTTTTTTTTTAGTACTAGATGGGACTTCTTAAATCCCTTAACATTTATAAACAGTTCTTTTATAATTCTAATAGATAGTTTTTTGCATATAATACTAAATATAAATTTGTAATTATAGGTCTTTATTAAAAGTAAATTAAGTCACAAAGTTACCCATGAGAGTAAAATTTAAATCCCTAGTTTGATTGATGTGCCGCCAGTGCATCTCTTCTGTTAGCTCAACAAGGATCATCCCTAATGCTTTCCAGACCTGGTAGATCATTAAAAGTTCTCAACTCAACTAAGTGGGGAGCACTATTTGGTAATAAATCATTAATTATACTATTTAAACTTATGAGATTAATTGGTACCCATGCCTGACTAATTGAGACCCAAATTTTGATAACTATGGGATGAATGCATCTGACAAAATCTGAACAGTGGTTAATCGATGTAACTTATCTAACCGCCTTCTTGGGTCTGAGAATCGAGTTTGTTATGAAAGTCAAATGGTCAATACTCTTCTAATCATGTCCAATGATATAATAATCAACATTCCAAAAAGCTAGGGAATATAATTATGTAATAAAGTCTGGTGCCTTTAGGCCTGAATTACCACGTCATAAGGGAACATCATGATCCTTCCACTACAGGGCGTCCAGGAATAAAGAAGTGCATCAATCTGATAAAATGTAGGTATGCCTGGAAATGGACTCATAAAGGAGGTTTTACTTGGATATAGCAATGCTTAGTCTGTGTCAGGCCCAAATATGATACAACAGGCTTTAATTCTCACATCCACCCCACAATAAGATGAAGGCCCTTAACCTTACTTTTAGTGGACTTCGTTGTAGGTTTACCAGTGACTTGGGGCTATAAGCAATCATGATGGTAGTAGATAGTTACAATATAATATTCCATATTTATTCCTTGTTTGACAGCAACAATGCTGAAGACATGACATAGCTTCTTTTATCACACATATTCTACCTGGTTGGAGTGCCACAGGAGGTGATGAGTGACAGAGGTCCTCAGTTTACCTCAAGGTTTTAAGAGGCTGGGTGCAACATAATCAATATCAGACTATGCCAATCATCAACATACCACCCCACAATATAATGGCTAAACTGATAAACAAATCATATATTAGATTAGTACCTCATTTGTTATGCTATAGCTTCTCAAGATATCTGGCAGCTGACATTCCGGTGTCCCAGTTCTCTTATAATAAATCCATTCATTCCTCAACAGAGGTCTTGCAATTGTATGAATATTTTGGGGTATAACCCGCCTTCACCCTTGAGCCCTAGATATTTAGTAACATCCTAGTGGCAGTCAAGTTTATGGAATTTATTAGGGAAGTACACCAACAGTTAGAGAAATTTTGGCCAAACTAACAACACATAAACGGTTTGTTGATAAAAAAACGCCATGCAGCTCCTGATTATGAGGTAGTTAACTTGATAATGTGAATACCTTAATCTTCATATCCATATTCTGTGTCATAAGTTGGCTTATAAATGAGATGTAACATTTTCTATCAGCTAATTCTTAGACAATGGATTCTTCCATGTGGATTTTACAGCACACTGCAAGGTCCATAACTACTTTCAAGCCTCCTCCTTATCCACGTTTGAGTGACTAAAGACCAATTAAGATGATTCCATAATGGTGGAGGGGTCACCAAAAATTTGAGGTTGAGTGAATTTTTAAATCATGGAAAGTCAAACGCAGTTTACAATATTTAGTATCATAAGAAATACCATATTATGAAGCAAGTTGGGTTCCTTCCACGAACTGTAAAAACTTTCAAGAGTTTGTTGCAGAGTTCTACAAGGCCTATCCTAAGGCAACACCTCATTCCCTACCCAGGATCGCAAACATTGCAGCCATAGAACTTCCTGCAAAGAAAAAAAATTACGCCTTAGCCACTGCCACTGAGGGGGAGTAGACACTGTCCTTTTAAGAAGAGTAATTTAAGACCTGCTAAACCTGCCATTAAGTTGGACAGGGGCATTCACCCTTTTAGGTCTATGTGACTCAAACTCAAGGCCTTACCTAATACCCTAAACCTGACCTAGGGTATACCCCAGATGAAATATGGGTGACTATTTCACCTTTCTGCTTGACATGTGCCTTTCCCCAAACTATTCCCAGCCAAACCCACCCTAGTCTTAGAGTCTGCAGTTTTACGTTGTAAAATTAAAACAACTATTACACTCTTTAAAAATTTTAATTAATCTTACACCTAGGTTCTCAGATCCTATCTCCAACCAGCGGCTTGATATGGGCCAATATGAATGTAAAGAATTGACATCCAGAGAAACCCCGGTGAAAAAGCCTTAGCTAAGAAGCTAAAATCATTAGAATAGGTTAAAAAAGAGGAGGCAAAAATAGGGATAAACTCAACTCCAAATTACAATATTATCAAGAAAACTGATATTTTTGGGACTTGATGATACAGCCTGAGAATAATGTGGGGATATCCGCCAATGTTGACACTATGGAAAATCGATCAAGGCAGAGTTTCACATTATTATCATACTTGGGATCAACATCTGAGCCCAGTGTTCAATTTATTTCTCCCTCCAGCTCAACCTAAAAATTCAGCACATTGCTAATGATAGAGTGTTGGATTATCATTATTATTAAAATTAAATCCCTTATATTTATATTGAATTTTCCCATTTTTTTGTATTGTTAAAGTTAATATATAACATCTTGTGCTACCTGAGATCTGAAGTGAGACTATGGCGGAGCTTCAGGTTTAACTCTCAAAGTGTAACATAACAAACTACGCTGAGAACATCCCACCTTTACTTCCACTCTCCCAGAAACCCCAAAGACTCTCTTCCACTTCCCTTGTTTGCTCTAAGAGTAGAGTGTTACCATTCAGTCTGGAGCCAATTGTTACGGGTGTTCAAACAACAACTTCAACAGCCCAGTTTTCTCTTGGATCGCCCTACTCCTAAAAAGGTACACTAGCCCGCAAAAATGCCTATGATATCTAAAAATTGTAATCATTGCTCATTAAAAGGTCACAGCATATTACACAGCTCTTGGGGCATGTGCCTTAGCTGGAAAAGTCCCTGCGTCACAATTATGTTCACTTCTACTGATCCTTCTAAAAGTCAATTTTGTCAATATGAGAGATGAGATACATAGCCATGAAATACTCTCCCCATGAACCGATTTATAATACCATTAATACTTGACAGCAGTATAAATCTTTTTATAATGGCATTGAGGTGGTGATAATCAACCAAGACTCAATCACTACCACCCTTATCTTTCAAAATTATTAGATTTAGGATAGGATAAGCTCTCTTGAGTGCGTGAAAGTTCTACATTCCAACAAAGAAGAGATTAAACCCACAAAAAATAAAAAATTAAATAGACACTAAAAACTAAAAAATTGTAGATTTTTATAGTTTTTATTAGTGTTATGGGGGTAATGAAAAAACAAACCCTCTTGATATCTGACCAGTCAGTATTTAAACTGTCTTGAAGGTCAAAGGGAATTCAATGATAAATTTGGAACGGCTTATTACAGTCCAAATAAGGAAATATGTGAATTCAGCATATTAAGCTAAGAAGACTTGCTTCACTTTGGCTGTATGACAGAAGGGAGTTAATTTTTGGCAAGACAAAACCATGGGGTAATGATTTAATGAATTTCAGCCAATCCCAGGTAGCTAAAATTATTTCACCTTGGGGACCTCCACCACGCCTATAAAAGGGGTGGTCCCCACTTAGGTGTTTGAAGGAAATTGGACATGGCAGGGGGAGAAACTGCTAATGGGCTCCCCAGGTTCCCTCGCATGGTTGGGGCAATTTGACTGCCCAACTTCATGCTAATTGCCCATTTAGTATTCATATTAGTGTTACCCCAATTTATGGGGTTCCATCAAGAATGGCCAGGGTCTTTTGGCCAATAAAATTGTTTGTATCATTTAAATCACCCTTATTATCATAAGAAACTTGTAAATGTCTGACATTTTCCCACGTTAACCCATTTTTGACTAAAACATTATTTTCTTGGAGCCATGAGGGCAAATTTCCGACATCACCCTCTTAAGGATGTTGGGGGAGAATAGGGTCATAGGAAGCGGCCATGTACCTGATTTATGGTGATACTGGTAGCCAATTTTTTTATAGATTACTCATCACAACTTTTGTAGGTGATAGTGAAAGGACCCTCCAAAATAGATCCAACCTTGCTACTTCTGGGTGTGATGCGGTTATAGTAATATAGGACCAAGTCAGAAACTTTGAAGAAAGGCAGAGGAGCCTGAAACTCATTTGCCGCTTGTTTCTCTTTTGTAACCATTTTGGCTAAATTCTTCATAGCCTTAGATTGAAGCTGTATGATACGTTTAGCCACTTTTCTCATGGCTTTTTCAGGTTCATCAACTTTAGAGGAGAAAACCTCTTTAACTAAAAGGGCGTGTATCCCTAGTCCCCACCAATTCAGAATATGGAATGAAGACGTTTTCAGGATCTGGTGATAACTAATCCGGTATGCCATAAGAACACTGGTAGGAATTGATCCCAGTGAAGTGGATCAGAGGAGACCATTTTATGCAGGATGGAAACTAAGGTTCCATTGGCTCTCTCAACAGTTACATTGATAGAGGGACCATATGGGGCTGAGAAGAATTGTTGTGTCCTCATAGACGTAGCCAGGATCTTGACTACTCTATAGTGAAGTTCAAACATTATCGCAGAGTAGTACTTTAAACAACCATGGCGGGTGAAAATATTTTGTTGTAAAAATGTTGCAGTGGCCTTGGCCGTTTAGCAGGGAGGGACAAGGCTTCAACCCACTTAGTAAAGTGGTCAATACCTACTTGGTAAATTTATTCCCACTGGTATTCTGTGGGAGGGGATCTACTACATCTAGACTGATGGTGTGGGATGGTTGTTGAGGGGTAGTGGGTTGATATTAATATTTAGTCTTGAAACTGGATTGCTTCTTACACGTAAGGCAGGCATCCAAGACTTTGACAATAGCTTTTATGATTCCTTCCCAATAGTACCGTTCCCTAATCCACTCATAGGTTTTCTTCACTCCCCCATGACCTAGGGTAGAGTGAGCCTCAATAACAGTACACGTTCTGAAGGCTTCTAATAAGGCAATCACTTTACCACCTGTTTATACAACTTCCCGTTCTCCACTTTGGTGTTGCGGGTGTGCCAGGTTAACATCTGAACAGGCTCATCCTCATCCTCACAATCATTGGTGGTTATTAGTAGATCATGTACCCTCTCCGCCCAACTATTATCTAAATGCAGAATGGGAAGATGAGTTAACCCATCAACATTCATGTGACGGGTTCCAACATGGTGTTCAATCTTCATGTCATAATGCTGGAGCATTAAAGACAATCATGCTAACTGACCAGTAGGATCCTTCATATTCTATAACCATTTAGGGAAGTGTGGTCGTTACCACAGTGAAATTAGTGCCATACAAGAAAGGACGGTAATGTTTTACAGCTAATAAAACAGCAAGGCACTCCTTCTGTGACGCTGTAGTTGCGTTCCGCCTTTGATAGCATCTTACTGAAATAGAATAGAGTAAGATCTAAATCATTTTTATCCAGTTGGGCTAAGATGGCCCCAACGGGTAGTCCAAGGCGTCAGTAAACAAGATTAAAGGCTTATTATAATCTGGAGCTGTAGGATAGGACGTTGGTGTAACAATCGCTTCATCATTTCAAAAGCAACTACTTGTTCTGTACCCCAATAAGTAGGGTTGTTTTTGCCAATAGTCTGATGAGATTATCACTGATCTGAGCAAGCTTGTTGATAAACTGATGGTAATACCCATCATACCCAAACTACCTAAATGTCCTGAAGGTTTGTAGGGGCAGGCATTTTAGAGATAGCTTCAATCTTATCTTGTAAAGGCTGTATCCCTTCTTGGGAGATATCATGTCCGAGGTAATCTAACTTCTTTTGGAAGAAGGAGCATTTTGACGGTTTCAACTTGATATTAGAAGCACGTAGGAGTTTAAAGACTTCTTTTATTTGTGAGAGATGATTGGTGAACGTTGCAGAAAAGATGGTGATGTCATCAAGATAGACAATCTCACAGCTTAGCTTGAGGTTCTACAGAATGTGATCCATTGCAAGTTGGAAGGATGCCGGCGCATTGCATATCCCTTGGGGTAAGCGTGTAGGTTGAAATAAGCCTTCACTGCAGATACGAGCGCATTTCTCCTGATCTTGGTGAGAGAGGTCCATTTGCCAATATCCGCTGGCCAAGTCCATTGCTGAGAAGTATTTTGAGCCGGATAGTTGTGCAAGGGCATCATTTTTGCAGGGGATAGGATAGCTGTCTTTTTTAGTGAGGTTATTTAGTTTAAGGTAGTCCATCACTACCCAATGACCTCCATTCTTTTTTGATCAACATGAGAGGAGACGCCCAAGGGCTTTGGGACATAACTAATAACCCAGCGTCTAATAGCTGCTTGCGTTCAACCCTCATTTGTTGCTCTTCAACCTTGGACTCACATTAAGGTTTAGATTGAATAGGTTGGGCACTATCAACATCAATGGAGTGACTCCACCCCTTCATATGCCCATAATCCGTGTTAGTCTGGGATAAATTATCACTGTATGTATCCTGTAGAGAATGAACTTGTTTAAGCCCATCCAGGGTTAGGTTATCTGAGATGTGAACGTTAGGCAGAGTATACACCATCTGGTTAGTGGGTAAACCCATATCCAACATTGACCTAATAAAGTGAATACTATTAATCTCATTGATGGGAATTAACAGACCTTTCCCTATCTCTTGATGTTTTTTGGCAATGATGGGTTTATTAGTAAGGTTCCACAATAGGATAATAAGGGGTTGTTGGTAGGCAGGGTCTAGTATACCTGGCAATACCCGGGGTTCTAAAGAGCTTACTCCATCAATGCTTGTTATGTGCATCAGACTGGCTTGGTGGACCTGTAAAGCAATATTGGTAGCGACCACACGTTGTTCACCAGCCTTGATTACCTTTTCCTCTGAAGCATAAAAGGTAATGCCCTCAGAAGCATCCACCAATTCAGGCAACTTTTCTTGTGTTACGTCCAGAGGTAGTGTAGAATAAAGGTAAAGCAGATGACGGGTATACAACTAAACAGGAGTATTCTTTCTTATGGGGTTCTTCATTGGTGAAGCGCAGAGGACCTTCATAACTGAGTAGAGAGAGGTAACCCTGTTTCATGTTGATTATACCATCATTCTCAATCATAAACTGTGTGCCAATAAGCATATCAAAGTGTTATCTTCCAAGGCCACAGCGGGAGCAGACAATATGAGCTTTCCAATCTGAATAGGCAAGGAGGAGTAGGCTTTAATAGCGCGGGTGTTGTTGGGAACCACTGTTCTAAACTCCTGAGTACATTCAAGATCTGGAGCCAGCTTAATCTTCTTGATCAGCTTGTAAGAGAGAACTTTTACAGTAGATCTAGTGTCTAAGATACCCCTAACCTAGACTTTTTGAATAACAACCTTTACCTTAGTTATGGTCCCGCCAAAGTTAGGGGAGAGCTAATACTTCCTTAAGATGGATAGTAGAGTCATGATTTTTATCTGTCTTTGGATAGTTATCTTTAATGGACTGTAGGGTGTTGTAAAAATTTACTTAAGTGTTTGATTAATGGCCATCAACCCAGTAACCTTTTTACTGCACAGGTTCGATTTCCTCATGCACTTCGTCACGTTGTATAGAATGTATTAATCAATAATAGTATGGATATTATTATCCGTAGTTGAGATTGAACTATTATTAGGCCCAACGCTTCGGCCAGTACTTCTGATTAAATACTCTATAAGTCGTACTCATAAGGATTCATTCCCTATATTCTTGTCCACCCAATCTTCGTACAGACACCCTAGTGACAGTCTCTTTCAGCCCAACACACAGTTAGCAGCTATCCCTTATTGTGGTTCCCTTCATCTCTAGATCCCCGCTTAGATCTTTACTCTTCTCTCTGAGAGTCTTCCAGTTATTGCCTTCTTCAATAATATCCTTGAGATAGAACAACACAATAGAAGCTGATAGTCTAACTATACACCAAATTGACAATGTTACTGTAGATTATTTTACTGTTGATAATAATAATGTTTTTTATTATAGTATATCCTAGGGAATTATATAGTAGGGGATTCGTATGTTTAACCCTCAAAGACACCTCTTCAATGAAATGGCAGCCATTGCCATTGAATAACCCTTCCTCATCTCAGCAGCAATGGTCTTCCCCATCCTGGCTAGGATTCTGTCATTGGACATCCTCGAGACCTCAAACAGAAAGAGTCAGAAAACATGTCCCTAAAGTTTTCCTCTCAATCCAAGCAAACCAACCATAAATGACAAGCGACCTGCTTAGGTAATGGAACTTATTACCCATTATGGCAGGTCACTTCACCAACCAATCGATTCACTAGTTTCAGGCAGCATCAATCGCCTCGCAACTCACCATTCATTCCCAATCAGTTGGTGATGAAACTGACAATCCCAATCAGTACACTTGATATTTAATCACTATCAGATGCCCCTATTTCGTTGTCCAGTCCGGCCGATGAGATCTTAGGTATTCATCTGGATCAATCCCTGATGGATACTACCAGGTGAATATCCCAAAATACCCCAAACATAGTTCCTCCAAAACTCAGGCCAACCGATTTATGATTCACTTCGCCTTAGATAATTTTCCCTAGTGATACCAGGTAATCTAGAAGGCTGGGAATATGGGCAAAAATCCCAACAGGTGTGAACATGATGAATTGGTTGGATCAGCTAAGCAATAACCTGGTCAGCATTGCTAGAGGTATCAATAACCTCAGGGCACCCCAGCACTTGATTAAGTTAGGTTTATTGAGGGATTGGGGCTTTATCTTTTCATTCAAGATTTAGCCGATCTGGAATACCTACTTCAACAGGGGCTCCTAGAACATATACCAAACGTCCTCATAACCCCCTTCAGACTCATCATCCATAGGTTTTCCCACATACATTTGGTGAATGCTAGAAGAGCAGTTGGAGGTGGAGGCCATAACTTTAGTAGCTGGGGGCCCATCCACAGCAATAATTCTTGGAGGATCAGGCGGCTTAGCTTCAGCAGCCTTCTCATTGAGCCCATGGTTGTTAAGAGCAACTGTAACCAAAAGGGAGAGGTATGGGTTTCCTCATGGCTACAGGTTTTGGATTAGAGTGGCTGGAGGATATAGCATCGTAGAGGTGGATGCTTAACCCCGCCAGCTTTGGGTTGATCTGGCTGTGAGCCTTGGGGAAACAGATGGATTAGCTTTAGCGACCTGTTCCTTAAACCCATTGTTAGTGGGGGTGAATGTCACCTGAGAAAGGGGTTTAGGCTTAGGAGCAGCTTAGAACCATTTGAAGAGGTGTTTTAGATGGCACAAACTGATTGTGGTGACAAGGTGTGAGCTGTGAGCTTTGCTATGGACGAGGATGCACTCTGATTTACTGGTTTGAGAACCTCAGGTTGGCTTGGCGAGGGAAGATCAGGTGTGAGATGCACCACCAGTGATGGGCTCAGAGTAGTAATACATATAGGTGTCAACATAGCCTCTTCCAGTATGCAGCAGTTGAGCACTCCTCAATAGTCCAAACCTGGGGGTTCATCACAGCTTTTTTTGGTTATTGCACAGGTATACAAAACTGAAACATCTAAAAAGACCTCTTTTATGTTTTGGAAATTTTTGAAAGTTCGCTTTAGGGAAATGATATGCTGAGCTAAAAAAGGTTGGGAAACTAACCCAGATAACATAGCTGCGATGGCATCATCCACTTTTAGCATTTTAGATGCTGACGACCTCTGAGCAGCAAGATAGAATCTCTAATCAAAGGCAGTGATCCGTTCGCCTTCATACATACTAAAACGCATAAAAGCCTGTTTTCCCTAGTTAAACTCTGTTTCAATCCAAATTCTGCTATAAGAGCTTCTTTAACTTCAGCTGAGGTGTATAGAGTATCCATATAAGGGATCATCAGTTCTTGGGCCAAGTGACTTAAACGATGAAGGATGTTCTTAACCTTCTGGTGGTCAGTCGCACCTTCCATGGCTGCTTCATAAACATATAAGAACGAAGCAATACTACCCTCGCCAGGGGGAACTTATCCTTCAAGGGACATTAATATGAGCGCGGTTCAAGCTTTTTAAGCTTGATAAAGCGCTTGCTAGTTGTTGTTCAGGGCAACTAGCTGGGTTTTAACAGCAGAGGGGGAGAATTAAAGAGTTGTTCACCCCAACACCCTCCATTTTTGATAAACTATTATGGTGTACTACCCCTATAGTGAGCACCACTTGTTGGATTTATGATAGTATAAGCTTGCTTGGGTGCGTGAAAGTTCTAAATTCCAACAAAGAAGAGATTAAACCCACAAAAATTAAAAAATTAAATAGACACTAAAAACTAAAAATTGTAGATTTTTATAGTTTTTATTAGTGTTATGGGGGTAATGAAAAAAACAAACCCTCTTGATATCTGACCAGTCAGTATTTAAACTGTCTTGAAGGTCAAAGGGAATTCAATGATAAATTTGGAACGGCTTATTACAGTCCAAATAAGGAAATATGTGAATTCAGCATATTAAGCTAAGAAGACTTGCTTCACTTTGGCTGTATGACAGAAGGGAGTTAATTTTTGGCAAGACAAAACCATGGGGTAATGATTTAATGAATTTCAGCCAATCCCAGGTAGCTAAAATTATTTCACCTTGGGGACCTCCACCACGCCTATAAAAGGGGTGGTCCCCACTTAGGTGTTTGAAGGAAATTGGACATGGCAGGGGGAGAAACTGCTAATGGGCTCCCCAGGTTCCCTCGCATGGTTGGGGCAATTTGACTGCCCAACTTCATGCTAATTGCCCATTTAGTATTCATATTAGTGTTACCCCAATTTATGGGGTTCCATCAAGAATGGCCAGGGTCTTTTGGCCAATAAAATTGTTTGTATCATTTTAAATCACCCTTATTATCATAAGAAACTTGTAATGTCTGACATTTCCCCACGTTGGCCCATTTTGACCCAAAACATTCTTTTTGGAGCCATGAGGGCAAATGTTGACAACAATTATAATTAGGCTGTCTCATGGAATCTTGGATGGCAATATAATTCTGCTACTGAGCAATTTTTGAGCTCCTCTCTGACTAAATTATCACTTGTTTTGGGACGACAGGTTGAATCATCCTGATGGTCGCATGATCTCAAGTATCTACAAATTAGTGAACCCTAGACTTACAGCCCAAGTCAAAGTCATCTTTACCAAAATATATAAATAGTGCTTTAAAGTCTAATGCTTCATTCTTCTGTTGTATTGTTATTATGGTGAGCAATTCCCAAGGGATCCTACCATGTGCCCCACGCTTTTTCATGGCAGCCAAGAATATGATAGGTTAATGAATTTTATAGCTGATTAACACATACCTTGTAAAAAGGTGCTCAAAGGCAATAACTTGGTACGTATTCTCTTTTATGTCATAATTCATTAAGTTATCTGTTAAAACATTGATCTCGCCATGTCCTGATATGATTATACCAGGAGCTAAGATGGTTTCCATTTGAGAACAAAATCAGGGAACTGACGCCTCCCCATACAGCCCTTCTTATAAGGTCTGACATTGTTCAAATTCTTAAGACTAGTTAGTGACCCAAAGCTTTTGTTGTTGCCTTGTTCCCCCGTTGTTAATTTTGATTAATTACTCAAATAGATAATATACTCCTGCTTAGATAGCAGGAAAAGTTTCAGCCGATATATTCTCAGTTCTGCTGTATGTATCACGGTATTTTCTAACTTTTCTGAAGCTCACAAAGCTAAACTATAATATTTGACTTTTCTGGTCTCTTCTGGGTTACTTTACCCTCTTTAATTGAGAACTCTCCTGACGCAGGTAATAATGACAAGCTCCCTTAAAGCTTGTCTACTCTTCTTAATATAAAGATGATATTAATAGAAACAAAGTATAAGATGGAAAATATGATTATATGGTAAGATAATGATTTTATTTCAAGGCCAGGCGCTGATATTTTATAACTCTAGAGCATCTCCTGGCCATACTCATCTATTAGATGAGTTCATTAAAGCCATTCTAATCTACTATGGATTATGGCAGTGGTTATTCAAAATCCCCGAGTTATTTCAGCCCTTGAATTAACTTAATTACAGTTGTTTTAGCACAATTGGAGGCACTACTACTCATGTAATTGGGAAGAATTTTAAGCGTAATATTAGAATCTCAATGGTGTATATTCGCCTTTTAAACAGCCAAATTACGTTTTGTCATACAGCTGACAAAATACAATAAATGGTGGAAAATAATATATGGAATTTGAATAATGATGCACCCCTAATCAGTACATTCTCAGGCCTCTTAATAGTACTAGGTACTCCCTATTTGGGCCATCCATGTGCAAGCACTATTATGCCATTACAAAGATTGACATACATTAAATCTGTAATCCATTAATTTAAATGCATTAAATTTGAAAATACAACTATTTTTGTTCCATAAACCCACTTGATTCACCTAAGTGGGTCCCCGTCATGGAAATGGCAGAAGAAGTTTAGACCGGCCTGCCAGTTGGGGTGTGTAAGCACCCAAAAAGCAAGCCAGAATACCAGAGGCATTGCTGAATGAACAAAGTTGTATAATGCTGGGCATTGGGAAATGACAAATCATTGTTCAAAGATGATCATGAATATGATCCTAAGAACAATTCAAATCGAGGCCACCCTAGACCCTGGAGGTCTTGCTGCAGGGGGTGGAACCACAGAAATAGATTCAACAAGTTCGCCAGTGTATGGGGCTGGTTTGACTGGGGAGACAAGGGGGCGGATCCTTGCTTGAAGATGATGGACATAAGTCCACAAGATCCCAGTATATTGTTGATGAAAGTTCATAACAACAGGGTTAAATTGCCAGAAGTATCTAGCTTGCTGAATCCAATCTATGACGGTGAGGGCCATAGTGACCATGAGTAGTGATGGAGCCCATCTGGTGCATGGACCAACAGGCCACCAGGGAAAAGCCATTGGGAATGCGGCCATAAGAAAATCAATAAAATTAAAATTGATTGGTTTTTAAGGCAAAATTTTATTGCAAAGGAAAAGGAAGAAAATTGACCAACTTTTTCTCAGTGCGATACAACTGATTAAATAGTAGTCAATTGATGCGGGGACAAGCTGAGATTGGGACCCACAATTTCAACCTAACTGGCGAATAATTTGGGAATGAGGCAGATAGTTTCACTGGGAACTGACATTGAAGAATTTGGCAGCAGGCCGAGTCGCTGTCAGTTTAACCTCAAATGTCCAAACTAAGGCTTGGCTACATTTCTGATGGCTGGCACAATGGCGTTTGGCCCAACAAGCATCAAGAATCCCCCAAGGCCCCCATGTAGGGGTGGTCCTAATTGGTTGGGGACAGGTTCAGGATACCCAACCCACTTGTGCCAGGTCACTGGGCTGTTCATTTGGTCAAGAGCGTTATGTTGGCCAAAACGCCCAATTTTCCACAAGGGAGCTTTGAACCCTCATCGATGGTACCTAATGCTATTACCTGCCCATCAGGGATGATCCCCAACAATTTTGGGAGGGGGATAATTTTTGCAATTGTATTGTTAGCCAAATCAAAACTGTCAGTGATTCCAGCCAATAGATCAGTCTTCATCCCTTTTTGACTACTTGGAATCCAAACATTGGGCTGATTACCACTCAATTTTATACTGATCAATTTCATTTCAGCGATCTCAGCGCAGATTTCACTGATTAACTGTAAAGAACCTGCTGAGGTGTGTGTGGGCACTGGGTGAGGGATCTGAAGTGGAAGAGCTGTTACCCAGCGCTCGTCTACCATGTGGGTGAGATCGCCCTGAGTAATGAGGGGTACAGCCACCCTCTTTGGTACCTTCTTACTCAGGAATGGGAAAATGGCCCAATAAACGCCCATGGGATGTTCCCCAGGACTTATTACCCTTTCCTTTTTCCAAAGGAGGTGCACCACCACCAGGAAACTGCATGAGAGCCACATTCTTGTGCGCCTTGGGTAACCTGATCGCCTTAACATCTGCAACTTTGGGGGGGTGGGGAGCTTTCAGGGTGGGATTCATGGAACGCTTTGACCAGTTCCATACAGTTAGTGCAATCGTGCGCCTTGACCCAACTGTTCTCATATGCTGGATATCCTTTCCAAGCCACGAGATATTGTACAGACTGTTGGGATTTTTGGGACGCCAGGATATTCTCTACCTCGGCCTCTTCCCTATTCTCAATGATGATCAGTTCAGGTTATGTGGGAACTATACCCTTGAAGGGCAACAGCTGGGAATTATGGAAGATGGAGTGCTGTTTCCAATGAGCAGGGAGCTTCAACTGGAATGCACCGTTACCCAAGACCTCCTCCTCCAAATGGGGTCCTGAGCGTTTACTAGCAAACTTATGGGAAGGGGCTTGTATTCTTAAATGACAAGTATCGAGCATAACATAAGAGCCCACTGTTAAATCGTGACCTGGGAGCCGCTTGCAATCTGTGAACTGCTTGTAGTCATCAATGGCTTTGGTGAGGTGTTCCCGCACTAAGGATTGAGTTGACCTGATATGTTCAGCGTGGTCCATGGCATCTTGAACCTCAGGCTGCAAGCAAGATCTGACCAAAAAGAAAGGATTATAACCCAACGTTGCTTTGTAGGGAGAAAACCCCATGGACGCATGAGTCCCATTGTTATAAGTGAATTGAGCGAGGGGAAGATTGTCAACCCAGGTGTCCTGCGCAGCTGCAGCATAGCAACGCAGGTACTGTTCAAGGACTTGGTTAGCTCACTACGTCTGTCCATCAGACTGGGGATGATATGCACTGGAATGACAGGGGGAATATTTTTAGGATAGATAGGAGTTCACTCCAAAACCGCGCTGTGAACTGTGAACCATGGTCACTGATGATCTCCTGTGGGAGACCAAACATTGAAAACACATGGTGTATGAAAAGGTGGGCGGTTTCCTCTAATGTAATCGCAGAAGTACAAGGTATAAAGAGGGAAAATTTAGTGAAACAATCCACCACCACCATCACTGCTGTGAACCCATTAGAACAGGGGAGTTCAATGATAAAGTCCATGGACACCGATGTCCATGGTTCCTCCACCTGTTGTAAGGGGTGTAAAAGGCCGTTTCTACTGGAGCGGTCTGACTTAACCCTGGTACAACTAATACAATCGGCGATCCAGGCCAGAACTTCTTTTCTCAAACCCACCCAATTATAGGTCCGCTTGAGCAAGTTGATGCATTTCTTATTGCCAGGATGACTGACCGTGGGGGATCATGATGTGCGCGGAATACCTTGGTTCTTTAGGAGGGGGAACCCAGATGCAAGACCAAAAATAAATGAGCCCCACCTCCAAGGATTATAGGGAGTTTTATGATTCTGGTGAGCCAACTGCTCAATCAATTCCACGCCCTCAGGGAAGTCCATTTGACTGGCTAAGACCTGAGCAACTAGTGGGGCGTCTGGAGCCAGAGTGATGGACAAGATGATGGGGGACAATTGAAAGGATTTGGGTGGCAGGAATCATGGTAATGAGATCCACTTCCTTCGGTTCCAAGGAACAGTGGGCAGGGCTGCGGCTGAGGAAATTGGGAAGTACGTTGAGCGCACCTTTTATATATTCATATTTGAAGTTAAACTGCACAGGTCACAATAGGTTTGGGCTTGACGATGCACCAATTTTTGGGGTTTACAAAAGTACAAGAGAGCCTGGTGATCCGTGAGGACCATTAACTCACGTTGAGCACCCTGTAACAGATACCTCCAATGAGTCAATGCCCATGCAATGGCTGCCAACTCCTTGTCATTGATGGCCCAAGGCTGCTCCATAGAGGTGAACTTCTGAGAAAAATAGGCGACCAGGTGTTCCAAGACATCGTGCTCTTGGAGCAACACTGCCCCCATTGCTACTGATGAGGCGTCGCATGCAATGATATACAGCTTATGGGATTGGCGTGTTTCAAAATGAGAGGGGGCACAAACACCTCTTTGATTGATTTAAAAGCCTGTTGGCATTTGGGCGACCAGCAAAATGGTACGTTTTTCCCTGTGAGGGGGTGGAGCAGGGCAGCAAGCTGGGAAAGTGCTGGGGAAAATTTTTTTAAGAAAATGATGGTTCCCAAGAAACTCCGTAGTTGTTTCTGGATAGTCAGTGCTGGCCATTCTTAGATAGCATCCAACTTATTGGGAGGGATTGCGTAACCATTTTTAAGGATGAGGTTCCCAAGGAAGATAACCTCCTCCTTATAGAACTTGCACTTGGAAGGCTTGATGAACAAGCCTGCCTTATGCAAGGCGGCCATAACTGCTTCCAAGTCAGTAGTATGCTGTTTGGGAGTTAGGGAGTGAACCAGAGTGTCATCAATATATGCAACTGTGCAGGTAAATCGGAGGTCACCCAGTACATTGTAGATCATAGTTGAAACATAGCGGGAGCATTCTTCAGCCCAAAGGGCATCACGCGAAATTGGAAAATACCTCGCTTCATCTAGATCGCTGTTAACCATTCTTGCCCCTTCATTATCCAAATTTGGTTAAAAGCGTTCACTAGATCCAGCTTAGAGAACACATGGGATTTGGCGATTGCCTGGCTGATCATCTGCTCCAGAGGCAGGGGGTAGAGATCAGAAACCGTTACTTTGTTTAAGTGGCCTTAGTCCATGCAGGAACGGAGGGATTTATCCACTTTTTGGCAAAAATGATGGGGGGCGTTACTGGCGAGGCCTTCTTGAACAGCCACCCTTTTTTCAGCATATCGTTCAACCAAGTGTTGAGCGCAATCTCTTCCTCCGCTGTATGGGGATACAACGGACAGTTGATATTCACCAAATCCATGGTCGTTCAAAAGCCACAGTTGAACCTAGTGTGGTGAGGCAGACGATCTGCCTTTTCAGAGTCGAAGATACTTTGATAGTGCATTAAGCTTTCAGGAAAATCGGCTGGTATGCCTGCATGAGTGACAAGGGAGTAATAGAACTACGGCCTTGTGTTTTCTTAAGAGTGTTAATCAGAGAAGATTTACCCTCCAGTTGATCATTGGCAAATGACAACATATTAGACTCCAAGTGAATCTTGACATGTTGTTGGCGCCACCATCCCACACCTAAGATCACCAGAAACACCAAGTTTGGCATAGCAGAAAAATGATCACAGAAGCTAAAATGGTGGATCAAAAAAGGTACTGGCTGACGGATGACATACGAGGTCTGGGAGGCAGAAAAAGCCACCATCACTGAGGGACCCGCGTCCATGCCCATTTCTAATTGTTGGGCCAACTCAACGCTCATGAAGTTACCTGTGGTCCTAGTATCCACCAGGGCCTCAAAGAAGACATGGTGAGAACTGACACTGATCTTCTTAGGCAATAAGAAATAAGCGAAGTTTTGTTTATTGAAAGGTTCAACCATTTCTGTTGCGACTGAAGAAATAACTGGCAAACTGGGTAAAAGATTTGGGTCTTTTTCTGGAGCAAAAATTGGAAGCACGAGGGCGGGGGAGCCAACTTCCTCCATCTGGGCTTTTAAGATTCATTTACAGGTGAATCAGGGTCAGCCAACTCAGACACAGGAATCGTGACAGGAATGGCAACTGGGTCCATCACTGGTTTGAAGATAGACACTTTGTCCGCGTCATTGTCAGGTAATCCTATCATAAAATTTCCCTTCTGATAGCGAGAAGCATGGCGGGGGAAGACATTGATAGTAGTCGCGGTGGCACATATTTGATCTACTGTTCCTTGTACAGTGGACCAAGCCTCATGATGTTCAGCAACCAAATCTAAGCTTGATCTAAAAACTGCCTGAAGCATTCCATTGGAGAGGCCCAGAATGGGAGCCAGCTCACAGAAGGTAGAGAACAAAGAAGCTAAGCTAAGGGGCTTAAGCCATAGCATAGAGCAATCTGAATAGGTGGTCTTAGCGTGACACAGGGGGTTTCAAAGCAGCCAAGATGACAGCCATCAGTGGAGTGTGGTCTCCTGCTTGTGAAGTTGAGCGCAGAAGGCCTCTAACACAGCGGCAGGCGTCCCCTTCCCTAGCGTCCAATAATGTGAGCCCTTATTGGGCATGAGATAATGCGGAGGCGTTATTAAGCACAATTGCCAAATGCATTTTCATCTTAGTGAGGGCTTCAAGAACTTAATTGGCTATCTCCCATGAAGGAACACGTGATCTTCCTTCTGGGCTATTGGGAGGGGGAGGAGAAGCAATCCGCGCATCTTGGGCGGTCTGAAAAAGATTATCCAAGGTAGAGCAGATACTATTCCCAAATTGGTGAGTGACCAAACAAACAACAAAAAGCAGGCTACTGAATGAATATTCATTTGATAAAGGGTGACCACTGCAGCGCCCACCTTGAAGAGCAGGGCGGAAGTGGCTGGAAACAATGGTTGGTCGATTATGTCATGGAAATGGCAGAAGAAGCTTAAACCAGCCTGCCAGTCAGGGTGCGTAAGTACCCAAAAAGCAAGTCAGAATTCCAGAGGCATTGCTGACCAAACAACGTTGTATGGATCCAGGCATTGGGAAATGACAAATCATTGGTTTAAGACAATCATGAATATGATCCCAAGAACAAACCAAATCGAGGCCACCCTAGACCCTGGAGGTCTTGCTGCAGGGGGCGGAACCACAGAAATAGATTCAACAAGTTCACCAGTATATGGGGCTGGTTTGACTGGGGAGACAAGGGGGCGGATCCTTGCTTGAAGATGGTGGACATAAGGCCACAAGATCCCAGTATATTGTTGACAAAAGTTCATAATGACAGGGTTAAATTGCCAGAAGTATCTAGCTCGCTGAATCCAATCTATGACAGTGGGGGCCATAGTGACCATGAGTACTGGTAGAGCCCATCTGGTGTATGGACCGATGAGCCACCAGGGAAAAGACATTGGGAATGCGGCCAGAAGGAAATCAATAAAATCAAAATTATTCGGTTTTTTAAGGCAAAATTTTATTGCAAAGGAAAAGGAAGAAAATTAACCAACAATTTTCTCAGTGTGATGCAACTGATTAAATAGTAGTCAATTGATGCGGGGACAAGCCAGGATTGGGACCCTCAATTTTGACCTAATTGGCAAATAATTCTGGAATGGGGCGGATAGGTTCACTGGGAACTGACATCAAAGAATTTGGCAGCAGGCTGAGTCACTGTCAGTTTGACTTCAAACGTCTGAACTGAGGCTCAGCTACATTTCTGACAGTTGGTGTGATGGCGTTTGGCCCAACAAGCAGCGGGAATCCCCCAAGGACACCCCATGTAGGGGTGGTCCCAATTGGTTGGGAATGGGTTTGGGATACCCAACCCACCCGTGCTGGGTTGCTGGGCTGTTTGTTTGGTCAAGAGCGTTGTGTCAGCTGCAACACCCAATTTTCCATAAGGGAGCTCCAAACCCTCGTTGTTGGTGCCTGATGCTATTACCTGCCCATCAGGGATGATCCCTGATGATTTTAAGAAGGGGGATGATTTTTGTAATTGTATTGTTAGCCAAATCAAAACTGTCAGTGATTCCAGCTGATAGATCAGTCTTCATCCCTTTTTGACTACTTGGAATCCAAGCATTGGGCTGATTACCACTTGATTTTGTACCAATCAATTTCATTTCAGTGATCTCGGCACAGATTTCACTGATTAACTGTACCAGTTCTGCCAAGGTGAGTGTGGGTACCGGAGGAGGGATCCAAAGTGGAAGAGGTATTACCCAGTGCTCGTCTACCACATGGGTAGGATTTCCTAAGTAACAAGGGGTACAGCCACCCTCTTTGGTACCTTCTTACTTGGGCTTGGAAAAATGGCCCAATCAATGCCCAGGGGACATTCCCCGGGACTCACAGTCCCATAATCAGCCATAATGATATTATATCATAGCTATTATTAGCTACAATAATTAGGTTGTTTAGATGCAATCAAGGCAGTTTTGAGGTGAATCATATTTAACAGAATATGCAGATAAATTGGGAAGGATCAAAGAATCTATATATTAGAGTAATCTTTCAGCATTGATGGTTTTTCTTGAAGGGTTTATTTTTGAGTCAACCATTAAATCTAACGCCCCTCAATGGTATTTCTTGATTCACATTGATAGTGTTAGCCAATTATTCACTGCAATTGCTTTTTTGTGTGTAAACTACTGGAGCAATATAATCAGCATAATCAGAATTGACATAATTTCAATGGTGACATATAGGCTTTCTCTGTTGAGAAATATAATAAATTTGAATAGTTTGCCCCATTATCATTAACGTATGTTCTTTGAAATCATAAGATACACCAATTGATCGGATGAAGCTTATTCTTATAAAGAATCATGTAGTTATCATTTGATAACACTAAACTTTTCTCTCTCGTTGCAATCACTTTTGCAACTAATTCAATTCAAGACTGACTTTAGCTTGATAATCTCACCGAGGAGATTAGTTTGCGCCCATGTCAGGGAGCAGTTGGGCAAGTAAGGTAAAAAGCAAAGGTGGTGGCCCCGCGACTTCCAACTTTTGCATATGCTCGGAGAATCCGCTGAATTAGACAAAAACAAAAAACTGGTGGTTACCATTTCCCCAGAAATTCTAGCTTGGCAGGCGCGATGCAACCAGTACATCAATACGCCGCACTCTCAACCACTTTTGTTGGTGGAATATGGAGTTCAGGTGTTCCTGAATATTCAACAAAAGGCGCTGTGGGAAATGTTTTATGTGGATGTACACATTCATTTCCTGAACGCGGTGTATGTAGCACCCCACTCCATGTCACATGGTTGGCTGGATCTCGGTTTTGAAAGTAAGGAGGAAGTGGACAAAGCTGCTTCAGTGCGCGTTGTAATTGACCTCCCCAAAGGGCAGCGGGTTGTCAAAACTAAGTGCACCAGATGGACAAAATCCAACCAAATTTTTCTCACCTTTGACTTTCTGCCCACTACAGTCAAATGCGCCATACTAAAACAACACCTGAAAGATGGGCTCAGCATATATGGTGAAATTCAATCCCTCGAGATGCAACGCTTTATGCTGATGCCACACCTGTGCACTGGCAAAGCCATCGCAGTTCTGACCCCAACCGAGGAGATAGTGAAGGATCTAACCCAGATCCCACACTCCACTTATATCAATATTGAAGGGCATATCACCCACCCTTTCTGGGTCACCGTGGACAGCGCCCCCCATCTGCACCCACTGTGATGCGTTCAGCCATAAGGCACATGCTTGCCCCACAAAGGAGGGCATCATATTCCAAGAACACCCCTCGGCGGCCATGAACAACAGGGAGGCCCACTATGAACCAACCGCCGATACTAAAGAGACCTTCCCATGAGGAGCACAAGGCTGCTACTTACTACTAAAGCTAATATCCCCTCTAGAGCGGAAGAAGGCCAAGCAGGCCCGCAGGGCCATGGCCAAGGAGGCGGCCAAAGTTGCCTCCACTATCCCACACTCCCAATGCCAGGAGGACATTGGGACCTTTGCAGCAGAAGCAGCTCAGGAATCTCTCAACTAATCAGATAGGACTTCCCAAGCCAATTGGGCCACCCAATCTGAGGATCTGATGGGTGACTCAATCTCACCCAACCTTTGTGCCCAAGCCTCGATTGGAACTGATTTGATCTCCAACCTGCCTGAGAAAAGTTTTCTAATTCAACCAATGGTGCACCACACTCAAGTGCACTGCAAAAAAATCGTTCTGCAGCAGGGAGACCAAAAGTGAAGGCTAAAGCCAACGTGAACCTGACTGCCAAACTCACCCACTCTTCTGACTATGTCGCTGCACACACCTGAGGTACCGAGAAGCACTTTGAGGATCAAGAGGAGGCTGAAGGGCCCAGGTGCCCTTCCCCTCGCACCTAAGGTGTGATGGGGGGAGCCTTCACTTTAGGGACGTTGAATATCACCGGACTCAAGGCCTCACCATCCCAGGCTAGGAAACTGAGTTTTTTACAAAAAAAATTTACCTGTGGACATCCTGGCCATCCAGGAGTCCCACTGTCTGCGCAGTTCTGGGGATGCTTGGAAAACCATGCTCCTCCCATCCCTGTCCTTCTGGTCCGAGCACTGTGGGGTGCTTGTTCAAAAAAACAATTTTTTCAGGTTTTTATCATCTGAATCCTTCCTTAATGGCCAAGTCCTCATGGTCAAATTTTTGTGGGCCGACGTGGCGCATGCTATTGTCAACATCTATGTCCCAACCTGTGCATGAGAGCATCAGGAATTTTTCTCATTGGTCAAATCCCTTCCACTACCCCCTGATTCTTTTGTAGTCAGCAATATGAACTGTTGGTTGGACCCATCCACTGACTGCTGGCCTCCCTCACCCTCCCCATCCCAGGGTCATGTAGAACTTTGTGTCCTAAAGGCCACCCTAGGGTTGTTTGACACACTGCCACGCCATGCTCTGCTACTTGAGAACAAGTCGCGCCCACATATCAACAACGGCCAATCAAGCTCCATGTCCTGCATTGACCTCATCCTTGCACCAATGAAATTTTGTACCCATATTTCTCACTTCCGCATGTCAAAAATCAATTTCTCTGATCTCAGGCTGATCTTGATTACCTTCCACCTACCCAACCCAGCAGCTCAGGCTCCACATTGGTGCAAACTTTGCCCACCCAAACTCGCGTTGCCAAAATCCTCCACATGGGTGGAATCCACAACTTTGGCACAGGAGTTTATCACACCATTTTGTGCTGACCCAATTTCCACCTGGTCAGCCTTCAAAGAGGACATGATCCACCACTCTCGCCACCTCTCCTCCCACCGCTCATGCACTACTTTGGCCGTCATCTCACACACTCTGGCGGAGCTGGCCCACCTGGAGTCCAACATCCCAGCCATGGGCTACAGCCCTTATTGGGGCCATAAGTGGGCAGAAGCAGCCGCCCACCTCAATGCGCTTGAGAGGCAACACAAACATCAGGTTTGTGTTCAATATAGGGCTATACACATTACAGTGAGCAACACATGCTCTGCTTATTTTTTTAAAGATTCTTCACACTGCGCCAGAGCTTGGCCTGCACACAGGTGCGAAGGCAAGACAATTCCGTCGTAGATAAGCCGGCTGAAAAAGCAATTGAAATACAAATTTACTCTGAGTTGTACCGATCTGAACCAATTCTGCTGGCTGAAATGGCGAAATTTCTCGATAGCACTCACATCTGCACCATTTCCCAATACCTGGAGTTAATGAATTTGATTACTCCAGACAAACTCTGGTACGCCATCCATGGTGCACCAAATTGGAAATGCCCCAGCCCTGGTAGCATTCTGTATGAGTTCTATAAGAAGTACTTCAATTATTTATCCATACTGTTACTTGCCTCCCTTAACCAGAGCCTTCTGGAAATGCGCCTTCTACTAGGAGGGCAAGAGGCCTACACCATTACGTTATTCAAGAATGGGGATAAGCTAGACCTAGCCAACTGGCGCCTCATTTCTCTAACTAACACAAATACTAAAATTTTAACTAAAATTATGGCTAACCGTCTAGGGATTTTAGCATCTGCCACCATCTCCCCAGAACAATTTAGTTTCATACCCAGAAGGTCGATTTGGGACAAAGTACACTCTGTGGCTAACGCATGTCAGTCCACGGCCTCTGGGGCACTTATATTTTTAGACCAAAAGAAAGCATATGATAGAGTAAACTGGGATTACCTCATGGTCTGCCTACATCAATTCCGCCTACCCTCCCTCGCTTCATCAGCTGGGTGACGCTGATGATGGAATCTGTGAAAATGGCAGTGCGTGGCCCTGGCTTCCTCAAGGAAGTAGTCCGCCCTCAAAGGGGCCTACGCCAAAGGGACCCCATAGCCCTCTCTTATATAACTTCAGCCTTGACCCACTACTTTGGAATGTGAATGCCCGCCTCACTGGGGTCCAAGTGCAAGGCCAAGCCCCAGTCAAGATGTTGGCATTTGCTGATGATTATGTGGTCAGGGTGTCTAACAATTATGATTCACGCGTGCTTGAAGCCCTTATCTAGGTTTACTCCTGGGTAAGTAATGCTGCACTAAACGCCTCCAAAACTGAAATCATCCTCCTTAGTCAGTATCAAACCCGCTAAGCCTCAGCGGCCTGTTTCCAGCCTGGCTCATCTGCTTGCACATGTGCCTGCTTACCCTGCCCACCCCACACCGCCCCACTTGTGCTCCCCTTTGTGCAGCGCCCTACCGTTGGGCCCATCCGCCATTTGGGGGTGTGGTTGGAGGCAGGCGGGTATGCCACTACAGTGATGGAAAATCATATTCTGGATAACGTGACAAAGCGCATAGCCTCCCTCAGAGCCCACCCTACTTCCCTTACTGGCAGGGTTGTTTTAGCCAACTCTATGCTCCTCTCCAAAGTTTAATTTGAATCCCACGCCATTGCCTTCTCCCCAGGTTTTTCAAATATCTGTATGCCCTTCTACAAGGGTGGCTCTGGTCAGGCCGCCCACCGCCAGTGCATCTTGAGGTCATGTTTGGCCCTCGCCATAGTGGTGGCATGGGCCTGCTCGACTTTGAGGCCCATGCTGCAAAGATACTGGGAACCTGGATAGTGGCCATCACCATCCCTATGCTCCCCTCCCAACACTGGTCTCACGCGGCCCGCTCCAAATTCTCCCATGCCCTGGGCCTTGCCAATCCGTCACACCCTCACTCCTTGATGAAATATCTGGCTTCCCACCCTTTGGCCGCTGGTCCTCATGGTACTGCACCCCACTTCAAATGAATCCTTCTCTCCATGTGGAGCGCCGAGTGGAGAATCCATATTTGTGGGCACACAGCCCCAGAGAGGGCGCCCCTCTCCTTGGTTCACACAGGAGGTACAGGGGCTACCCATTCTGGACAGATTAATACCCACACAGCCCCATGTTCTATCCAGGGTGGACTACCTGGACATGATGGACATTCCTTATTCCCTTGAAACCCAGAAGACAATTTGTAAATACGCCCACCACCCCCTGCTGCTGCCTCATATCCGTTCCCATGAGTAGCACTGCCTGAGGCAGATGTACCATACAGCTGAGCGCTCTAATGCTTTACACTTATCCTGCGTCATGTATGGCCAGTATAGAATGCTGTTCCAACACCTGGAGAAGTGCCCTACCTTTAAAGCAATATGGCGAAAAGTTCAACATCTGCTTGGCCAGGATCAAACACATCCCCTCAGTCTGTCAAGAGATATATTTGCTATATCCATGGTATCCCCTCTTCCACCCTTCCTCCATGCCCTGGTGGTTGCAATCGCCATGTGGACCATCCACACGATTGTCTTGGATGCCATTGTAGGCTCCACTCCCATCCTCCCAGAAGCCATCCACCAATTCCAGTCCCACTTAGTGGACCCCTTCAAGCGTGGATGTTTGGATACCTCCCACCGCGTCACCATTAGTTGGTCTCCTCCTGGTTCCCAGTTTGGTTCATCAACTTGGACCCCTTCCTACACATATGCTCAATTGTGGCTTTGGCCCCTTTACACGTTCCCCCTCCTCCCCATAGTGGTGTTCCCGCTGGCAACAGGAGATAGCATTGCTTCTCTGGGGTGCTTTCCTGTTCTACGTTCCTTTTTTTATGTCTTTTTGGAAGTGTCCATCCCCTGGTTGGCCTTCCCCGCAATAAATTCAAAATTAAAAATTCAAAATCATTTGGTAACACTATTTCCAGTACTAATACAACTAATGCACTAAAGTGCAATGGCAGCACAGCAAAGCAATATATGCACCCCCACTATTTTTGCTGCTAGGCCAAGCCGTCCCAAACTCGGTTTGGTGGTCAATATCTGATATAAATAATTTCTTCACTACTTTAGTCAGAGCAATTTTTACTGGTGCTCCACTATCTATAATTGCCCTAAATTTAATTTTATTGCTTATTATGTCATCATATGTAATTTTTTTTTTTTAGTACTACGTCATCATATGTAATCTTAGATAATAAAAATCACTTGAGTTTACTAATTGAATGTGGGATGAATTAATAGTTAAGGTTGTTTCCAAGCGTAATTTCAATTCTAGGACATTTTTATAAAAAGTGTCTATGGGCATAGCATTGTTTACACCTTTCAGCCTTTGTGTGTTACTACTTTACTAGGTCCATTAGTCAATAAATTCTCAAAAATCTGTTCCTTGTAGGGCCTAGAAACTACATAAATCACTTCTATGTTATCAGTTTTCTTTTGAGATTGAATTAAACACTTAGGCATTATTAGAGACAACCTGATGCACTTGCTGGTTATCACTTTTGATAACCTTAATCTCTACCAATATAGGCTCACTGCCCAAGTCTTTTTTTAAAAAGTAGATTGACTAGATTTAGGAACATCACACAAACAGGTTTATAATTCATAATATACACTAAGAATATTAGTACTACCTTCAATAGCATAGTGACATGGGATGACTATTTGTATATGCAGATGTTAACTGCCATGAAGAATGAATGACTGATTAGTTTGGAATTATTATACTCAAGATATATTATAATGTTGACATATTTGAGTTATCTGGAGAATCCCCCTCTACCAGCTACCTGAGTTGACCACAATTTATTATATGCTAATTAGTAACTTAAAGATCAAACAAAATTGTCAATGTCAATAAGTCCAAGACTGTTCAAAAACCATTTTAAAATATGGATTGGCATCTTATAGATAAAGTAAAAAAATATCAGCTTAGAGAAAATTATAAAGATTAATGTTAGCCCCCAGAAAACTCCATATAAAATTGTTGTTGTTTGCCATAAAGTTTGATTATTAGTTTTACTTGATTTAATTTGAAGAGATTGAAAAAAGATCAATATTTAAGAGGCCACCTTGCTTAACAAAGGAATAATATAATGAAGTCATCTTTGGTTCAGGACTACTACCATCTTTTGTTATTGTACAAGAGAACTTACAACCTTACCTTTAATAGAAAACCTGTGCAAACCTCCAACTTTTACAAATTTTGATTGAGGGGATAGGATTTCTTAACACAAAAGAATGTCCCGCTTCTATTGTGCACTCCCCTTTCCCTCCAGTTGGTAATTATTAGGAATCTTGACTTTAATTCTACGCTTCTTATGCTGAGAAGAAATGCCACTTCTGATTGCATAGATAGCCGGTGCTTTCTAACTTCAGATTCGTTGTTCTTGATCCTTTCTTTTTTCCATTTCCAGCCAATTCATTGCTATTAGAAATTTCAGGATTAATAACAGTGTTTCCAAAAGAACCTATAAATCTCATCTTTGCGCCTGTAATTGGGGGTTCATTTGTCTGTGAACATTTTCAGTTTAATAAGCTAACCCTGAAGTTAAAAATCATAAACAAACGCTGGTAATAACATGTTTATCATGTTGTTATATGACGTACTGCATGCATCAAAGCAATCTCCACATTGATTCAATCATGACCTTCACACAAAAGTACTTGTGCTTTATTATAAAAAATAATTGGCAAACTTGGCAATCATAAAAAATCGTAAATTTGAAGTAAATGAAGACAGCTTTTTTGCAGCCATTCTCTTGGGACCACCAAACTTAGATAGGAATGTCTCTTTGGCCTCTTTCAAGTGAGGTTGTTGAGATTCCAATATGACTGTTCAATAATCTATAGTTCTGGTAGATTATAAGTTAGATTTGAAGAAAGCCTCAAGATTGAGCAATAGATTATGCCATTGTGAAGTGAATCAATTGAAGTAATTATGGTTTGGCAAATCGAGGTAATTTCACCAAAGCCTTGATTATAGAATGAAAACCTAAATTGATAACAAATAGAGAACTACTAAGTGGAAAGGGTTGAATTGCCAAGGAATACTGAGTATAAGAGTTGAACGTGAGAATGTGAGGAAGAGGTTTTTTACATAAAAAGAGGATATTAGAAAAGAGTAAGGGAAGTAGCCATTAAATTTTTTTCTAAAATAAAGTGGTATTAATAGTGCAATAGCTACTTATAAAATCTTTATTATTGTTAATTATTGAGGGCCAGCAATCCTCATATCGCTCATCTGTTGATCAGTGGGTTTTACCCTGTGCAATTTTTTTGGCATAATCAGTCAAATCTGCCAAAAGTTAACAGGAGTTATCACTTGATGAGTCAACAAGTGCTCATTGCTCCATTCCTCTAGGTAATCAATGATTGTAACCACTTTTTCTGATTGCTACCTAAGCCTTGCCAACTCAAATCTTTTTATGAAAGTTGTAACAATTGCATTACTATTAAAAGTTCGAAGGTTATAGTGCTTAAGTTGTCATTTTCCATAATAGTACTAGTATGAACTTGCCTATAGTGCTCATTATTTTGAGCGAAACTGACTGACTCTGGGCGTTGGGCACTGTGCCATGAGGTATCTCTCTGATAATCAGTTCAACACACTGGGCATTGTATTCTGGGGGTATTTCACTGACAATTGATGTGACAGACATCACCTTCCAAAGGTTGCCAGAGGTCTACTAATGGGGCTAAGTTCATAGCCCCAAACAGGATAAAGCATCATATAAAAATTGTGTGTAAGTCTTGGGGAGCAACCCCTACAATTTAATAAGGATGAATTTCCATTTCATACTAAGAAGAGGAGTAATCTGGCGGCTGTCCCTCTTGTCACTCTGGGAAATTTAGCCCATGTGGTAGATGTGTGGTGGGTAAAGGCATATCCCTTGAAAATTGCGTCATTTCACCCATGCTAACCACCCATGAGCTGGTCCAGAAAATTCGGGGTGTGTGGGGAAAAGTGGCGGCAACCAGGGCCCATCACTAGCAGAGGGTTAGCAGCGAATTTCCCTCTCAAAAGGTTGTCTCCAGCAGCTTGAGTTTGCCAATAATTTTATTAGATCTTCCAAATATAAATCGAGTATATTAAATTTGGGCTTGGAAATTTCCAACCGTCATTCCACTTTGTCACCAGCAATTTCAAGCCTGTCCCTGATAGGTACAGGCGCAAAAACCTCTATAAAACTCAAAGTTACCAGCCATATGTGGCCTGGCCATGGTTGCACCCAGTCGCCCACTGATGAAGTGACCCTGATCTACCAAGTAAAATTGCGTTGGGAGGGAAAAATTAGTGGCAAAGTTTGAGCGTGAGTTGGCTGGCCAGGCTGGTATTAATTCACTATCATAAAGATTTTAGGATGTCAATCTTCTAAAATCAGATTGCAAAATTATTCCCTAGGTAAATGCAATCATTCCATTCTACTATTTGTCTTGTGAGCTTATAAGTCAGTGGACCCCAACAGGTTTCACTGGCACTCCATTTTTTCCCTATCCACCCTTTTAGTTCCAATTAAAATGACCCTAAAAAGTCTAATTCTATATGCAAATTTTGACGGTCCACTGGATACTTTATAACTAAGATGCCAGTTTTGGAAATCTTTGGCTGGTACTCTTGGCTGCCTTCTTACAATTTCATTACCAATTTGGATGGATGTACCAGAGGTATTCAGGCTGGTGTTCTGAGTGGTCACTCACCCTGAGTTCCAGGACAGTCTTATTATCAGCAAGCTCCATGACATTGTGTGTCTGTTGGCTACACTGGCATCTTATGATAAGTGATAATTTAAAAAAGATTTCTAAACTGACTTTATACATACTGGGTTTGTCTCTAAGGAGCTGCTGAATGCAAGTGATGACCTTTCAAGCTCTTTAATGTACTATATAGAACGTCTCAGGCACAAGATATTAAGTTTTAAGAGTATGTTATTTTAAAAATCCAAAGCTAACATAGTTTTTATTAACTGTATTGGGGATTTTAGAATATTAGTTTGCTTTTGGCTTTTTACCTGCTTGTTCATATAGTTTAGAAATGGAAACTTGAGGAATAAGCTTGGGATGTTCTCAGGAAACCTGAGGACAGCTTGGCCCTCAGTGAACTTATTCTAAGGGTCCCAGCCTCCTGTATTCTCATCTGGACCTGATCTATACCATCCAATGGGTAAATGGCCATTCCAAAAACTTTTGATAATCTTTTCATTTTTGACCTTCAATTCATTCTCAAATCTACTAATTTTCAGTCAAATATTACCATAATTGGCTTAATGTTATCTATGAAAATATAAATTTAATTTGATTTTGGCTGATTTTAGAGGGTCAAAGCCCTTGTAACTCACCTGTTTAGCCCTAATATTCCCTCAGGGAAAACTAAGCTATGTGGCGGTCAGGCATAGCCTTGACCGTCACAATTGGTCCAAGAAGTTGAGGCACTGCACCTTAATGAATTTCACCAGTAGTGGGTTATGTGACCATATTGATAAACATGATCCAATGGTGAATCTGTCAGTCATTGTGGTCTTTTTCAGAGGCCTCATCCTCCAAAATACTCAGAGATTTTTCCATCATCATATTTACTCTAGTCACAGTGACATTTTCCAATATCTAATAGTCAGATTCTTTATTTGCTTCTTTTTTCACATTTATGCAACCTTTAATATTTAATTTTTGAGCAACAATTCCGTTTTTCATATGCCATTAAGCATCTCAGATCAGGCATAGCATGCGCTTGGTCCTATTTAAGCCCTTTCATACCTATAACCTGGCCATTAAATTCAATATTTTCTATTTAGATGGCATTGACCACTGCCTCAGCCTCTATAAACTTAGCAGCTAAGGGTCTGACTATTTCAGCTAGTTTATGCCGTTCAGTCCATTTTAACTCTATGTCACCTACCAATTATTGGTTCCACTAGTGAGGTCTTCTCTTAACTCATGGACTTAGGCACTAAGTCAAAGATATTGTCCTTGATACTATGTATTTAATTTAAATCAATCCCCCAAATTTTTAATGTTTGCTCTAATTAATCTGTGAATTGCATGGATGACTGGGTTATGCTTCTCATTCTTGTCCTCAGTTAACCCACATTCAGTCAAAAAGTCTTCATAGGGTATATGTAAATTGGTGTTGAGTTCTCTCATCAACTCAGTAATCCTGTTTTTGGCCCATGAGGCTAAGCTGAGTGTAGCTTCTAGGCCAATTCAGACCTCTCTAAAACTTGCCTTAGTTGATCAGTCAATTTGTTAATGCCTGGATATATGTTTTTAAATTTGACTAACTCATATGGACTAACATGATCCTGATCATCAGTAATTTGCCCACTCTGCAATGTTGGATGCACATAATCAAATAATTATTGGGTAATATTTTCAATCCCAATTTAATTATTTCTTAACTGAGAAAAGCTCATTTGTTGGTTGGACAAGTATCTTGCCCATGGCATGTCTTGATTATACCATCAGAAAAGGGGAGCTGCATATAGCTTCTGGCCCTTCCTCCAGTTAGATCTTTATTAAATTTGTTGCTCAATGTGTTGAGTTTCTTTAGTGGGACTGATTCATTTAGGAAAGTGAATATGGGTATGTCATTATAAGGAATCTGGGGCAAAATCAACTTAGTGCTCCTCATAGGTTGTAAAATTATGTAAGTAGTTCTATGGAGTTGAAACGTCCTCCTTGCTCCAATCTGTTGGTACTAATGGTTGTCCCATCCATAATCTCCAGTGTTGAAAATCTTGTCTAGTATTAGAGGCTAGTTCTTCAATTTAAGATTGGGATGGAGTTTTTTTGCTTATTATACGAGGGCAATAATCTTGACTGATGGTACTTTCAGCAACTTGGCTACATGCCTTTAATTATCATTAACAAACCCTTGTCCCTGTGGTACTACATCAGCTGCTCTATGTTCCTTTTGATCAAATAGTACCAACTTAGAACAAAATAAAGAAAATTAAAATCTAATAATTTGAGCTTTTATTAACAAAAATCAGTAGTATGACTAACTCAATTGATCTGCTTTTCCTTGTCAAATTCAATGGTAACTTATAGAGCTACTTTTTTATGCCATTATTCACCTTCAACCACCTTACCCATCCTTGCACCTCCACCTACCATGGCTCATGGGCAGGATATTCTGGGTATACTTCACAGGGGGGCATCCTGCTTTAATTTAGCTCTTCTCCTTTTCTGTGCTTTGATCCATTCTAGCATCATCAGAATTAAGTCATCAGGTATCAACATACACCCAGTTAGGAATGCATAATCAACTAAAATGATCACTGTCACTCAACTATAATACACAAATGCCCTGGTGCTGAAATTTAGTCCAACAATTAGATGATAGTAGAGATTTATTAGATTAATACTTGCACCTAAATAATATCATATATTGACTCACCCATCATGAGGACCTTAATACTGGGTCATTAATTTAAAGGAAATTTGAATTTTAGCAGTGCACCACTTCCAATTTCATGCAACTACTACAATCTTGTAGACTTAGATAGCACACCACCACATCTTTTACATCTTAAATACTGAAGGTAAATTTATAATGTAACAGTGGAACTGCTTAATTTTCAATTGTTATAACATTTGATACTTTCATAAGTGCATTGCCGCCGCTTTCATGTAATAGATATAACTTATCATTATACTTAGTTGATTTTATCAAATATTCTAAACCTATAGCCTTAGGCTCAGAGCTTATTGATTGGTTGAAATAAAACATATTAGGCTGATCAATAGCTTATTCAATACCATTCAATCATATATTAAAGAGCAAGCTTAGTCTACTCTAGCCATGACATCTTCATAAAAGGCAGTTCTGAGGGGTCTTAGTATAATCATAAATCTAATGATTTCAAGCATTACAACCATCAAGGGTACAAGCATTTACAATAATCCTCAAATAGAATTTAGTTCAGTTGATCTATTCTGTAAAAACTTTACTGGACTGAGATATCCATGTCAGTACCCTTTATAACCAGGCTCTCAATTGAAGCTATAGGGCTTTAACAATGTAATTCCATCACCGTTGGATAACTGTAAGAAATATGCATGATTCAAGTTACCAAACATTATCTAGCCTCAATAAGCATCTTTAATATTTTATGAATATTGTGGACAAAACAATATATCAAGTCTTATGGTTGGGGTAATACTCATAGCCAAAAAGCTATACATTATTATAAATTAAAGTATACATCTGCTCTTTAAGCATCTATGATACCTAATTAGTTATATCTATAAATTTTTCCAAATAAAATGGATGATATGTTTAAATTAAGGTTTATTCTGTTGGTGAAGGACTGATAATCAATAAGCCCAAGATTATATTAAACTTCTATATTCAACCTAACCTTACCAGAAAAGTTACAAAAGATTCAATTTGTGAGAATTTAGTAAATTATCCTATATGTGAGAACTTGTTAAACCATAAACGTACCTGATCTTAGACTGTAATATAATATGAAAAGATAATCTGCCTTACATCTGATCTTATCTTATCTTATGGGGTATGTATTGAGATTTTGATATTGACCAATTATAAGTAATCACCCACAAATTATATATTGTTTTATTTAACTGTTTAATATGAGCATTCAATTATTATCTTATGTATCTTCATTAATGCAAACCATCAATTAATCCTTAATTTAGTATTTTTTACCACAGTAGCGTTAATTAATTGTAAATTTACCTTTATAAAATTTTATAGAATCAACCTCCATAATCATATCAAGCCAACTCAAATCTTGATGGTTATATAACTCCAAAATTGGTTATGTGTAATACCCCTCAGAATAGATCTAAGGATATTATGACTATAACTAGGATAAAATTATGTTCTGTAGAATGACCAAAGAAGTAACTACTAATTCCCACAACAGTGAGGCTGGCCCTGAATATCCCTAGAAAGCTGACCCACCATGCAGTGGCTGCGGAGACCTCTGTGAGATCTTTAGAGCCTTTTAAAAGGCGATAAACGTTATAGTAGGGCTCAAAATTAAACTTGTAACTGGATGAATCCTAACACCACCGGATTATGATTCAGATTACAAAACCTTTTGAGAAGGCTAAAAGCCTTATAACAAACTTAAGATTACAATTGAAGCCCTAGAAAACCAGCGGATAGCTTGAATTCAAATTTTTAAAAGTATAGTTGAGGTTACATTAGAAACTTGATGCATCATGAAACAAATCCTAACACAGCTAGGGGTACCATTGGATTAACAGTGTGATATGGAGCTTATTATACGGTAAAGCTTTTATCCCTAGTAAAAATAGTTTTTAAAAAGGTATCCCATCATCATACAGAGATACCAAGTTTAGTGCACGTGAGCCGGAGACCTATATGTTAAAAATAACGCCACCAACCAGTTTTAACAGAGCTATTTCAATTGCTTCACATTCTTGGCATCTTTGAGCAACAAATTGATTGGAGCACAGCGAACCTTAACTTGACAATCGAACCCTGGTTTTTATTATGGCCGGTAAAAAAATAAGTTTTACCTTTCGGTAGATAGTATAGGCAACATCAAAATGTTTTCACATCAACTCAGATCAACACAATGCTATCCACTCAAAGAGTTGATCTTGTGTAATTTTTATTTCAAATAACTACTATTGTGGCTGGGGTTTTAAGAGCTTGTTTGCTGCTAGGTGGTGTTTTCTATCCCTTATAATTTAGTCATAATCCGATGTAAGGCCATATCCCCATGTCCCACCCATCCTTAGCGTCAAGCTGGGCTTTAGTTTATAAATTAGCCTAGGTGTTGAGAAAGGCTCAACTATAGGAGTCATATTTGCTCTATGGAAAGGCCCACAGAAACCCCAATTTAACTACTATTAATACTGGTACCAATACTATAGCTATTTACAATAATGATTGAGTCTCTTCTAACGCGGCCAACAACCAACATAATTTAAAAATTTAGAAGCCCTTTATAGGCTCAAGTGGCCTAAGAGCTCTGACGATAAGGGCTTTATATACCCCCCACTGCCAAAATAATTTTGATGTCCGGTAGCCATGGCATCAGAGGATGCACCAGTATGAATACTCTCAAATAAAGTATATGAAAATTTTGCAAATAAATTTTCAGGGGATCCCCTTTATACCTTTGGGTTTTTCTGCCAATGATGGCCAAATTACCTTTACCTTGAACAAAGTGAGTTTCCCCATTTGGATGGCTCCAAGTAATGAGCTTATTACCAAATTGGGAAACAAACTAAATTTGAAGCTACAGTTGATTGAAAAGAATGAAGTATAACAGCACCCTCAAGAGCTACAGCCAGGCATCAAACCACAACCAAACAATGTCAAACATGCAAAAGCACCACAGAATAACTTACAGAGACCACCCAGATCCGCCAAAACCAGGGATTTGGACCCCGCCAACCTTAAACCAAGTTGAGAAGGCAAAATTGCGTCCCGTGCCAAAATTGAGAGATTTATCTCAAAGTCCCACTTTGCACTCCTGAATACCTAAATAATATCTGCTAACAAATATTCTTATAATTTAATAACTTCTTTCACATAATCTGCCTTTATTTTTATTTAATTTGATGTCAACGATACCAAATTACTAGAGAAATCACCGTCAAAAGGTTGGCCTTAGCCTAATTGGTTACCCGCCGAGGTTGGGAGGAGCTCGGTGTGCTTAGGGGCAGCCATCGTCAAGATAATTATAACGCTTCAACACAGTTGGATATGCTTGGAAACTTGAGTAATAGTCTCACGTACCATGGAACAAAGCAACCGAATTGCTTAGCGATGCACCCTGGGATCAAATATATGATTTATTAAACTGACCCAACCCGTTCAATCAGCACCCCCTGAGCGAGCGGGCCAGTTCACCGATATTGGGTATTTCGTACCTCGCCCTTGGTTTTGAGCGATTTCTAAGCCAAACCAATCTGGACAAGAGATGGACGTAGTGGAGTAAGTTTAATGGGATTATTAAACAAACCAACACGTAAGGTACGCTTTGCTAAACCTGAGAAGGTTGGAACCAGCTTAACCGTATACGTTTCGCGTTAGTTTTAGGGCCCCCATAATTGTTTACTTCGTTGAAGGTTTAAACTATTGCACCACCAACTGGCGATAGTTTAGGTCACGTCAGCTCACCGCGGGGCCCCGTTTTCAAAGTCGGCTTAGAACTGCCCCTTTACCAAATCTCCTATATAAACGATTCGACGTTTGCTTAACATCACTTAGGCTCCAAATCGAAACGAAGTGATTGGTTCAAAGTTGGACTACAGATTAAAAATGGTTGAAAGGGGTGGCGCCACCTCCCAAAACCAGCTGCATGCGGCTCACCATGCTAGCTATGCAAAGCAGCGCAGATGGTTACGTTTCAGCGCGCAACGGTTAAAATGCACACGGTTGATTCGGGTTTAACTACTATGATAAGGTGGCCAAATAAAGCACACCATGATCCATCGAGAAACGGTGGGCTATCCTTTCCGTCCGGCTTAGAGGTTATACTTAAGCCCCAGGCTGTAAAATGAGCGAGATATAGTTTATCAAGCTGGGATATAATTTACACGGGATGACGGATGCAGGCTGCTTTGGCTATTGAGGGGTTTAAAGTTTAGGGCGGCTGGCCCAACAAAGTTCTACCAACCGCTATGGCGAGGGCCTCTCCCCAAACTTCAGGTCATCGCCAAGCTGGGTGTTGCGGATACATGTACTTAGCATGCCCTGGGAAAGCGAAGAGAGTTCGGGATCGTTGGGCTAGGATGTAAGTCGGCAGTTTCGCGGAAGGGTTACCGGAATAGAGACCTCTAGGCAGGTGATCGAATAGTTCAAGCGGGCCGAAACTGAGAGCGCGAGGAGGCCCGCCATGCCGATGTTGCCGTTCTGGGATATATCTAGCCGGACCAGAGATTTGGACTCTGGCAAAACCTCCGCCAAAGCGATAGCCCCTGCTATCAGTGAAGCCCAAGTCCCATCCTTACCTTCGGAAGCCATGTTGGTATCCGAGAGGAACAATGCCCGAAGGTTGTGGTTAAGGGACAGGCATGTCTTAAGGGAGAGGAGCTGCCGATGAGTAAAGGTTACAACGGACACCTACCCCTTCAATGGATGGTCCGCATACTGGGTTGCTGGAGAGGTCCAACCTATGCAGGTACCTGTTTGTTTTCTACAGATTAGATACGACCATGTTGACTCCTACCAACGCCGCAAACAACTTGGCCATGCCCAGCTCGTCGATGCCGTTACTGCCCAGGTTGAGCTCCTGGAGCCGGGACTGAGGGTCGGAAAGCGGGAGCAAGAGTTGCTCAAGCCCTGAGGTCTGGTCGTTGAGATTGAAACTAGTAAAAAAGTTGATTTACCTTGAGCTGGTTCAGGTTGAGATCCAAAACGGCTAAAGGGGACGGCAAACCTAGAAAGATCGGATCTATTCACCAACTTGAAATACCTTCGCTTTCACTTTCAATAGCGAAGCAAGGGCCGCCGCACCAAGATACGAAATTCGGTTACCGCAAAGAGAAAGGCTCCTCAGCTTGGTGTGAGATAGGCCCTGGCCTGACGATGGTTAGCGTCCCGAGTGGTTATACGTACAGATAATCTTGAGCTCAACCGAGCGGAGCGAACATTCGTTCAAACGAAGCTCTTCCAAGCAGCAGCAGGGCTCGGTAAAGCTGGCGTCGGCCCAAGTTGGGGAAACCGGAGTAGCTACCTCGTCAGCTCCGCCCGGTTTATCCACGGATGTACGCGAAAGCAAAGGCGACATGACCCCCCGAGCCAAGTATTTAGCTGCCTTGGTATCGATGACGGTGCACGAAAGATCGAGGTATTTCAAGCTTTTGGACTACTGCGCAGTCAATGGTGTTACAATACTTACCAACCTGGTTGATGTAGGTTGCGATAAACTTGAAGCCATCCGAACGCACTTTGGGGTTGTTGGCCAAACTGAGCCATAGCAGGCGGTCGCTCAGGAGAAAGTTGCCACACAGCACCTTGACACACTACCGTCGTTAGGGCAACAAGCTAGATTACTTCGTCATCGAGGTTGCAGCCTTCCAATTCAAGACGGGTTAGCCCACTCAGAAGGTCAATTCCATCGGCAAACGAATGGATGGTCTTTATCGATAGAGATTCCCTAAAGTCGTTCTTAGAGAAGAAAGAATCGATTAACGATGCTTCATGCGCTCAGGATGCGCAACAAGTTCGGTATGCCAAGTCGGGTTGAAACGGGTAAAATAAAAATGTCTGCTTACCGCTCATGTTGATAGAGTCGATCCCCAACTGCGTAGTTTTCGCCTCCTACCCTTTAGTTTAAACGCCAGGCCAACTTTACCTCTAAAAGCTTAATGAAGCGATCGCTTGGCAACTCCTCCCTACTGCGGCACAGGAACAAGTACCCGTCGATTAGATGTAGGAGCGGAATTTGGGATGCAGCGGGATCAGGAGCGGAATCGAGGTCGGGGGAGTATAGGCTAGTCGGGGGAGATAGCTTGCAAGAGTCGGGAAGGATGATGGAAGTTGTGCCCAGAGGGAAGGAGAACCTCACCCGCTTTAGCTCCCTAGGGTGAAGCTCCTCCCGCAGAAAAGGATCGTCAAGGTCCGTGTAGGATTCGCCACGGTTGAGTAGCGATAACCTCCCGATCAATTTCTCCTTCTGCAGCCTAAAAAGGGTTGAGGATCGCTTGGCGAAAGTTTCGGGTGGCGAATAGGGCTTCAGTATCCCCTTCTTGGGCTTCTTGCCTTTTTAAGATAAGCTTGGAATATCCCATACCGCGAATAAAATGTAAAGTTTTTTACCGTTTGAAGAGTTCGATTCTGGACCTCTAACGAAACTGCTGGTAGAAACATCCGAATGGAGGTACGTTGGGTCAAATCGGTGTGGGGTTCTGTAGAGTTTGATAACACCGGTTCAGAAAGTTGTTTAGAAGGCTCTGTTCCGTTCAAACCGGAGCTCGAGTCAGGTTGATGCGGGAGTTTAAGGTTATCTAGATGCTTGGGGCCATCCTGGATGCCCAAGCTATCAAAATCATCTAGGTTAAACTGAGATATATCGAAATCGAAACTGGAAGGGAAATTGGTTGCCATCCCATCAAGGCCGATAGAACTCTTCATACTGTATAGGCACACCTGGACAATCTGGGGGTATTTGGTTGGTGTGACGGTAAAGCCCAAGCAATCCAAGGTTGGTGGTTTAAGCTCCAGTGGGTCGGATTATAAATCTGAGCTTTAACGTGACTAGATGTCATCTCATCCAACTCTTTGGACCTTTAAAAATTCCAATTTTGGTAGGTTTTGTTGTCGAGACGTCCAACACCCCCTGATCCTTACCCCATCGCCAAAAAGCCTCATTTATATAGTCTGTCATTCCAACCTATTGCTGGTGGATCCTGTCTATTAAACTCCACTCGATATTTACACTTCAATAAAAATATAATCAGCACCTTATACGGCTTTTAAACTCGAGTTCTATTATATATTTTTAAAATATTGGATATCGGATAGAACTCAGAACTTTATTATATATCTTTATAACTGCCTCCCGAGTTCGATCCCGGTAATGGACTTTGGGTAGGGGACGATTTTGATTGTGTTGGTTTTGCGCGCCAATGCCCCAAACCGAGATAGCGAATAGCAAAGGCGGTCCATGGAGTTCCTGGCCTATCATACGCCGCGCATGGAGGTTTTCCGGGTTTTATCCTCCTTTCCCATTTTCTTCACTTCCCTAATCGGTGCGGTATCGTCCCCAGGTCGGCCCACCTCGAATAAAATTATATATCTTTATATAACTCAAGCCTATCTACCTATTTATTTATATTCCATAAAAAAATTAAACTCATCCCAAACTTGATAGAACCTTTTCCAAGGATAGAGTATCCTTGAAAAGGAATTACCATAAATATTTTACAGATCAGGTTATAAGATAGTAGATCATACCTACTGCTAAGTTGATTACCATATGTAATTCTAGCAAGTAGGGAAGATCAATATTAGAACAGCATATAAAATTATGTTATATACAAGTAGATAGTTATACTGATATTCACTATACTCTCATTATATCTAAACTAGTCTATAATAAAAATAATTATACCAATAAACCCACTATTTTTAAGCAATCATTTAGGCTTGAAGCTGAGCTTGAGATTAACAATGTTATAAGCTCTCTTCTTTTCTACCCATGCTAAGATCATTTCCCTAAGAAGTTATATATGTCATTTTATATTACAAATACTCTATGGTTTATTCTTTACATTTTGAAGTTTATATGTCAATTAAAGCAAACCAATCTGAGGTTACATAATATATATGCAATTTAAAAGTTTTTAATTAAATTAAACTATCCTTCCTTACAAAAGCACTCGATTAATTTATAGTGATAAGTAAAAAATGCCATTAACTTTTTTAAACCTATCTTGGACATAAAATACAATATTACACCTGATATTTGAGTTGATTCCAATAGATATTTCAAAATATAATTCCAGTTTATTGTTTCTATAAATTTATAGAGTTTTGACCCTATTTTTAGTAAATTCATCAAATAAAGAGATAGGCTACTACACCATTTAAATTTTAGTTGTAGTGCAATTATTTTTAATATCATATTCTTATTTTATAATCCAAGCATCTAGTTGTTAATATCATTTAGTATATCAACCCTATTTTTGAAAGATTACATGCTTATACTATTACTTTTAAGCATCCTATTAGCATTTATATAAGGTGACTGCTTTAATTATAATCTAAGTCTCTATTAATATTATTATTTATATGAAACAAGCTTACCTAAAAGATAAAAATATTATCCATCTGCTAACTCATAAGCAGAATAAAATTATCCTCTAATATCAAGGACCTATCTGTTTATTTAAAGCATATTTGAAGCTTAAGATATTATTTCTATAATGGCCTATCTATATATAGAATACCATTAAAATTTATCTTTTGGTCCTATCACAATCATTTTTATAATCATAGTTCAACTTTATCTTTTTATTAAAGTACCTGTAGAGTTTCTGCTATCTTTTATGATAAGCTCATCATAGTTATTATACTTATTAAGCAGCTAAGTTATCAGTCACTATAAATTATTTCCTTGTAATAATAGGATCCATATAACAAGCTAGCCTAAAAAGTTTTAAATTATTTCTATGACAAGCTTAAATAAGGATAAAAAGTATTCTTTATCTGCTATGTCCCATGACATGATCTTTGGAGTGAATTGTCAGGACAAGGAGGAAATGAGCAAGGCCAAAGGGGTCAAGTTGGCCACCCTCCCTGACCTCAGATAAACCGTGGATAAATGCTGGTTTAAGGCTGAGCATGCCCAGGTCAAACCCCCAGGAATTGAGTGATGAGGTCTCAGATGTTAAATTGATAGGATTGAAGATTTCCCATAAAAGTGTAAATGAGGATGGTTTGTTATAATTAATTTCAAAGTGCAAATTTAATCTATTTATGAAGTATACAATTACTATTAATTGCAGAGTGCAGTTAGTATCAAAGTTACAAGTTCATATGTAATCAAGCTATAAAGCTACCATTTGTGGCAGTCTCATTCTATTGGCTTGAGTCAATTTATCTCCCAACAAATCAGTGTGTGTGTGTGTGTGTGTGTGTGTGTGTGTGTGTGTGTGTGTGTGTTAAGGCCCAAATTCCCAAATTTCCATAAATTATTTTCCCCTGCCCAATCTCTCAGTTGTTCATCTCTTCCACTTTAAATAAAGCTATTATTAATTTCCCTACCACATGATACCTTTTGCTGGCCTCACCATTTACCTCTTTCTGGAGGCATACCTATTTATATTTCTGAGGTAGGTAAAGATTGTCCTTTTGCAAAGTGGGGTCCTTTCCCATTTTTAATAGTCAAATTATGGAGAATTATAGACTTTCTCCTTACAACAGACGACCAACCACTTGATTTTACTTGTGGAAATCTTTTCCCTGTAGACTTTGTTGCAATTGATACTTAGGCATCCAATTTTGAGTGCACAGGTTATTCTGCTCATAAAAAATAAGGTGCTATTAAATAACACTAACCTTAGAAAACTTGCAAAAAGAAAACTTTTTAGCATGAAAATTTTTTATTAAAGACAATCTAGAGCACAATGTAGTATCTACTACTGCTCAAGGCTCTATGGCTAGCTAAGAGATCCTTTATTCATGCTAGGTTTTCTCCAGCAATTTAGGAAAAAAGATCCCTTACCATTGGAATCCTGCTGATATATACCCTTCTGCTTGGGTTTCTATTGGTGAATTTTATGTTTAATAAGCTGCACTCAAAAGTGTTAGACTAGTGAAGTGATGATCTTAAAATATGCTAAGGGAGTGAATCACTAGATCTGGGGTATTTCCATTATAGTCAAAATCAACCAATTGCAATTGAGGTACTGGCAGATGGCCATAATAAAATAGGGATCCTCATAGCATATATTTTATGCTGGTGTGGGGCAAGATAGAGTTTGATGAATAATAAATAATAGCAGATATAAACTCCCAGGCGTGAGCTAAGGTAATCTTAAATTGAGATAGCAGAAACTGCGCTGGTGGGGCTAAGGATTTGATTGCTCCAATATAACTAAGGCGCCAATTCAAAACACCAAAAATTTATTTCAGCTTTGGCAACTCCCTAAGAAATCAGGGGCTGCGCAATCAAGTGCTCAATAAGTAATTGAATTCTATATCCAATTATTAGTTAAGAGATACTCATCAAATATTATATAAGCTGATGGTTGGTCAAACCAATTGCAACATTTTTCCCCACACGACTAAACATCAGTTAACAAAGAAGAGTGGGGTCATATGAGCTATTGAGAGCTCAGGATGAGAGGCTAGAGTGCGGGAAGTACTTTCTAAGGAACTTAGCATGAACTTGATTGATAAGATGGCCTTTAGTGGGATCCTTCAGAATGCAGGTATCATAAGCATATCTGTAACAATCAGTTCCAGTAGAGGTGGGAGGCGAGGGCCAACCCCTCTGCTTCAGAACCCACCGCTGAATAAAGGGTCAACAAAGCACCACCCAGAAGGATGGTGCACAGAAAGCTCCAAGCAAGGCGAACACATATTTGACTAAATCAGACCTAGTAGAGGTTGGCAAACAAAGTTAAACACGTGCACATAAAAATACTAAAACAAATGGGGTCTTTAAAAAAACAGATGACCAACAAGGAAATTTGGCCTTGTGGAACCACAATTAACATTGGGGGCAGAGTTGTCAATTGGTGGAAGTGGTGCTAAGCCTAGGTGAACCAATAGGCGCACGCTACCATCAGCCAGGGTCCTGTAACTCAATATTGTCCAAACTTGAGTTATAGGTTTTAAGTTGACTCACCACAACTTAGAAATATTATAAATGGAACAGGTTTCATATACCTGTTCCTCCAGTAACCATAACAAACTGTCAGAATTAAGAACGTAGCTGGCGCGTTTTAACACCCTGTCTGTAATGCCAGGACGATCATCATGCACATCCCCATAACCAACCTTTGCATATCTCGCCTGTACACAGCGTTGGTCCAGGTTATGTTCTAAGTTAGGAAGGCCCAGTAACTTGGCTTTTTTGGCCTCCTGACGTCCTGCTTTGTCCTTACAGTAATTCCACTCAATTAAGTCATGTAGCTAAGACAGTAGGCATTTGTAGATGTCTTCTCTATGATCTCAAAGGGCCCTTTCCAAATATGGGCGAGTTTGCTAGTCCTTCCAAAGCTATGGTTGTCAAGACCAAATGAATTCCCCTATGCTGAAAGTAGATAAAGTCTGGCAAACCTCATTATAACATGCTCTAGCATTGACTTTCCAAGTCAGAGCATTTGAGTAGGCAAAACTTTGTAGCTGAATTAAGCTCAGGCAAGCTTATCAAAGTATCTGATAGGACTAATTCTCTCCTCTGTAACACACAAATACAAAAGTGGAGGCAGCGCAAGCTGCTTACCATATTGTAAGGCAGATAGGGAGCTCTATGTGTCAGAATGGTACACAATCTTGCATGGCAATATGGCTTAAGGCAGGAAAATGTTCCAATTGGACGCTTTGCCCATAACTAACTTATACAAAGTCCCCGCAAGAGTACCATTCACTCATTTGATGATGCCATTGGTCTCATGATGATATGAGGTATATAACACCCCTCTTATACCTAATAAATTATTATCTTAGAGATTATCCAGGATGCAAAATTAGTTTCATTGTTCATCAACAGAAACTGGGGAATCCATGCCAATAAATAACATCTTAAAAAATAAACTTAGCTAAAGTTGTGGACTTAAGTCCCTGACTGCTTTGGCTTTACCCATTTTGTTGAGGTGCTTGATGGCCACAATGATATATATTTAATCTAATCAGAAGTATTGGCAAGGGCCCCACAACGTCCATAGAGATGGTGTGCCAGTCAAAATTTTGTTTAACCAATTGGTAGGAAGTGGCCTTCCAGTAGGGAGCTTCAACTTAGCAAATTTGACAGCAACTAAGAATCTCATGGATGTTATAGGATATGGAATCCCAGTAATAATTGGTTGTAATTGATCAAGCGTTTTCCTTTATTGACTGTGACTCTGTAACAAACCAGGTTCACAAGACCTTTGTTTTTATCCCAATACATGTAACCTTAACCATAATAGAGTTTCCTTGATCAAATGGTAGAGTAGGTCAGTATCAGGTTGTCAGCCATTGAAGTTGGATAATTGCAATACACTTCAACAGAAGGGTCTGGAGGTAACTCAGTGAATAGCCCAAACTAGCGGAGGTCCAAAGTGGAAGCCAATACTCCACCAGTGCCATGTAAACATGATATAATAGTGGGGACCAACCCCAAAGACAAGGCTTGGCACCAGGAGGCCCAGAGGGTGAAGCTGCAGGCTCTTCCTGACCTGAGGCACACCCTGGACCAACTCTGGGTTTAAGCAAAATATGCCCAGGTTGGGACTAGTGGGTGTGCCAAACGCCCAGCCCCTGACGTCAAGCCAGGCATTAAAATGAACAATCTACCAAATGAATGTGGATGGTTCAATTCAGTTTGTTGAGGAGCGGGGTTTCAAAACCTGTTCCATTTTCAAAATAACACGCTCAGGTCAATCCAACTTCAATCAATCACTAAAGTGAAGTTAGTTTTGGCCTATTCAACCAACTCGGATAGCAGTGTCACCCTATTGGTGAGTTGGTGCTTGGATCCGCTGTGACATAATCCCTATTCTCCCATTTGAGCTTAAATACATTTTCCACGACCAACATTCCTTGTTGGTCGAATTCCCAAATAAACCTTTTTCCCATTTACATTATTTTAAAATTTTATGATATTCTGAACACTCCTGTGCGTGAACCTCTTCAAGGAGGTCTCGCGCTCCGTTACCCTAGCCATTGCAAGTACCTTGCAGCTCTCCCCTCGTGCACCGTTTGTCCACCCAGGTTCCCTCCAACCTGGGTCACTTAGCCCCTTTCAATATGTGCACCGCGTCACCTTTATAGGGGTTCTTATTTATAAAATTCATATTTTTATGCCTAAGTTGTTATTGCTCCAGCACCCTCTGCTGGGCTCTAATCACTTTGGCACTAACAGCTAGTTCCCTGGCGTTGTCCTGGTGCACCACACACTGCCACACTGGGAACAGGAGAGTTATAGACACTCTCCTTATGACCAGCCTCTAGACATCTGTCTGGACCCAGGGAGTATATGCTTACTGGCAATATGCACCACAGGCATTTCCACTGGGGACCATGACTGGGTCAAGGTGTGGTGAGATTGACAGGCCCATTGGCACCTCAGAAAGTCTTACACCTTCTGAGGCCTCAAGTTCGCCACTTTTGGCACCTAATGAGTGAGGGTTTGACGTCCGCATGACTCTGAACAATTTTGCTGACCAATATGAGGAATCAACTGAACTCACCCTTAAAATATAATTCCAAAAAATTAAATTGAAGTGGTCACTAATTCTAGATTGGCCTATCTGGTGAGGGCACCTGAAAACGGTGGGAACCTGGGATGGGGTAACCAGAAACAAGATATAATTACAAAGTAGAGGATTGGATTATGATATGCCAGAATACAAACCCAACCATTGAGCCAAAACTATGAAATAAATTAATTGTGAAACCCAAATGATTCCTGGTCATCCCAGTGTATTTGAGCCCTAATTCCCATAATTTAAGCAGATATTAATTTTAATTAAAACCGCAGCAGAATCAGTTTGAACCATTAGTTTGCTACCACCATTCCCGTTATCCTGAATTATAGGTTATAATGAACAGAATTCATTCCATTACAGCCTCATCACCTTAGGAGCGGCGATAATCAGATCTGTCTGCTCAGTGGGCCTAGGAAACAAAATTTTTGTTCATCAATAACCTTGTACAGGATTCCCTTCTTCACAAAAGTATTTTAAATTATTTTGTCCAATGTGAGTTAAAACTCAATAGGCTCTTCACTATATTGCTGAGTAGTCATTTTGTTAAATCAGAAGTTCTTGGCCTTTTTTGTTTCATGGACCCCTTTTCCAGTCAGATAAAAGCTACAGACCATCTCAGAATTTTTTTAAAGATGATAAAATAAAAATTACAAAGGAAACCATTTATAATAAAATTACAGCTATCCTACATCCCTGATTCAACACACAACCACCATTTCTATCCTCACAATGAATTCCCAATCAAAAAAGTATTCATAAGAAGATGTCAATTCAGACGCTGCACCCATCAAATCTCTCCTCTTCTAAGCCCTCCGTATGGCGATTGAGCCTCTTTGTGAGGGTATTTCACTTACCTATTTTCCTTATAGATTTCCCTGAGGATTCCAGATTTGATATTGAGAAACTATCATCTGCAGCTAATCGCATGTGCATTGATGTAGCGAGATATTCACTTTATGGAACCAACTACCCCTAAACCTGCCAACGCATCATATTAATCACTTTTGTGCCCAAACTCATCACATTTGCTGAAAACCAGCTCACATAATAAGTTTAGGCGATGCACCCCGCTGGCCTCATTGACTAGGAAACCCTCACCTCTTTTTCCTTCTTCCCCACTCCACTGACGCTCCAAAACCCTTTTTTCTGCCTTTGCTTGCCACCTGAAGCCAGCACCAGATGAAAATTTACCCTGAACCTTCTTTTCCTTATAATAAGGATACTTAAGCTAATGCCGCAGCACCATGCTAGGATTATTTTATTTTATCTTATAATACCTTTGTTTGGCACAACATAATTGAGATGAATGGAGAACCTCCTTCTTGGGTTGGGCACCACTAGTACAAAAAAGCAAAACTTGAAAATATTGCAATCATATGGCAGCTAAAATAAGAATGAGCAACTTTACAAATCAAGTTTGACAATTCAATGTTTTTACTGACGCCGCTAGATGGGCTGTGGCTGTGTGTTACATATATTCCAAATGTGTTACATAAGTGCAATCACATGCTATAATCAGCCATAATTTCAAAGTACTGAATATATCTGTTATTTCTTTTGGTGATTAAAGATACAGCTAATTTTATTGTTACTTTAACTTATTACATACATTCATAAGTGAAGAAATGCTAGATTTCAGTTTTGAGTTAGTGAAAATAAAGATAATATATTGGTTCCTTCCAATCCAAGCTCATGGACTCCCTGAAATTTTTCCATGGACCGCCAGTAGGTCCGTGGACCCCTGGTTAAGAACTTCTGTGTTTAACTTTTTTTGCTATCATCCATTAAAATACATTAGGTAGATGAAATCCACATTTTGATGCTTAACGCCAGGTTGGTGATAAGTTTTGAAGTTTTACACTTTTAGTTTCAAGTCCCATCAGGCAAACAATTCTTTGAGAACTTTAGATTAATTACCCAGAGCAAAGAGGCATGATAATTTACCATGATAAAATGCACTCCGTGACTGTAAACTCAAATTGTTTACAAGATAAATGACAACTAGGCTCTTTTTTCAGTAATGGTTAATTTTGTTTATGCATATTTAAATTCCAGTTACAGTAAGCGATGAGGTTATTTTTCCACCTCATTATTAAGCTGAGATAACACTGCCCTTAAAGCGGTGAGGGATGCATCTGTCTGAATAATGAGTGGTTTATTAAATTTGGTACATCAGTATCAGCGTATAGTTTAGACAAAGCCTTAGCTGATCAAAGCTATCTGGCAGTTTGTTTGAATCTTGGCACTTTGGTGTTTGCAGGTGCTTTTGAGAACAGGATTTCAACAATATAACAGATGCCAGAAATTTAAACTCTTGACAGCTGTTTAAGGATGTCAAGTAATTGATATGACTGGATGATAAGTCACCTATCCAATGGATAGTATTTATGAGTCAAGGGGAGACTCAAGAATTGAGCAATATATATTGATGCAAAATGAATTGATCAAAGTAATTATGGTTTGGCAGATTAAGGGAATTCCGCCAAGGCCTTGATGATAGAATGAAAACCTTAAACTGGTAGCAAATAGGGAATTACAAAGTGAAAGGGTGAAAATAACTGTGAATACCATGAATTAAGAGTTGAGCATGAGAACGAGAAGAGGGAGGGCTTTTTACAAAGAAAGAGAGTAGTAGGAAAGAGTAACAGAAGTACCCATTAAGTTTAATATCAGATAAATTGGCTTTGTTGGGGCAATAGCTCTTTATTAAGTCTTTATTATTATTAATTATTAAGGGTCAGCATTACTTATATTGCTCATCCATTGCTCAGTGGGGTTTATCCTGTGCAACCCATTCAGTGGAATCAAACAAATCTGCCAAAAGTTAACAGTGGTTCTCACTACAAGGGGCCCATTGAACAACTTATTATATAATTTCATATTTCCAAGCATTGTGCAACCAGTTTCCCTTGACGGGGTCCTGCCACAGTTTATTGAGTTATCTCAATACTTGGAACTAAAACTTGCATTGTATACATTAATCCAGGCTCAAGAAATGCTTTTCTGAGAGAATAAGAGTATATCAGATCATCTGAACAAGGCCTTTCACCAAATAGACTTGGTTAGCTGCCAATCCAATCAACTTGCTAACTGGTTGGGTGAAACTACAGAGTGGCTATACTGCGCAGAGAAGAAATTGAATAATGTCTCTAGAGAGGGAAAATTCTGCAGTGACAAGCTGCCCCCATTTAACTGCAATGGAAATATACCTGGAATTTTTAAGCAGTTCAAATTTGCGGTAGAAGGAGCTTCCAATTGGAGGAAGGCCAAGCTGTTGTTATCTGCTCTGGATGTTGAGAGCGCCAACCAGGTCACACGTTACCTTAAGAGTAGTACTATAAAATATCAAGAGGTGAAGGAGACTGTGATCTGCCTGTTTGGGGGTGTGGCAAAAATGGCGCGGTGCAAGGCAGAGTTTTTGATGATTCAGTTTCAAAAGAATGAGTCCTTGGTGGAGTTTGCAGAGCGGTTCATGGATGAGGCTTATGGTTTGGTGGGAGTGAACATATTAATAAAAGATGAGGAGGTGGGCATAGTGATGACGGCGGCTGTTAAGCCATATCAAGCACTATATAATGCTATGAACCACATTTTCTCAAGATGATGCGGAGCTATTAAAAATTACAATTGTTTATGCTGTCTATCTTCCACCTTTAGTGCTCCCAATGTGGAGCGGAATACTCCTGCACCTGCTTCTACTAATTTCCATCAAGAGAGGGACCCCAACATGGGTGCAATCCTTTGGTTAATCCTCATCCACTTAATGTTTTGGCACTTTCTTTCCATCCCCATTTATTATCAACCAGATTATCCTTAGATCAATAACAACCCATCATTCAATATTTGACCCAAACCTTTGGGGGTAATACAGAGATGAGGAATGTTTACAAATGCTTGTTTCTCATGTGGCCAAAGAGGCCTTTATGAGGCTAGCTGTCCGGCTAGGCTGAATGCTCATGCAGTTCTGAATGCTCTGATCAAACAGGAATGGGTGAGCAGAGTAGAGAAGGAATGCTCTACTCCCGCTGATTCAAACCTAAATTGTCCCTGATGTTTCTCAAGAGTTGCTTTGTGTCAGCCCAAGTACACATCATGACAATTTATTATATCAACAAATTACCTAAAATGTATTAGCCTCAAATTGAGGGAGTGACCCTAATAGTGTAGACTTGGAGTTCACCCAAGATGTGCAAAAGCTGTATACCTGGCAAATCCTTGAGCGGAATGGTACAGTTGACGGTGGACCTTCAAAAAATGTCACAACCTTAGAGGGGGTGACCATGGAGATTACAGTAGAACAAATTGCTCATGAGTATCTCCATGTTGGGTCTGGTATTATCAATTTTTTGGATAACTGAAAGCCCTTGGATTTTCATGCAATAAACACCAAAGGTTCCTCTTATTCATAGTGTACCTACTGTAAAATTTTTGTTCAGAACACAAAAATCTGGGCGATTATAGATACTAGAGCTCCAGTTAATATATTTTCCACCAAGCTTGTGTCTATGCCTCCGTTGTAACCAAATGTTGAACACAGAGTAGTGTATAGGACCGCAGGGGCACATAGCACTGTGTTTGAGGGCGCATACGGCGTGTTTCCTTTGAGGTTTGGGTCAGTCAGTGCATCCGCTCCAGCTGTGGTGTTGCCTAATATAAACTAAGACACGTTGATCAGCGCTGCATTCATGCGGTAATTTGGGGCCATGGTCAATATGGAGGATGAAACCATCAGTATCCTATAACAACAGATCCCCATTTACTTTACCTCCAGCGGAGTCCCAAAAGACCCCATCCACTCCATCCATATCAATTTAGCATATAACAATAGGGTAATTTCTGTTCAATATCAGCGGATGAAGCGGAGGACTAGAGCCCTTTCTAGCCAGATTATGAGTACAACAGTATTCCGCTATGGGCGGTAAGCGCTTTAAGTATACCTTTGGGGCATCAGGTCATAATAGGGACAGAGTTTAAAATAGATGTACCCAAAGGATTATACAGGGAAATAGTGGGGCCCTACCAGCAATCCCAGCTCAAACCTCAGGTGGCTCCTGGGTTACTGTTACCAGGTCAGGGGGAGGTGAAGGTGTTGATAGCAAACCTGCAGAGGGAGGCAATGAAGGTCCAAAGGCACCAAGTGGTGGTTTACCTTCACTTGGCCCCTATTGACGAGGTTCACTGTATTCACAATTTCGTTTTGTGGGAGGACCTCAGCCTACCAGTAAAATTCCCACTCAGCGTAATAGCAGTGGTTCTTCAGTAAGCTCTAACCAGATTTTTTGAGGAACAGAAAGATAGGGTGATGGCCCTATTTGAAAGGTAACAAGATATTTTGCTTCTGATGACCATAATTTGGGGTGCACCTGCAGGGTGGTGCATCGGGTAGACATGAGAGATCACCCTCCCATTTGGTCACAGCTCATCCGGCGCTCCAAGGCTGCAGAAGAAGTATTCTCCAATGAGGTAGACAAATTGATTGAGCAAGGGATGTTAGAGCCGTCCAAGAGTCTATGGGCATTGCCAGTGCTCATTGTTAAGAAAAAAGAAGGCACAAGCTGGGTGGTCATCAACTACCAGAAGATCAATAGCATCAGGAAGGAAGACTCCTATCCTCTTCTACGGATTGATGACGGTTTAGATTGGCTGGGAGGCGCTAACTACTTCACTGCCATGGACTTGAAATTGGGGTATTGGCAGATTGAGTTGCCGGTGGTGGAACTTGAGAAATGCGCTATAATCACTCAAAAGGGGTGTTACAGCCTACACGTATGCCACAGGGTTTGTGCAACGCCCCAGCTACGTTCCAGCGTGCCATGGATATGATCTTAGGTGACTTAAAGATGTCCTGCATTCTAGTATATCTTGACACTATAAATGTGTTCTCGTGGACATTCACAGAGCATCTTGACCACTTAGAACAAGTGTTCCACCGACTTGCTGATGCTAATATAAAGATCAAGCCTCAGAAGCATCATTTTTCAAGGAAAAATTGGAATACCTTAGGTCGCGGTAGACTTCAAAGGACGTAAACCTCAGCCAGTGAAGGTGGAAGCAATAAGTAAGATGACTTGGCCAGGCAATAAGTGAGATATCCAAGTTCTTTGGGGATGGTTGGTTACTATCTGTGGTTCATTCCTAACTTCAGCTGTATTGGGGAACCGCTCTTAGAGTTATTGAAGAAAAATGCCACCTTTGAATGGACTGAAAGATGCCAAAACGCTTTTGATGTCTTATGGAATGCATTGGCTAGCGCGCCCTTTTTGCAATGCCCTAATTTTGAAAAGGAGTTTAATGTGCAAATGAATGCTTCACTTTCTGCCATAGGGGCCATATTATCCCAGAAGGATGATGATGGCATAGAGCACCCTGTCGCCTTTTGCAGATGAAGCTTAAACTGTTATGAATGGAATTACACTATGACTGAGCAGGAGTGCTTAGCGGTGATATATGCATATAAAAAGTTTTAAGTATACCTCCATGGGGTGAAATTCAAAGTTGTAACGGATCATGCATCCTTGCATTGGCTACAAAATCTCCGTGAACTTGAAGGATGGCTCGTGCAATAGGCCTTGAAGCTAAAAGCATATGACTTTGAGATTGTACACTGGCCAGGGGCAAAACACTTGAACGTGGGCTGTCTCTCAAGATTACCAACAGTTGCCATTATGGAGGATTTGGCAGACATAATGTATAAAAAGATGATGGTGGGCATATATCACAATGAGCCGCCACAGGTAATCAAACTGCTGGATGGGCTGCGACGGGATACCTTTGTGCGTGATGGGAAATATATAAGCAGATTTGAGAATTGACGCTGAATTTCCCAAAACTTCTTCCGCTAGAACTGCAATTATTATGGATGATCATAGAGCGGTAGGTCAAGGAGGGTTGCGGAAAACGCTGGAGTTCTTGCAACCCCATTACTATTGGGAGAGTATGCACTATGATGTGCTTGAAATGGTTACTTGTTGTCACCAGTGCCAAGTGGAAAAACTATTCTGCAAAAGACCACCTACCAACTGGTTAAGCCTCAATTCACATGGCATATGGTTTCTCTGGATGTGGTGGGGCCTCAGCTGACTGGTGAAAATCGTTTTAAGTAATAATAGTAACAATTGACCATTTGACAAGATGGGTGGAAGAAAGAGAGATCAAAGATTTATGGGCTGTAACCACTGCCAAGTTCATCCTGGAGTGCTCATACAGTGACATGGTTATCCACAATTTATCCTCACGGACAATGGAATCTTTTCACGTTGCATATACTGCCAATTTGAACAAACTAATGGCAATCCGTGGGGTCTTGACTACACCCTAGCACCCTGAATCTAATGGAATGGTGGAACGGGTCAACAGAACCTTGATAAATATTCTCTGCAAGCTTGTAAAGGATTAGCCTTCAGAATGGAGTACCCTCTTATCCACCGCTGTCTTCACATACTATAATAGCTACCACTTGTCAACCAGCAAGAGTCCTTTCCAACTACTTTATGGAAGACATCCAGTGTTGCCAGCATTGCGATATTCCTGTGTTTGGGATACCAGAGGAGGTGATCCAATTCTATTTAACTGCCTTAACAGATACTCTTATTATACTTCAAACTGAAGCATATTCCACTAATCTAGATAAAAAGATTCAGGATCAGGCATCCACCCATTGTAGACGCAGCAGTCTCCCACAGTTTGGGGTAGACCTTGTACTGTTGACAGCCAACATGGTTTTGGAAGAAGGAACAAGCTTTCCAGCATATGGACTGTTTGAGATAATTGAGAAGACTGGTGTTGATGCCTACACTATTAAGGAACCCGCGGGTGGTCAGATTATCAACTGAGTACATGCGAAGTTCCTTTGGGCATACAAGCAATAGGAGCCTATTGTTTAGTGAAGGGGGTAATGTCAAGGAATGCATATGACTGGATGAAAAGTCACCTATCCAATGGATAGTATTTATGAGTTAAGGGAGGCTCAAGATTGAGAAATAGATATATCAATGTGAAATGATTTAATTGAAGTAATAATGGTTTGGAGAATTGAGGGAATTCTGACAAAGCCTTGTTGATAGAATGAAAACTCTATATTGGTAGCAAATTGGGTATTACTAAGTGAAAAAGGTGAAACTGACTGGGAATACCACAGATAAAAAAGTTAAGCTTGAGAACGAGAGGAGGGATGAATTTTACAAAGAAAGAGAGTAGTAGGAAAGAATAACAGAAGTAGCTGTTAAGTTTAATATTAGATAAATTAGTATCAATGGGGCAATAGCTCTTTACTAATTCTTTATAATTATTAATTATCAAAAGCCAGTGATCATCATATCACTTGTCCGTTGCTCAGTGAGGTTTTACCCTGTGCAACCCATTTGGCGGAATTAACCAAATCCGCCAAAAGTTAACAGAATTTTGAGGGAAAAGTAGACTACAAATATATTTAATTTTAGTTGTTAAAAATAAGGATAAAATTATCATTTTAGTCTAGAAAAACAAGTAATACTTTATTAAAAGTTCCGCCTCCTGGATTTATGCTACACTGGGGATAACAGTGAGATGTGTAGAATTCAGGATAACAGAGGGTAGCTCATTTTGGCTAAATGACTATTTAACATATCAGAACTCTCAAAAATCTTCTTCACCTCAATAGGGCTTAGTTTTTGGTGTTTGGCTGCCAGCAGGTATGACAAAGCCAGGCATTAACAATGAATGGATTTGATCTAATCAACCAGATCAAACATATTTTTTACTCAGCTGATTACCCAATGTTCTAAGATATGATTGGGGGTAAAGTATTTTCATCCACAAGAACCCCCTTCAGTTCTATAAATTAGAATGGTTTTCTCTTAAGAGGTAGCGTTAAATTCAAGTTAATGCATGCGTACTTTTCCACGTCAGCTCACCTAATCCGCTGGTGGTTCATAGTAACATTATTGACTCAATCTGAGCTATTCAGCCAAGTGGTAGGAGTAAAATCATTACTCTGATCTAAATGATTCCGCCAAAGATTATACTGGAAATTATTAGTAATTTTGACTATTTGCCACCAGGACATTCTTTTAACTAATCAAATGTATAATTGTCTTACATCACCCCCTCCAAGAATGTTGGGGGGTAATAAGGGGCGTAAAAACCACCCATGCACTATGTTTATAGTGACCTCAGAGGCAAAAGATTTGATAGAATACTCATATCCCCTCTTATAAGTGACCATAAAAGGTTCTCCCCAAATGTACCCAAACTTTTCATTTTTGGGAGTGATGTAGTTAAAGTATTATATAGCTAGGTCTGATATTTGAACTAAGGTAGTGTAACAAATGGAAAGTTCCCAGTTCCCTAAAGCCATTATTGAAAGAAAGATTGTTGAACCAACAATGCAATAACACTTGTTGAATTTTGTTTGACCACATTACAACCTATTGTCCAATTGATTCAGCAATTTGTGGTTACAATTTAATATCTTAGCAGTGGTCACCAACTAATGATATTTTATTGGGAATCATCCACAACAATATTGAGAAAGAACTAATGAAGGAGCAACACCTGATAGTAAAATTATGGGAAATTGTTCAGAGTGAATGGATGGGGATGTGGGAAACAGCTTATTTTTGCTTGCTGGTGCATTCCACTGGCTGGTTTCCACAAATATTTTTTAATAAAATAAAGTTAAAATAATAAGCGCTAATAAAATTGGATTTTTATGATTTTTATTATTTGCACAATAAGGGATAAACTATGAACCTCGACATCCAACTATTTAGTATTTAAAGTAATTCTAGGGTCAAGGGGAATTTGGGAATATGTTCAGAATAGCTTAATCTAGTCTGAATTAGGAAATATGAAGGAATAGCGTATCATAACTTGGGAACTCACTTCAGGGCAGCGGAACAAAGGAAGAGGAATTCTGATTGGCCCAAATATACCCATGAGGTAACGTTTTTATTAATTTAAGCCAATCACAACCTGAGAAATTTCTTGCACTTTGGGCCCCCCACCAATCCTATAAAAGGGGGTTGTCCCCATGCAGGTGCATTGGAGGACTTCATTGGGGTCAGGAGAGTGCCTTCTGATGATTCCCCCATGGTCTGTGGTGAGGTTGGAGTAATCCAACCATTGGATTTTACGTTTGATGCCCGTAGAGGTTTTATACTAGTGTTACCCCGATTAATAGGGTTCCACCAAGAATCAGTTAAGACTTTTAGCCGATTTCCTCAACTTTTGCATTATTATTATTATTAAACAAACTCTTAACAACATCAGAAAATTGTAAAAGGCCAACTTTTCCCCTCTTTGGCTGAATTTGACCTAAAACATTCTTATCATTCAGCTGGGAGAGCAAAAGTCTGACAGGGGAGTCGCTGGAAACTACCTAAGCATTCTAACGCTTGTGATAAATTTTAGGATCATTATTAGTCAACGCAATTGGTTTTAAGTTCCTAAAACCAATAAATTGGTTGCCAAACAACCAAGGATTACACTAACTAAGAAAATCAAGTCAAAGATACCTGATGAGATTCAGTGCCTAAAACTTGAGGGTCAATCCAGGATAGGAGAGCAAATAATTCACAGCAGAAAGCTGAAAAGTTGTGTGCCAATTTTACTATAAACCCCCCAAATATTACCAAATAAAATTATATTCAAACTTGATAATAACTTAGTTGTTTTACGTTTGTTTATAAATTACTCTTGGGATAAGAGTGCAAGGATCAGATATCCTTAGTTGTTTTTATCAAGTCTCCACTTGGCTCTGCGAGAATAGAACAGGGAAAGTGTTCCCCACTAGTGCCAAAATACCTTCAAGACTAAGAAGCACCTGTCTAGCGTTGGACTTTTCACTCAACGTGGCTTTTGGGAAGTCAACCATAATAATAATTTTATTTTATTATTACCCCAGTTTATATATTTTTTCAAACAATCAACGCAAGTGGTCAAGGATCTGTGCAGTTAAAATCAGGGCTCAGAAGTGAGCTACCATCAAGCGGCCCAGATTTTAACAATTAGTGCTCACTACAGGGGGCTCTGTTAGTGTGCTGCTTGACTATCCAAAGGCAAAATTTAGAGGAAGATGTGGGGAGGAGAATGATATTGGATGAGAGCAAGGAGCTAACCCTATAGTTAAGGCTTTGTGGGGAGATATGTTGGAATTTCATTCCTAGTTGATGTTAGACTTGGCTAAGGATTAATATCAGCATTAACCTCAGAGTTGAGCCAATGATTAGATCTTGCTCACCCAGGTTTATAACCTAAAATGCTTTAGTTTAATAAGATTTATGCTTACAAGGTAAGAGATGTTCTGAAGAGTAGAATCAATTCTAATCAGTTTTATATTGTTTAATTTATATCTTGCTAGTTGAGACACCAATCTAACGATGAGTAGATTATAATTATTGATACAAAAGTATTACATGATGAAATTACCAATTGGATTAGCTTTTTGAGAATCGAACTATTGATGAATTGATGAAACCAGAAAAGCTTTAAATTGACAATTTGATTGATTATCAATATGAGACCACTTTAGGAGGTGAGCAGGAGTGAAACAAATCCAATGAAGGTTAAATTGATCCACATCAAGATGCTGCCATACCAGTGTTAAATAAATTTATTTAATGAATGTAATCAATTACCCATAAGCTGATGAATGCCATATGATATAGCCTTTTGTAAACCAACTGCCGCTGATTCAACCTCAAGCAGTTCATAACCTCCACACCCCTGTTCCCCTTTATATTACTCGTGATTATTAACACCAGTATGATCACAATATTCATATCTTGGCCACCCTATTTAAGGGTTGGCTTTTTATTCTAATAAAATACCTTCCTTTACCTACTTTTATCTGTGTTTTAAGCGTTGTAGTGACACTTGACATTTAAGAGTGGGTTAAAAGGTCCCCAAGTTTAGGTGATGGATTAATGCACCTAGGAGTGGTCAGCGCTACCAAATCCCAACCTGGATTTACAGAATACCCCACAGGGATTTTCCCAGTCAGTGGAGCTAGCGATGGAAAAGCAGGGATTAACCATGAGGGTGGAGAAGCAGGGGGTCAGGCCGCCCATGAAGGGGGAAGAGAACCACCAGTGCACACCGAAGAGGGGTTAATCTGCCAAGGTGAAGTTGGTGATCTGCTGAATTGGGAAGTTGCCTGTGGACCTGTAGTGAAAAGTGCACCAATGAAGGCAAAAGAGCAAGGGCCAGCAGTCTTCATACTGCTTGACCTGGAAAACTAGTAGAGTCCCAAATGTAACAAATTGCAAAATTTGCAACAACACTCCAACGTTTTAGTTGGTTGAAAAGTTGAATAGTAGTTGTATAAGTCCAACTATGCAAAAACTCACTTAAAAAAACCAAAAGATGAACAGGAGAGCTAAGTGCGAGGGTAAAAATCAACCTTGTTTAATTATCAAGTAAAATGATTACCAGGTGGAGTTTGATCTGAGGGGTAGATCCAAACTCGCTCCAAGGAGGGAAAACTTGAGTAAAGTAATTCCAAGGTGGGCTTTAGAATCTGCAGGTGCGACCTTTTATGGTTTCCCTTTCAGGGGCCTCGCCTAAACCATTGATTGGTCTCTTAGGAGCCTAAAGAATGGCCCAGATGAGGCACGACCCAGCGCCTAAACCCAATTAAACCAGAAAGGTTATTAAATGACTTGACTTAAGATTCCAAAAATCCAACCTGAGTTATAAAATGAAACAATTAAACTAATCCAATTGTACAGGTAGAGAAAGTCTGAGCTCATTAGCTGTTTATCCCTAATTAGTGACAGATTTAGCTAAGTTGGTCATGGCATAAGGTTGTGACTGAATGCTGTGTTGAGCTAACCTCCTTAGGGTGCTATGAAAGCGGAAAATGAGATTTAGATTGGCCGGCCAGTTGGGGTGTGTGAGCACCCAGAAGGTAAGCCATAATGCCAAAGGCACTGCTGCTTGGATGACTTGAAGGTGGTATGGAAGGCGGGAAAACCAAGAACGGTGACTCAAGATAGTGGTAAGAAGCAAACTGGCACGCAGCCAGGTAGTTGCTACTATGAAACTGGCAGATTCTGGTGTGGAAAGCTTAACTGCTGCAACAACAGGGCTGGGTTCCACTGTAGGGTTGTTGGCAAGAGGGCGGGTGATAAAACTGCGAAATCTCGCCCAGCGGGGAGTTAAAAACCTCCAACAAGAATGACAGATCCTTATCACAAATAGCTTCACCAAGTGGGATTTGTTTAAGGATGCCCTAAATATGGTATTCCCAGTTCATGACATTAGGCAACATTGTCATTATGATGCCCACAAGGGCCCAGTCATTACAAAACCCAAAAATCATTTCAGGGCTGGGTTTTGTGGCAAATATCAAGGGGAAAATTTAAAAAGCAAATTTTTCAGTGTGGGGTTTTTATTGCAAAATAATATAAAGAAGTTGACCAACAATCATACCTGTTGGATTATTGCTTAAAATCTCAGTTGCTTGGGGATAAGATGGATATATGGGAACGGGGGCCTCTATTTTCGACCTAGAATGATGGAACTTGAGTGACAATTATTTGAATTTATGCGGCCATGTTGGCAAAAAACAGAGTCAACGTCAATTCGGCCTCTGGCGCCCAAATCATGTTTTTATCATGATTGCGCCTGCCTGAGTGGCGGCGTCTCACTTGACGAGTGGTGGGGACCTCCCAGGGCCATTCCACATAGGGAGGGTCCCAGCTGGTTGAAAACAGGGTTATGCCACCAAGCCCAACTGGCCCTGGGTTCCTCAGTTCATTTGCAATTCTTTGAACTTCTGTATAATTGAGCCTTTGCACAAAAGAGAAGGTGTCAGGGACTGGTGAACTACTGACCTGGTTGGGGGTAGCTAACCATGAGCTAGCATAACCAAGGGGTTTAATCCAGTATGACAAGGACACTAGTGGTATTTAGGTATAAGGAATGGTGGGTAAGCTGGATCAGGGGTTGCCTAAAGATATGGCTTAAGAGGGGAAAGTTGGAAGGGAGTTTCTTGTAGGCTGGGGTGGTAGATCAGTATTGATAACACTTAAGTAAATAAACTTAATAGTGTTTGTATGATAAAGAATATTTTTATTGACCGCAAAGATTAACCAAATGAATGTTTTGGTTTTATATACCATCCAACTTTCTGGGCTTACCTAAGCTTAATTGTTTTTAAAACAGTGCACTATTCTTCTCTGGAGCTTATGGGATTGCAATTTACATGTGATTTTGAAAGGCAGTGAGAATCGTCTCAGTCTCATTTAAATTTGTTTTGGTGTGATTAATTGACTCAATATTATCGCAATTAAGGTAATTTAAAGGATTAATCGAACATTTTCACTACATTTATTCATTTGATATGCAATTATTCGATCTAACTTTATCACATATCCTCTTGATTTGATGGATGATATCTGTAATATCAGGAATTTAACAAATTCAGGATTTACCTTGACAGAAGGGTTCATTTTCCTTTGTAGATCTGGTGGAACTCAAACTCAGCATCTTGAAGGGACTCACTTTATTTTCCCTGCATCAGTCCCTTTCTGTTGTGACTTCAGTGTAAACCACCTTAATACGCTGCATCAGTTTGCTAGTTGTCAGAACAGAGATGGGCGGAGGGACCTTCAAGGGATAGGCTGTAACCCACTGCTCATCTACCACATGGGCGAGATCACCCTGTTTGATGAGGGAGACGGCCGCACTCTTTGGACCTTTCTTGATACAAAATGCAAACGCCTCCCAGTCCAAGCCAGGGAGCGCTCCCCTGGACTTAGATTAATTTTTCCTTTTCCAAGAGGGGGAGCACCCCCACCAGGAAACTGAGTAAGGGCGACATTATTATGGGCTTTCAGTAGCTTAACTCGCTATCAGCGTAGTAACCTTTGGGGGGAAGCTTCAGGGTGAGTAGCGTGGAATGTTTTAACTAACTTAGAACAGTTCACGCAGTCATGAGCACCAACACAGCTATTCTCATAGGCTGGATAACCTTTCCTAGAGACTAGATATTGAACCAATTGGCGCAATCAATGGGAAGCCAAGATAACTTTAACCTCAGCCTCTTTTAAACTTCTTATTCTCAATTGCTTAGGTTCCAGAGGAATTTAGCCCCATGAATTGGGACAATTGAGATACATGGTATATGGTTTTTGCTTCCAATGAGATGGCAACTTCAAGCTAAATGCACTGTTCTCCAGGTCCTCCTCTACCAAATGGGGCCCAAAATGTTTACACCCAATTTTGTGAGAGGGCATCTGCATTCACAAGTGATGCATGTCTATATAACATGTGGCCTACCTTAATATCATGTTCCAGAAAACGCTTCCAATCATCAAACCGCTTATAGCCACTAATAGCCTTGCTTAGGTGTTCACAGACCAAGGAAAGGGCACGAATTTACTGTGCATGGTCAGCTGCAGCTGACACATAAAGACAAAGGCACGGTCCTACCAAAAAACGAAGGGTTAAAAACTAAAGTGATTAATAGGAGGAGAAGCCTGTAGATGCATGGGTTCCATCGTTGTACAAAAACTTAGTGAGAAAAGGATTGTATTCTCAAGTATACTGGGCTGCCGCGGCGTAACTCTAAAGATATTGATCTAAAAATTTGATATACATGCTCAGTTTGGCCACTTGACTGGGGATGGTATGCGGTTAAATGGCATGGCATAATTTTTAAAATTGCCAGCAGTTCATTCTAGAATTGCACTATAAATTTAGTGCCGTGTTTGCTGAATATTTCCTGCAGCAACCCAAACATGGAGAACACATGTTTCACGAACAGTCTGGCCATCTCCTCGGAGATGATGGCAAGGAACAGGATATAAAGAGGGTTAATTTTGTGAGTTAATTTATGACTACTATAATGACTGTAAACCCACTGGAACTTGGCTTGTGTGTGTGTGTGTGTGTGTGTGTGTGAGAGAGAGAGAGAGAGAGAGAGAGAGAGAGAGAGAGAGAGAGAGTCTACTTACATGGAGATCCATGGCCCCTACAGCTGCTGCAAGAGATAGAGAGACCGTTCTAACCCACCCACACACACACACACACACACACACACACACACACACACACACACACACACACACACACACACACACACACTGATATGTCCAACTTGGCCTGTGTGCATTTCACACAAATTGTGATCCATGCTAGAATAAATTTTGACATTCCAGGCCAGTTTTAGATCCACTTGATCAGGTCAAGGCACCTCTTATTTCCCGGATGCCCCACTGTGGAGGGATCATGGTGTGCACAGATGACTATGTCATGTAGGAGGGGTAGCACCCACAAGCGTGACCTAAATTGGATAAGCCCCTCAATCAAGAATAGAGCAAGTGTTTGTTCATCAGTAGTTCTAACTTCTACAACAGCTCTGTTATTAATTTGGCGGAATTGTTGAGATACACCACGAGATTTTGCACAGTGTCAAACCCACTGAGCAATTGGACAGACGAGATGAAGATTTTCAGCCCATGGAAACACCTAAACATATAATAAGATATGGATCTATTGCCTTGGACGACACTTTACTTATTTAAATTATATATATATATATATGGTGGACCCTCGCTGTTCTGCTCGCTCTTAAACTACCAAAAATCCTTCTTCCTTCAATCGTCTCATCTCACTTATATCTCAGCGACTTAAGACGATACCATTTCCTCAGCTTAGTAACTCAATTCCACTGTATCTCATTGGTTCCAGCAGAGTATGGTATTCTATTCTATTACTTTAGTTTGAGGCGATTGTACTTGATATTCTAAAAAGGCAATATGACCTTATTGCCCTATTTGAAGGCAATCCAACAATAACCCTAATCAAACTCAAAATCGCCTCAACCAAGGAGCATAAATAATTGTAACTAGTATCATTGTTGGCGGATTCTCCCCAATCCGCCATAGCTATTTCAGGCTTATCGTCCAGTCATAATAGAATCTCAACATTACCCCCCTTGACTGAATGATAAGGCTCCTATTGCTTATACAGCTGGAGGAACTTTGTGTGCGCATGGAAAATGATTTAACCACTTGCAGGATCTTTAATAGTATAGGCGTCAATACCTGTTTTCTCAATGACTTCAAATGGCCCAATCCAGATGCTAGCCAATTTGTTCTTCTGGCCAAACCTGTGTTGGTCATGAACAGAACCATGTCCTTCCTTGAACTGAGCTAACCCACTCCGCCATACCTGATCAGCAGCCTGATTCCTGATCTTTTTGGCTAAGCTGAAGAAGTACGTTTCAGTTTTCAATTTGAACAATGTGTCTGCAAGGTTAGTTAAATAACAGTGGGGATCCATTCCGCCAGTATCTTCTGCCCATGAATAAAGCAATTCTGGAAGAGCCAGGTGTCATCCATATAGTAGTTGAAAGGGGCTCTTTTCTGTGGTGGAATGGTAGCTAAGATTATAGGCAAAAACGGCGGTGGAAAGGAGGGAACTCTAATTGGAAGGTCGATCCATTACCAAATTCCAAAGTATGTTCTCCAAAGTTCCATTAACGCGTTCAACCATCCCATTGGACTCAGGGTGGTATGGGGTCGTCAGAACCCAGGGGATGACCATCAGCTCGTTTAGCTTTGGAAGGATGTGCAAGGTGAAGTTAGTTCCATTGTTGGTAAAGATGAACTGAGGGCAGTCATGTCACTGGATAATACATTCCATTACGGACTTGGCCACTGTGACCTCCCCTAAATCCCTTATTGGCCGTGCTTCAACCCACCTGGTCAAGTGGTCAATTGCCACCAGAATATACTTAGACCAGTTAGCTCTGGTTGGCAGAGGGCCAATGACATCAAGGGCAATCATATGCCAATAAAAATGGGGTTTCACTAGCCAGTATGAGGTCTTCTGGCGGAACAGCTTTTCCACTTAGCACTGGTGACAGCAGGAAATGGTTTCAAGCACATTGAAGTTAATGCTCTCTCAATAGTACTGAGGTCACAACACATCCAGGATCCTCCATACTCCACCATGTCCAACGGCTTGATGTGCGCTATAATAATATTATGTCATGCGGAAGGCCAAGGGATGTTCACAGTATTGTCCCCTATCTGCTTTTACAATTCACCGTTCTTCTAGAATTTATTGGCCCCTATTACATCTAATACCTTCTTGACTTGGGTTGGAACATCATCATACTTTCCGCGGAGCATCTTATTGTACATTGTCATTCAGACTGCCATAACTGCAATCGTTGGTAGCCTTGATAAACAATCAGCGTTCTGGTGCTTTGTTCCAAGTCAGTGGAGGATCTCAAAGTCATAAGCCTGCAGTTTAAAGGCCTATCAGTATAGACGCTATTCAGGCTCCTTAAGGTTCTACACCAGCGTAACGAAGCATGATCCATTATGAATTTGAACTTCAACCATGCAAATAGACCTGAAATTGCTTATATGCATAGATCACCGCTAAGCATTCTCACTTGGTCACAGTATAATTGCGCTATGGCTGTTCAGGCTCCAACTGCAGTACACCATGGGGTGCTCATCCCCTTCATCGTTTTTCTGAGATAGGACCGCCCCATATACCGGAAAGGGATGCATCCATTTGAACGATGAACTCTTTATTGAAGTTTAGATAGTGCAACACTGGTACACTGATAAGCGCCATTCAAAGTGTATTAAAAGAGAATTTATGGCGTTCCATCCATTCAAACGTGGAACCCTTTTTTAATAACACAAACAGCGTTCCTCCAATATAACTAAAGTTAGGTATAAAGCGGCGGTAATAGCTGACCATCCCTAAAAATACTTGTATATTGCGCTTAATGTTTGGTGTAGCCAGTTTTTGGATAGCTTCCACCTTGGCTGGTTGAGGCTTCAGCCCAGTTGCATTTACTACAAACCCTAGGTACTCTAGATGAGATTTGAAGAAATGACATTTAAAAGCTTAATTTTGATGTTGGCCTCCATAAGTTGGTTGAAGACCTTCTCAGGTGGGTCAGATGCTCAGAGAACTTATGCAAAAAGACAATAGTATTGCTGAGGTACATAGGATGCAAAACAGCTTCAAGTCGTCGAGAATGGTGGTCATGGCCCACTGAAACATATCTGAGGCATTACATAGCCCTTGAGGCATATGAGTTGGTTAGAAAAGCCCCTTGGACTTGATAATGGCGCATTTATCCTGTTCTTACGTGGGCAACTCGATTTGCCAATAAACCAGATATTAAATCCATTGCTGAGAAGTAATGAGCTTCTCCAACCAATCAAGGAATTTTCAATTTGTGGTAAGGGATATGATTCCTTTTTTGGTAATGCTGTTGAGCTTCTGGTAGTCTATTACTACCCAGTTGGTGCCATCCTTCTTTTTGACAATCTTAACAGGCAAAGCCCACAGAATCTTTGATGGTTCAAGCATACCTTGTTCAAGCAGCTTTTTGATCTCCTTGGTTACTACTTCCTCCGCTGCCTTAGACTGGCGGATCAGCTGAGATATGATGGGAGGATGATCCCCAGTGTCCACTCGATGGACCACTCCCTGCATGCACCCTAAATTTTTGGTTGTTGATGGCAAAGATCTCCTTGTAATTTTCATATAAAGCTATTTCCTGACATTTCTGTGATTCTGATGACCCAACTAAGCTTTTGCGCAGTACCACTGCCATTACACTGAGCGGTGGTTTAAGGGGTAGACCAAATTTATCCAGTGACCCAAACTTGTGAACCTGAAGGACCTCCTCCACTGAGGTCAAGTGTAAAGCTGCCACTATTTTGGTGTCATCAGATTTGCAAGGGTTCATGCTGTAGGTTCTCTAGTAAACCCTTGATCTCCCCATGACATGGGAGAATAATGCCTGGAGCCATGTGGGGCTCAAACCGCAACTTCTGATAGGGCCCAATGATCTCCCCATAAAGCCCAGCTGACACTTCTACCTCTAAAACAGTGTTTATTATTACTTGGTGTCCAGAGGAGATGGATATAGCTCCAGAAGCTCTGAGCGGCAGCCCTTGATATTTATATACCTGCTGGGGGAGGGACTGTGTTTTGCATATTAGTCAATGGTAGCAAACTAGAATTACCCCATCACTATAAGCCAAGTTGATTTGCCCCATGTGCACCGGATCCTTTGGCACTCCACTGGAGGTAAAGTAAATTGGGATCCGCTGCCCAAAATTTCGAAGGTCTCGTCTGTCATATCAACAACAGCCCCATAGTGTCGCATGAAAGCAGTTCTGATTAACATGTCATAATTAATATTTGGTAACACTATCACTGGGGCTACCAAAACAATTGACCCAAACTGAAACAGAAGTGCACTGTACGCTCCCTCAGAGTCCATGATTTCTGCTCCAGTAGTTCAATACACCATACAGTGTTCCACATCAGGTTTTAGTGTCAGCTTCGCCATCAACTTGATGGAAACTATGTTGACTGGAGCGCCCATATTTATTATAGCGCAAGCCCAGGCTTTCGCTACAACAATGTCACAGTAGATACATTCAGTATAAGAACATTGATTGTTTAATAAGTGGACATTTAAGGGGCTCATTTCCTAAGGAAAGCTGGTATTCCCCTCACTGACTTTGGGGTACTATTTGACAATAGCGTCGACCAGAAGGGCAACGTTTACATCTTTTAGGGAAGGGCCACCAGCGGCGGAATCTAGCTTGTCTTAAGAAGCTTGTTCAAACATATGACAGGCATACAGCTTTAATTGCTCACAAGGTCCTTCTTCCGCTGCAGACTAGTCTTGTGCTCGTGTCAGTAAATTTACTTTTCCAACCAGCTGATGATATAAAAATCTCATCATCATACTGGGGGAAATCAGCTGGAAATACTACAGTTGGTTCAGGTGGGACGTCTAGGGTTGGAACCGCTGAGGTAGAGAATCCTGTCTCTACTCCGCTCCATCTTTCCCTGGTAGTATTAATCCTGCTGTACATAGTGGACATGAAGGTTGGGGCAACTTCAGGCGAGATGACCAGGGCAGCCACATTCGAAAACAAATTGCCTCATAAGATCCACGTCCTTGGTTCTCATAAAAATCCAAGCCAATAATTTTATTGACGTTCAGTGTTACCAGGGCCAGTTTGTAGGATGATTGCTGATGTTTGGCATAATTAGAGACAGTTCAGTAAGGCAGCTGACAATTTTCATAAACAGGACTGGAGCGGAAGTCAAACTGCTGGGGGTAACTTGTCTGAGGGCGGGGAGCGTGATTTAATAAGCTGGGGGTTACTAGGAAGAATCGTGACAAGACAGAAGGATTCCCCCAAATAAGAGGGTCCAGCTAAGCGGCAGTGGGTTTCTGCTCTATTTGGATGGCAGGAAGATAGTGGATATTTGGCAAAAGAACTGAACAATTTTGAGCAGGGGCTTCATCATCTAAAATTGGAGAAATAACATTTTAAAGATCATATTATGACTTTACAGCGGATGTCTTTGCAATGCACATGTAAGCTTCAGCTAGAACGGCTGCTCCTATAACACATGGGCTTCCGCCATAAATTAATTCACAAATGCAGTGAGGGTCTCATCACATTGGAACCCAATGGTCAGAAACTCAGCTTTACGCTGCAACATCTTTGAAGTACCACCAAACAACAGCAAAAGGTTTCCTTCACATCATGGTAAATAATGGAACTGCTTAGAAGGTAGCAGGTAGCTTGGTCAGCGCTTCTGACATCCAAGGAGGATATCAGCAATTTAGCCTTCTGCCAATTGGATGCTCCTTCCATTGGTAAATTTAAATGGTTTGAAGAACCCAGGGATGTTTCCATTGCAGTCAAACGGGGGTAGCTTTTCAATGCAGACCTCCTCCTCCCACTCATAACTGTGAGCCTTAGAAGTGTACTGCGGGTTTGTCTGTGCCCATAACTTGAATTTAGAGGAGGGGCAGGCTCATAAGGCCCAGCTGCTCTCAGGGTAGTGTAGGGCTCTTCAGCGGTTAGGATGGCCACTACGCTGGCCACATATTCATCATAAAAAGATCCTTTCTGAGCACCCCCTTGTTCTTCCACTTCCCAATGGGGACGAGGAAGGTAAAAGGTAGGTTTTAACTTCTGCTCCGTGCAGTGTAGACGTTCAGTAGCATCATCCAGTCAATTGGCGAGCTTCCTGTTCTGCTGTCCAAGCATTTGCAGCTGACTAGCTGCACTTTTAAGTTGAGTCATTAATTCATTGTGCTCCTGAAGGAGTTCCTATTTTTTTTGCACAGCGTCCACAACAAGTTTGAGTTTGTGGTCTCAGCCAGCGCAGCTGTTTGGGATGATTCCCCTTTGGTGAAGACCATGATTGAAGATTGGGCTTTTTGGTCAAGTTTGGTGGTTGTTCAATGGCCCCCCTGTAGTGAGCACCACTATTAAGATTTCATTGGGATCTTTGAGATACACGGGGGGATTTTACACAGGGTCAAACCCACTGAGCAATTGAACAGATGATATGAAGATTGTCAGCTCATGGACACACTTAAAGATATAATAAGATATAGAGCTATTACCTCAGACAACACTTTATTTATTTATTTTATTTATTTGAGGCAAGCCAACCAGGGGATAGACATTACCAAAATAGAGAAAGAAAGTATTAAAATGAAACCTGAGCAGGGTCAACTCTATCATAGAAAGTTTTTTTTCACCTCCAGATCAGGACTCATATTTTTCTATTTACATCATGGGTAAGGTTTTCGTGTTATTGTACCTACTAACCGCCAATAGCTTCCTTCGGCTGGCACCCCAATTGATGTGCAAAGGGTGGGAATCGAACATGCAACCTTCAGGTTGGTAGCCATACGCCCTACTGACTTGCCTTCCACCCCCTCACTTTATTTATTTAAATTAATATATATATATATGGTGGACCCTCGCTGTTCTTCTTGCTCTTAAACTACTAACAATCATTCTTTTCAATCATCTCATCTCACTTATATCTCAGCGACTTCATATGATACCATTTCCTAGGCTTAATAATCAGTTCTGCCATATCTCATTTGTTACAAAAGAGTATGGTATTCAATTCTTTCGCCTTAGTTCAAGGCAATCATACTCAATATATGTCAAATGTCAATATCGCCTTATTGCCCTAATTGAAGGCGATCCAATAATAACCCTAATCCAACCCAAAATTGCCTCAAACAAGGCGCTCAAATAATCATAACTAGTATCATGGTCAGCAGATTCTCCCCAAATGCCGTAGCTATTTCAGGCTTATTGTCCAGTCATATCAGAATCTCAACAAACTCCAATCATTCTGCAAAAGCTGTTTGGGCTGCTAGGACCCTAGAAACCAGGGACACGTCCAAACTCAAATCTTCCATCAAAATTGAGGGAAGAGCAATAGATAGAAATTGGGCCAGTAGTACTATTGTGATAAGGTCTCTATCATTTGCCTCCACCAGACAGAGAGCTGGGTTATGACTCAGAATTCAGGGAGCACATTAAACGATCCCTTAATAAACTTGTAGTTGAGTTGAAGCTGCATAAGTCACAATATGTCTGAGCTTGTCAGTGCGCCAACTTTTGCAGCTTGAATTATTACAGGAGATCTTTTTTTGATCTGTCTGTATGGTTACCTCATGTTTAGAACTCTGAAAAAGTTACCACCAGTGAGTTAAGGCCCACACAACGGCGGCCAATTCACTGTTGTAAATGTCCATGGACTGATCAGTAGAAGTAAACTTGTGGGAGAATAAGGTGACAGGTGTTCCAAACCATTGTGCTCTTGGAGAATAACAGCCCCCACTGAAATGGAAGATTCATCGCATACTACGATATATGGTTTAGCGGAGCTCACATTTTTAAGGACAGAGGGTGATAAAAACACCTCCTTGATTGATTTGATCGCCCGTTGGAAGTTAGAAGTCCAGCAGAAAGGAGAATTTTTACCTGTAAGGGATTGTAGTGGCGCATCCAGCTGCAAAAGTGCGGGGAGAATTCTGAAGGAAGATTATGGTACCCAGAAAGCTCCTTAACTGATTCTGGATCATGGGGGTGGGCTACTTGCGGATGGAATTCAGTTTTCTGGGCGGGATGGCGTACCCATTCTTCAAGAAAAGATTGTACAATAAGGTAACTTCTTCCCAATAGAATTCACACTTGAAAGGATTAACAAAAAATCCCGCGGTGCAGGGCGGCCAGCACCGCCTCCAGGTCTTTTTTGTCTTTCTCAGGCATGGGGGAAAGAACTAGGATATCATTGATGTATGCCACCACGCAGGTGAATCTGAGGTCACTAGCACACTATCAATCATCTGCTGAAATGTTGCGAGTGCATTTCTCATCCCAAACAGAATTAACCAAAACTTAAATATACCACTCCTTGTCAAAAAAGTGGGCAGCCATTACTGGCTTTCAGTCACTCGAATTTGGTTAAAGGAATTTGAAAGGTTGAGCTTATGAAAGAACCAGGACTATGCAATCGCCTTACTGATAATTTGCCTAAGAGGGAGGGGGTAGTAGTTATGTACCGTGATATTATCTAGGTGCCCATAGTCCACGCAGGGACATATTATCCTAGTTGGCTTTTTTTGAAGACAATAAGTGAGGAAATAGAGGACATCTCCTTAAATATCCTATCCTTCTTGAGCATATCATCCAATCATGCATCTAAAGCATTGTTCTCTTCCACCATATAAGGGTACAGTGGGCAATTAATGTTAATCACAGCAATCATCATATGAAAAGACAAGTCAAATCTAGTGTGCTATGAAAGACAGTTTGCTTTGTCCAAATCGAAAATATCTTAGTAGGCCAACAAAGCTGAAGGGAAATCCGGCAGAAGGCCCACACGGGAAACAAGCAGCGTGATGGAACCTTGGTTCTAGTCTTTGGAAAAATTATTGAGCAGAGGAAACTCACCCTCAACCTGATCATTAGCAAAAGATAGCATGTTTAAAACAAACGGATTTTCACTTGCTGGCGCCTCCACCATCCCAAGCCCAAAATGACCAGGAACACCAAGTCAGGCATTGACAAAAACTGGTCACAGAAGCTGAATTGATGGACTAAGAGAGGGACTGGGCGTCGCACCCTAAAGGGTGGCTGCACGGTTTATGATGCAACCATCACCATGAGGCCAGGTCCAAGTCTAATTCAAGCTGCTGGGCCAGCTTCAATCTCATGAAATTACCCGCTGCACCCATGTCTACCAGGGCATCGAAGGATACCCAGTGCGCACTTATCCAAATTTACATTAGTAATAGAAACTAAGCACTATGCTGTTAATTTTTAAAAGCACACAATTCTTCTGACAAGGTGGAAATAAAATAAGATTGTGCGGGAGAACAGGCTTGGTAGGAGGGAAAACATCTAGGCCAAGGGGTTGGTTCACAGTCTCCTGGGCTGCGCGCCCATCAACTAGGGGACAGATGGATTGAGAGTTACTTGGTCAGATGTGGGGGTCATCAAACCCATCAGGACCAAGTTGGATATTGCACCAATGTCAGAATCAGAACCCATCATTTCATTGGAAAATCCTCTTACAAATGAGCTATCCACTGCATGGTGGATCTAAAGGAGCGTCACTCTTATTGAGGTTGCCACTATACATAACTAGATCAACATCTCCACAGAGGTGGCCCAAATGGTATGGTTATTGGATGCTGAATCCAACCCAGCTTGGAAAGTATTGATTGGATAATGTCCAGTGGTAAGTCAAGGGCGGGGGCTTACTCACGGGATGATGTCACAAAAGATGGTAAGTTAGACGCCTCAGCGCCCATAGAAAACAGTTGGAGCAAGCGAGTGGAAAATGGGACCAGCACCTTCAATGCTGAAGATACCAGTGAGATCAAAGGAGCTGAGTCCCAGTCTGGATTGCTGCACGCAAAAAGGCTTTGCAACCACAGCTGGGCTTCGCCTTCAATGGAGTCCAAGAGGGCACACTCTAGTATGTATCCATTCTAGAAGTGGAGCCTGACGGGTCAAATGAGAACTGCACCTGCAACTTGGTAAAGGCGATAAGCACTTGGTTAGCGATCTCACCAGACAGAGAAGAAGAACTTACCACCTGGGGTGGTCTAATACTGAAGTGTGGGTTTCCAGGATGAACCTGATAGTGAGAATCTCTCCAAACGCCACCCAGAGCTTCTTACAAACTTGATTTCTGACCAAACAAACAACAGGAAGCAAATTAATGACCGCAAGTTCAAATTGTAGATAGAAACCACTGCGGCACCAAACTCAAGGAGGAGAGCGGAAATGGCAGGTATGAATAGTCTATCAATTATGTCATGAAAGAGGAAAATGAGATTTATAATGTCCTGACAGTTGGGGTGCATAAACATCCAAAAGGTAAGCCAGAATGACAAAGGCACTGCTTCTCAGAAGACTTAAAGGTGGTAGGAAGGTGGGCAAATCACGAACAGTGACTTAAGATGATGGTAAGATACAAGCTTCCACACAGTCAGTTAGTTGCTACTATGGAGCTGGCAGATTTAAGCATAAAAAGCTTATTTGCTGTGACAACGGGGCTGGGTTTCACCGTAGGGTTGTTGGCAAGAGGGAGGGTGACAAGATTGCAAAATCTCGCCCTGCGGGGAGGTAAAACCTCCAACTAAAGTGACAGATCCTGAGAAAAATTAGCTTTGACAAGTGAGAATTGTCTAAGGATGCCCTGACTATGGTATGACCAGTTCATGACAGTAGGCAACATTGACCTTATGATGACCACAAGGACCTAGTCATTACACAACCCAAAAGCATTTTAAAGACTGGGTTTTGCAGCAAATACCAAGGGAGAATTTTTAAAAGTAAATTTATTCAGTGGGTTTTTTATTGCAAAAATATAAAGAAATCGACCAACAATCATATCTGTTATGGATGATTGCTTAGAATCTCGGTTGCTTAGGGATAAGATGTCATTCATGGGAGCGGGGGCCTCTATTTTTCAACCTAGAATGATGAACTTGAGTGTAGATTATTTGAATTTATGTGGCCATGTTGGCAGGAGACTGATTCAATGTCAATTCAGTCTCTGGCGCCAAGTCACATTTTTATCATGATTGTGCCTGCCTGAGTGGCGTCTCACTTGATGAGTGGTGGGGACCTCCCAGGGCCATGCACATAGGGATGGTCCCAACTGGTTAGAAACAGATTCAGGCCACCCAGCCCAACTGCCCTTTTTCCTCAACTCATTTTCAATTCTTTGAACATCAGTAGATTTTTGCCTCTGTACAAAAGAGAAGGGTTCAATTTTCTTTGTAGATCCAGTGGAACTCGAACTCAGCGTCTGAAAGGGAGTCACTTTTTTCCTGCATCAGTTCCTTTCTGCTGTGACTTCAGAGTAAACCACCTCAATACGCTGAATCAGTTTGTTAGTTGTCAGAACAGAGATGGGAGGAAGGACTTCAAGGGGTAGGCCGTAACCCACCGCTCATTTGCCACATGAGTGATGTCACCCTGTGTGATGAGGGGAACGGCCGCCCTCTTTGGACCTTTCTTGGTATGAAATGGAAAGCCTCCCAGTCCAGGCTCAGGGGGCGCTCCACCAGACTTACACATGGCCTTATCCGGATTGTCATTCCTAACAGAAAAGATATCTTTAGCTAAGAGGGCAGGTATTACAGGCTCTCAACCATATAGAACGTGGAAAGGAGACACCTTAAGGATCTGGTGATAACTGATACAATATGTCACAAGGCACTATGTAAGAACTGATCCCAGTGTAGAGGGTCTGATATGGCCATTTTTCATAATATGGATACCAAAGTTCCATTTTCTCTTTCTATGACACCATTTGTAGATGGGCAATAGGGGGCTGAGAAGAGTTGTCGTGCTTCCATGAAGGTAGCCAGAATCCCGTCCACTCTGGAGGTGAAGTTTTTCTTGTTTTCACAGTGAAGGACCTGTGGCAACCATGGCGGGTGAGAATATGATGATGAAGGAAAGTTGCAGTAGCCTTGGCAATTTAGGCTGGGAGAGCCACATCTTCAATCCATTTCATGAAAAAATCAATTCCTACTAGTATGTAGTCTTTCCAACTGGTCGTCTGGGGTAGAGGACTTATCACATCTAAGCTTATCGTGTGGAATGGTTTTTAAGGGGTAGTAGGTTGGTATTGATATCTGGTCTTGAGACTGTATTTCCTTTTTCAGGTTTATCAGGAATCCAGGACTTCAATAACGGATTCCGTGATTTCTTCCCAATTGTACTGATCTCTCATCAACTAATAGGTTTTCCACACTTCTCCATGTCCAAGGGTAGAGTGGGCCTCCACAATAGCAGGTAATTGCCTAAAGGTCAAGGATAGGGCAACCAATTGGCCCCTACCTTTTTATATAACTTCCCACTCTCTATTTTGGTGTTGTGGAAGTGTCACTCTAGAATATTTAATGGGCCCATCCTCATAATCCCAGGCATCGGGGTTATAGGGAGGTCATATAATCTCTCTGTTTCATTGTTATCTAAGTGAAGAACAGGCAACTGAGTCAATGCATTGACATTCATATGGCGAGTTCCCACTCGGTGTCCAATCTCTTTATTATAATTTTAACCTTCAAGGACCAGAGAGCCAGTCATTTGGTAGGATCCTTCAATTTTGTATCCATTTTAAGGAGGTGTGGCTGGTAACCATGTTGAAAGTATTCAATACAAGAGTGCTATAGTGTTTTACAGCAAGTAAGACAGTAAGGCACTCCTTTTATGTGACGGTGTTTTGCGTTCAGCTTTTGATAGCATCTTGCTGAAATATGAGACTGGATTAACCACGCCGTTTACATCCAATTGAGCCAGGATTGCTCCAACAGCATAATCTAAGGCATCAGTAAACAAAATGAAAGGTTTATCATAGGTCAGGTGACGTAGGATAGTACATTTTTTATGGAAAGTCCTTTAGCGACTCAAATGTGGCCTTTTGTTCATCACCCCAATAGAAAGGAGTGCTCTTAGCCAATAATCATATAAGAGGCTCACTGAAATAGGAGAACTTTGGGATGAACTGATGGTAATACTACATCATACCAAGAAACACCTGGATATCTCATAGTTTGAGAAGGGGCAATTTTGATATTGCTTCAACCTTATCTTGTAAGGGTTAAATTCCTTCTCAAGAGATAGCATGCCCAAGGAGATCTAATTCTTTGGAAAAAATACAATTTGATGGTTTCAACTCAATGTCAGACTCATGAAGTCGTTGAAAATCTTATTTTAGAAGAAAGAGATGTTCGTTGAAAGTTTAGAAAAGACTATGATATCATCAAGATAGATAATCACACAACTTAGCTTAAAATCTTGTAAGATGTAATTAATTGCTCGTTGGAAAGATGCAGGAGCATTACAAAACCTCTGAGGTAAGCGATTGGTCTGGATTAGGCCTTCACTGCAAATGAGAGCACATTTCTCATGATCTTGTGTTGAAAGATCTATTTTTCAGTATCAGCTGGCCAAGTCCATAGCGGAGAAGATTTTTAAGCCAGAGAGTTGTACAAGAGCATCATTGATACAGGGGATAGGATAACTATCTTTTTTCATGAGGTTATTCAATTTTTGGTAGTCCATAACTACATGATAATATTTATTTTTATTCGTGATAAACAAGAGAAGAGTTGCTCAGGGGCTTTGGGAAAGGGACTAATAATCCAGCGTCTAGTAGATGTTTGTTCTCTGTTCACAATTGTTGCTCTTTAACCTTTGATTTTAAATAAGGTTTAAATCAGAAAGGACTGGCATCACCAACATCAATTGTGTGGCTCCTATCCTTCATATGCCCTTAATTGATATTGGATTTAAAAAAATGTTACTTTGGGAATCTGATAGTGAGTGAACTACATAAAGCTCGTCCAGGGTTAGTCTATCTGAAATATAAACTTTAGGCAAAGTACATAGTTTATCAGCAGGTAAGTTCATTTTAAAATAGAACCAACTAAGTGAATTTTTGCAATATCTTTGATTGGGATCAGCAGGCCTTTTCCTATCTCCTAAAACTTTTACACGATAATTTTCTTATTAGTGAGACTACCAATAAAATATTGATAGGGCGCTGGTAGGCAGGATCTAGTATACCTGAAAATACTCAAGGTTCTAAGGAACTAACTTCATCAATGCTTGTTAGGTGTAATACATAGTTTTTTTTGGGTTTTGTAGAGTAATCTTGGTGTCTTTGACCCGTTGTTCACCAGACTTGATTAATATCTCCTCAGAGGCATAAAAGGGTACGCCTTATAACGCGTCCACTATATCTGGCAACTTCTTTGTATTTTTCCCGGATGTTGTATAATGTAAAGATAAGGTAGAAGAAGGGTACTCAACTAAGCAAAAAAAAATTTTTCTTGTTGGGTTATTTATTGCCTAAAACCAGAGGCACCTCATAATTGAGCAAGTAGAGATAACCCAGTTTTATGTTGATGATTCCGTCATACTCAAGCATAAATTTAGCGTTGATAAGCAGGTCATAATAGTTTTTATCCAAGGCCACATCAGGTGCTGATAGGATAAACTTCCCCAATATGATGGGTAAGGAGGAGTATACCCCAACAGCGCAAGTGCTGCTGGGACCCGCAGTCCCATTTATTGGGAGTATTCCAGGTCAAGTGTCAACTTAATATTTTTATATAAGTTTTAATGAGACCACATTGACTGGAGAACCAATGTCAAGGATAGCCATAACCCGTACCTTTTGAAGATGACCTCTACTTTGGGTATAGTTCCACCAAAGTTAGGAGGGAGATCTAGAACCTCCTTAAAAAAGTGGAGGCAAGCTTTTTAGTTATCTCAGTATATCTATCCTTAATGGATTGTAAAGTATGACCATGCTGAATAAGTCAGATCAAAAAGGCGGTGATTGGTCAGCATTGCAAGCCATATTGATAACTTCAAGGCACCCCTGAACTTATCTAAGATAAGTTTTATTGGGTATCAAGGCCTTATTTGCTCCTTCAGGATTCAACAAGCCTGATATCCCTACTTCAACTGGGGCTCCTAGGGCATAAAACCCAACGTCTTCATAACAACCTTCAGATTCATCATCAGAGGGGTTATCTATACAAGTCAGAGGAGCAATTGGAAAGAGGTAAGATCAAACACGTTAGGTTTTTCAGCCTCCTTAATATGATACACCTTGTCAACATGCTCTCTTTTGTTACAGTGGGTGCCTTTGGGCGCTCATATACCATTTTGGCTGTAGGAGAAGGCGTTTCAGCCTCAACGGCCTTTGGCTTGAGCTCTTTATCTGCGGGTTTTGACTACACCTTGGGCAGGTTTTGAGATGTGAACTAGCAGGGAAGATGCTGAAGAAGTTAAAGACTGAAACTTGGAGGGACGTGACGATTGTTCTTGTTAATTGAAATCTCTTTTCTGGTGACAGTGGGCTCTAATGGTCTGCAGGCCAACCAATATGATGACTGGTTGACCCTTGCCATTTCACTTTAAACGTTGGGGCCAGCTGCGCTGGCTGACCCCTTGGCGTGTCACCCGCGCCATTTGGGGATCCCTCAGCCTAAACCCCAACCCATAAGAATAGATATAAGCTTAAATAAAAGGGAGAATAGTCAAAGGGAGATGTTTATTGAAAGGAAAGTGCCAGTAATTATATGTACAGAAGGGCTACTGCTCTTATCGCTGACCTATCAGACAATTGCTGGTTCTTTCAGCCAACCACATTTCTCACTCTATCTCGCTACGCTTCTCTCTTCCCTGGCTTTGACACTCTCACCCCATCTTTCCTGATGTCCAATTAATTTTGGCTCATTCTTGGCCTTGAGTTGCTGGTGAGCCGTATAAATATTTATATATAAATTAACAACAAAATTGAATTTGACCTTCAAGTCAAGTATTATATGCTGTAAACCACATTTAGCCTCTTAGTAAACTCAGGAAATCTCAGCTTCTCGCCGATGACACACCTTAACTTGTCTTAGTTGATTATCTTGGAAATTGCCTTTATTAGGCAATAATTGTTTATTTATATATGAGGCACTGGAAACATCCTTGGCCACCTCAAACTTGAAATTGTTGGGTTCCACTGAAATTACTTAATCAATATAGTTGGATCATCCTCAGCTACTAGTCGCCAGTGATCTGAATACCAATTTGGGCCATTGATTAGCCTCATCCAATCCTATCTTCCAATCTCAGAGGGATAAAGATTCGGCTCAACCCAATTTGGGGAGCAACTTACCACACAATCATTAAATCACCACAAAATTCAGTTGATAAGCCATTCCACCTGGATTGGCCTATTTTATACCAAATAACGATTAAACATTGGAACTCCATCTGATTAGTTTTCCAACATTTCCCCCACTTAACCAAGTGTATTCCTCCTAGTTACCAGCCTCGGCATGTGGGTAGGCGTCCAGGGCTTGCCCCTCCCTGATACCAAAAATGTCTGGAATCCTCACCAACTTAAAGCTACTTTGGCACCAACCAGCAGAACCCCTTTAGTGAGAACCACTGTCAGAAAATTTCTTTTCCACGTCAATGGGCTCCGCTGGTTGGCAGGTCAACCAGTATGAAGACTGGTCAGCCCTTGCCATTTTGCCTTAGGCAACAGGGCCAGCAGCGCTGGCTGACCCCTTGGCGCGTCAACCGCGCCATTTGTGGATCCTTCATCTAAACCCAACCCTCAAGGATAAACATAAACATATAGAAGGGGAATAGGCAAAGGGAGATCTTTATTGAAAGGGAAGCTCCAGGTATTTATATGCACAAAAGGGCTACTGCGCCCATTGCCAACCTATTGGCTCATCGCTGGACCTTCCAGTCAAGCACTCTCTCTATTCTACCATGCTTACTCTCTTCCTGGCATCGGCCCTCTTGCCTCATCCTTCCTGATGACTGGATATTACTTTCAGATTATCCTCAGCATTAAGTCGCTTTTGAGCCATGTACTTATTGAACATAAATAGATATCAAATTTGTATTTATCCTTTGGGTTGATTATTATGCAAAGGAAACCACTTCAGTCACTTGGTAACTTTGATATAACTTGGCTTCTCGCCAATGACACGTTTTGACTCTTCTAGTCAATTAATTGGGGAATCGCCTTTCTCAGGATATATTTGATTATTAAATATGAGGCGCTAGAAACAAATTCAGCTTCCTCAAACTTATGATCATCAGTTTCCGCCAACATTATTTAAACAATATAAATGTATCATCCTTGGCTACTAGTCGTTGGGGATCTGTATATCAATTTGGGCCAGTAATTGAATCCGCTTAAACCTAATCCTAATCTCAGCGGAATAATTGAATTTGGCTCAACCTAATTGGGGAGCAACTACCTAGAAATTTCATAGAACTATACAAAATTCAGTCAATGGGCCATTCCACTGGGGTTGGCCATATCCTCCAAAATAATTACTCATTGGAGGAACCATCTGGTTAAAATTCTGATAAAGGCTGCGTGAGGCCCTTCAGTGGAGAATTGGGGAGAGGAAAAGTCTCAACTGATTGAACAGGGTGAACTCTGGGTGCGGAAAATAAAAGAGAGTGATGTCCTTTCACTGATGGTGCACTCTGGCCAACCTCCCGTGGTGGAGGGATGTCTTGTTTTAGCCGCTCTTGGGGGGGCAGGGGTTGAGATGCAAACAGGCATGGAAATGGCCATGGGGGTTATCAAGGGCTCCTTATCCTGGGCTACAGTTGATAGATCATTTATGGTCAAGACTAAAGGTTGAAACGGAACTCCTTAGGCAGTTCTAAGCTCATGGAGATTACCCAATTTTAGAAAAGCCTCCTTGATTTTGCATAAACCTCAAAAGGAGAGTTTTACTGAAGTAATGTGCATCACCAAGGAATGGTGTGGAGACAATACAGTCAGGATTGCAGCAACGGCGTCATCCAGAGGCAACATCTTTGCAAGTAACAGTGGCTGGGCTTCACTGTAGAACCAGTCAACAAAGGTTTGATTGATTCACCTTTTTCATGATAAGGCACACAAAGGATGTTTTTTCCTACTTGAACTCTGCTTTAAAATGAGTTCCTAAATAAGCGCTTCCTCAACCTCTTCCCAGGCACTAAAGTTGTCTATCTGAGGAACAATTACTTCTTGGGTCAGGCGATCTATGCAAGGGAGGAGGTTCTTTATTGTCTGGTGATCATTCATTTCTTCCATGGAAGGTTCATAGATGTATAGAAACAAGGCGATGCTATACTCAACATGACTAAAAATTTCTTTCAAGAGAGTTTTAAAGGGACGCCGTTTAAGGTTCTAAGGCGTAACAAAGCTTTGGCTAGTTGCTCGTCTACAGCAGCTATCCTTGGTTTATTTTCAACAGGGAGATTAAGGAGGGTACTCACCTGAAAGTACTCTATTTTTTAAGAGTTTTTGGTGTACAGGAACCCATGTACTGAACACCAATTGTTAGAATCCTGAACTTTGGTGCTTGCATGTGCCTTTGGTCACAGGATTTCAGAAATTCACCAGATGCTGGAGTATTAAAACTCTTGACAGCTGTTTAAGAATCTTAATGGAAAAGTAGACCACAAATATATTTAATTTTTTAGTTGTACTATAAAATTTTATTTATTTGAGGCAAGATGACCAGGGGACAGTCATTACTAAAAGAAAGCATTGACATGAAACCTGAGCAGGGTCAACTCCATCAAAGAAAGTTTTCCACCTCTGGATTGGGACTCAGATTTTTCTGGTTACATCATGGGTAAGGTTTTCATGTTATTAAACCTACTAAATGCCAATAGCTTCCTTTGGCTGGCACCCCAATCGATATCCAAAGGGCGGAAATTGAACCAGCAGCCTTCAGGTTGGTAGCCATACGCCCTACCAACTTGCCTTCCACCCTCAATATATGTAATTTTAATAATTAAAAAAAGGATAAAATTTATCACTTTATTTCAAAAAAACAAGCAATTATTTATTAAAACAACGCCTCCTAGGATTTACGTACTCTAAGGCTAATGATGAGATGTGGGAGAATTCATGATGAGCAGAGGGTAGCTTAATTTGACTAAATGCTGATTCAACTTATTAGAACTCTTAAAAAACTCTTCAATTGATAGGACTTGATTTTTGGTGTTTGGTTACTGGCAGGTTTGACAAATCCATCCAGTAACGATTAATAATTTGATTCAATCAGCCAGCTCAAAAATACTGTCATCTCTGCTGATTACTCAATGTTCTAAGCTATAATTGTTGGGTAAAATGTTTTCATCCACAAGAACCCCCTTCAGGTCTATAAATTGGGATGGCGTTCTCTTAGGAGGTAGCACTAAATTCAAGTTAAACGCATGTGTACTTTTACACGTCAATTCACCTAATACGCTGGGGGTTCATAGTAATCTTATTGACTCAACCTGAGCTAGGCAGCTAGATGATAGGAGTAAAATCATTACTAAGATCTAAATGATTCCGCCAAGGATTAGACTGGAACTTACTAGTAAATTTTGGACTACTTACCACTGGGAAATTCTTCTTAAATAGTCAAATGTCTAATTGTACAACACAGTTTCCTGTTTATTTAAACAGAGCCCCAGTCCTAATAAGGTGAAATAATGGCTCATCTGTTTTACTAAAGTTCTTTGTGAACTGGCAATAGTAGCAGATCATTCCAAAAATACTTAAATAAACACTTTTATACATGGTTGTGACATTTTTTGATAGCCTCAATCTTAGCGGGCTAGGTCATAAGCCTCATTTATTAATGACAAACCCCAGATACTCAAGTTCTTGTAGAAGAAATTGCACTTATGGGGTTTGTTTTCATATTGGCCTTGGCCAGCCGGTGGATTACTTCCTCAAATACTGAAAATTTTCTGTAAACATTCTGAAAAGAACATTTGTGTCGTTTAAATACACTAACACACAGAAGTTCTATAATCCCCCAAAATGCTATCCAAGCCATTCTGGAATGTCGCTGGGACATCACAGGGCCCTTTCAGAATCCTAATGGGTTGGTGTAGACTTGAGCTGAAACCATAGCACAGATTTTTAGTTCCTCTTTTGGCAGCACAATATGCCAATATCCAGAGACAAAAAATAGCAGAAAATGTCTGCTGCTCAAAAGTTCTAGTGCATCACCAATATGGGGTAAAGAACAGGAGTATTTTTTTATTGTTTTAAATTTATGATAATCTAATACTAATTATTTCGGATCATCCTTCTTATTAATAACCAAGACTGAGAATGCTCAAGGACTCTTGGAGGGCAATACCAAGCCTGCTGCACAAGTTTCTCAGTATCTTTATTAATGACTTCATCTGCCGCATTTAAACACCAGATACAATGGAGGCAAATTGGTAGATAATCACCATTTTCAATCTAGTGTGACACATTCTGCATAACTCAAACTATAAACATCTTTAGCAAAAATAGTATTAAACTTTTCAAACAGGGGTAGCGCTTATCCATATTCATCTTCTTTTAACCAAGTAAGGTTTCTCATGGTATCAGCAAACATATATTTTGATGCACGTTGTCTTCAATCCCAAGTTGATCAACATTTATATCTAAATTTATTGCGAGCAAGGCCGACCATGGGATGGACACTTCCAAATTTGACCCAAAAGAAACAAAACTTAGTAACAGGGAAGGCACCCCAGAGAAGCGACGCTATCTCTTGTTGCCAGCGGGAACGCCACTATGGGGAGGGGGAGGAAAATGTGAAGGGGCCGTAGCCACACTTGAACACGTGTGGAGGAAAGGGTCTGATTTGATGAACCAAACTGGGAACCAGGAGGAGACCAGCTGTTGGCGACGCGGTGGGAGGTATCCAAACATCCACGCCTGAAAGTAGTCCACCAAATGAGACCGGAATCTGTGGACAGCTTCTGGGAGGGTGGGGGTTGAGCCTGCGATGGCATCCAAGACAATCGTGTGGATAGTCCACATGGCGATTGCAACCACCAGAGCATGGAGGGATGGTGGAAGGGGGGAGGCTATTGATAAAGAAAACATATCTCTTGACAGACTGAAGGGATGTGTTTGATCCTGGCCAAGCAGACGTTGAACTTCGCGCCATATCACTTTAGAGGTAGGACACTTCTCCATGCGGTGGAACAGCGTTCCATACTGGCCACACATGACGCAGGATGAGATCTAAAGCGTTAGAGTGCTCAGCCATACAGTACACCCGCCTCAGGCAGCGCCACACATGGGAACGGATTTGAGGCTGCAACAGAGGATGGTGTGCATATTTCCGAATAGTCTTCTGAGTCTCAATGGAGTAAGGGATGTCCATCATGTCCAGGTAGTCCACCCTGGATAGGACATGGGGCCGTGTGGGGATCACGCCATCTTGAATGGGTAACCCCTGTACCTCTTGTGTGAACTGAGGAGAGGGGCGGCCTCTCTGGGCTGTGTGTCCACTAGTACAAATTATCCACTCAGCGCTCCGCATGGAGAGGAGGATTCGTTTGTAGTGGGTTTTAGTACCGTGAGGACCTGTGGCTGATGGGTGGGAAGACAGGTATTTCATCAAGGAGTGAGGGTTTGATGGATTGTTAAGGCCCAAGGCGCGGGAGAAGTTGGAGCGGGCTGCGCGGGACCAGTGTTGGAAGGGGAGCATAGGGGCGGTGATGGCCGCAATCAAGGTGCCCAGGATCTTGGCAGCATGGGCTTTAAAGTCGAGCAGGCTCATGCCACCATGATGATGAGGGCCAAACATGACCTCTAGCCATACTGGTGGTGGGCGGCCTGACCAAAGCCATCCTTGCATAAGGGCATACAAGGATTTGAAAAAGCCTGGGGAGAAGGGGATGGCGTGGGCTCCAAACCAGACTTTGGAGAGGATATAGAGTTGGCTAAAACAACCCTGCCAGTAAGGGAAGTAGGGTGGGCTCTGAGGGAGGCGATGCGCTTCATCACGTTGTCTAGAATATGACTTTCCATTACTGCTGAGGCATACCCGCCTGCCTCCACCCACACACCCAGATGGTGGACAGGCCCTATGGTAGGGCGTGGCATGAAGGGGAAAACTAGTGGGGCGGTGTGGGGTGAGCAGGGAGGGTGAGCACGTGTGCGAGCAGATGGGCTGGGCTGGGCACTGGTCGCTGGGGCCCAGCAGGTTTGATACTGACCAAGGAGGGTGATTTCAGTTTTGGAAGCATTCAGTGCAGCATTACTTACCCGGAAATACTCCTGGATGAGAGCTTCAATCGCGCGTGCATCTTTATTATTAGACACCCCAACCACACAGTCATCTGCAAATGCCATCATCTTGACTGGGGCTTGGCCTGGTACATGGACCCCAGTGAGGTGGGCATTCACGTTTCGAAGTAGTGGGTCAAGGCTGAAGTTGTATAAGAGTGGGCTGAGGGGGTCCCCTTGTCGCAGGCCCCTTTGAGGGTGGACTACTTCCGTTAGGAAGCCTGGGCCACGCACTGCCTTTGTTGCAGATTCCGTGAGCAGCATTACCCAGTTGATGAAGCGAGGGAGAAAACCGGAATTGATGGAGGCAGGCCCTGAGGTATTCCCAGTTTACTCTATCATAGGCCTTCTGTTGGTACAAGAATACCAATGCCCCAGAGGCTGTGGAATGGCATGCGTTAGCCACAGAGTGCATGTTGTCCCAAATCGACCTTCTGGGTATGAAACCAAATTGTTCTGGGGAGGTGGTGGCAGATGCTACAATCTTTAAACGGTTAGCCATGAATTTAGTTAATATTTTTGTATCCGTGTTAGTTAAAGAAATGGGGTGCCACTTGGCTAAGTCTAGCTTGTCCCCTTTATTAAAGAGTGTGACGGTGAAGGCCTCTTGTCCTCCTGGTAGGAGGCGCGTTTCCAGAAGGCTCTGGTTGATGGAGGCAAGCAGCAGTGGGGATATATATTTGAAGTACTTTTTGTAGAATTAATATGGAATTCCATCTGGGCCTGGGCATTTCCAAAATTGGTGCACCACGGATGGCTGTCTAGAGTTCATTCAGAGTAAGCAAATTTATTAATTCTGGGTATCAGGAAATGGTGCGGATGTGGGTTCAGTCAAAAAATTTCGCCACTTTGGCCAGCTGAATTGGATCAGATTGGTATAACTTGGAGTAATACTTTTGTATTTCGATTGTCACTTTGGCTGGAGTATCCATGACAGAATCATCCGATCTCCACACCTGTGTGCAGGCCATGCTCTGGCGTGGTGCGAAGAATTTTTAAAAAAATATGTGGTGCACTTGTCACCCTTTGTAATACGTTTGGCCCTGTACTGAACACAAACCCAATGTTTGTGTTGCCTTTCGAGCGCGTTGAGGTGGGTGGCTGCCTCCGCCCACTTCTGGCCCCATGCAGGGCTGTATCCTGTGGCTGGGATGTTGGACTCCAGGTGTGCCAACTCTTCCAGAGCGTGCGAAATGATGGCTGATGTGGCTTGTGAGTGTTGGGAGGAGAGGTGCCAAGAGTGGCAGATGGTATCCTTTTTGAAGGCTGACCATGTGGAAATTGGGTCCGCGCAAAACGGTGTAACAAATTTTTGTGCCAAAGTTGCTGATTCCACCCAAGTGGAAAATCCTGGTGATGCAAGTTTGGGAGGGCGGAGTTTGCACCAATGTGGGGCCTTAGCCACTGTGACAGGTAAGTGGTAGGTTATCGAGACCAGCTGGTGGTCAGAGAATTCATTTTTTGTTGTTTGGAAGTGGGAAATGTGAGGTTGAAATTTCGCTGGCATGAGGATAAGGTCGATGCAGGTCATGGACCTTAATTGGCTGTTGTAGACATGGGGGCGCATCATGTTTTTAAGCAGTGGGGCTTGCAGCGGCAGTGCATCTAATAACCCAAGGGTGGCCTTTAGAACGCGAAGTTCTACGTGACCCTGGGGGCGTGGGAGGAGGAAGGCCAATGGTCTGTGGGTGTGTTTAGCCAACAGTTCATGTCACTGACTACAAAAGGTTCTGGGGTAACAGGAGGATTTGACTGATGAGAAAAATTCCTGACGCTCTAGCACACAAGTGGGGCATAGATGTTAACAATAGCATGCGCTATGTCAGCCCATGAGAAAGTGACAATGAGGACTCAGCCATTGAGGAAGGATTCTAACAATAAAAATCTAAAAAATTGTTTTTCTGAACTAGCACCCCACAGTGCTCTGACCAGAAGGATAGGGAAGGGAGGAGCATGGTTTTCCAAGCATCCTCAGAACCTCATGGACAGTGGGACTCTTGGATGGCCAGGATATCCACGGGTAAATTTTTTTGTAAAAAACTCAGTTTCCTAGCCTGGGACGGGGAGGCCTTGAGTCCGGCAATATTCAACATCCCTAAAGTGAAGGTTTCCCCCATTGCACCTTAGGTGTGAGGGGGTGGTCACCTGGGTCCACTAGCCTCCTCTAGATCCCCACGGGCCTTCACAGCAGCATGGGTGTTTGCAGCAATGCTATTGGTGGTTTAGTTAATTTTAGGAAAGGTTTGCGTTGGCTTTTGCCTTCACTTTTTGTTTTCCCGACATTGAGCAAATTTTTTGCGGTGTGGATGAGTTCAGTGCACCAACGTTTGGGTCAAAATTTTTTTTTTCAGATAGGTTGGAAACCAAGTCAGCTTCAACTGGAGCTTGGTTGCAAAGGTCAAGTGAGATCAAGTCACCCATCAGATCTTTGGATTGGTTGGCCCAATCAGCATGGGCTTCCCAATCTGATTGGTTGATGGATTCCCAAGTTGCTTCCACCACAAAGGTTTCGATGTCCTCCTGGCGTTGGGAGTGTGGGATAGCGGAGGTGACTTTGGCTGCTTCCTTGGCCGCGGCCCTGTGGGCCTGTTTGGACTTCTTCCGCTCTTGAGGGGAGATAGGTTTTACCAGTAGGTAGCAGCCTTGTGCTCCCCATGGGAAAGCCTCTTTGGTGCTTGTGGTTGGTTTGTAGTGCGCCTCTCCGCTGGTCATGGCCGCCGAGGGGTGCTCTTGGAATGTGATGCCCTCCTTGGTGGGGCATGCATGTGCCTTATGGCTGAATGCATCACAGCGGGTGCAGATGGGGGTGCGCTGTCCACGGTTACCCAGAAAGGGTGGGTGGTATGCCCTTCAATATTGATATATGTGGAGTGCGGGATCTGGGTTAGGTCTTTTGTGATCTCCTCAGTTGGGGTCAGAACTGCGATGGTTTTGCCAGTGCATAAGTGTGGCATCAGCGTAAAGCGTTGCATCTTGAAAGATTGTTTTTCGCCGTATATGGTGAGACCATCTTTCAGGTGCTACTCCAAAATGGCACGTTTGACCATAGTAGGCAAAAAGTCAAATGTAAGAAAAATTTGGTTGGATTTTGTCCATCTGGTGCATTTGGTTTGAATGACCCATTGACCTTCAGGGAGGTCAATCACTACATGCACTGCAGCAGCTTTGTCTGCTGCCTCCTTGTTTTTGAAACCAAGGTCCAGCCAACCACGTGACATGGAGTGAGGTGCGATGTACACCACGGTCAGGAAAAAAGTGTACATCCCCACTAAAATTTTTTCCATAAAGCTGTTTGTTGGATGTCCAGAAACACATGGACTCCATATTCCACTGACGAGAGTGGTTGGGAGTGCGGCGTGTTGATGTACTGGTTGCATCGCGCTTGCCAAGTGAAGATTTCTGGGGAAATAGTGACCGCCAGTTTTTATTTTTTTCTATTCTGCCAGTTTCTCCGGGGCATTTTTGAACGTTTGAGGCCGCGGGCCTACCACCTGCTCCTCTTACCTTACTTGCCCAACTGCTCCCTGACATGGGCGCAGACTAATCTCCTCTGTGATATTATCAAACTAGAATCAGACTTGAATTGAATAAGTTGCAAAAGTGATTGCAACGAGAGAGAAAAGTGTCATCAATTCATCAACATTTATAAAATTAGGATATATGATAATCGTCAATGGGTAAATTATGAACAAAAGCAACTATTTGACGATGATTGATATACATAGAATAAGGATACAGGTTAGCAAAAATCCTGGATTTCACCACGGTCTGGTAGAATAAACCTGGGCGCAGTGACAGGTCTCAAATTAGATATCTCAAATGGGGTGATTGCTCGCCTTATATTCTCTGAAAAAATGTTATATAAATTACAGTTACTACTATATCTTAATAACCTTCCAGAATGTTTAGGATACAATAAGCATGTGTGAGAGTACAATTGGATTTTATAATCTGATCTGGTAGCTGCTGGGTATGGCCAACTAGCATCTTGTAACTAATTGGCACTTAACATTTTTGAATATGAGGTTAACAAAACCTTATTTTTTGCCTTTGAGGCCTAATACTTCCAGTTATAAATTAGCAGAAGTGTCCAATAAAGCCAACGTAATTTTTTAAACTAGCTTTAACTTCATATTTTATAATAAATGAGGTCTTAATTAAAAAGCCATAATTTTGATTAAGGAACACAAAAGCAGGATCAGAAATCACTAAGGAGCCAAAATCAGTGGTAATGTGGTGTACGCTCCTTCTGAGGTTGTGGTCTGAGGGCTGGCATTACCTTAGATGTTCTGAGGATCTATGTCTGGATCAAGCCCCAGTTTTTTCACTAGTCTAGTGGACAAAATTGTTGTACTTTAGGTTTTTTTATGCTTGCAGGTGCGTTTTTCACCTAAATCCAACAATTAATTTCAGGAGAAGTTGGTTTTCAACTGCAGGATAAGAAATAGGGGTTTTTGCCCACTTTATTATTAAAAATATAAAAAAATCAACTAAGATAAAAGATTATTTTTATAGTTTTAATTGATAGTGATAGGATGGTCAAGAAGCAAACCCTCATAAAATTGTTGATGCTAATATTTAGATGTCAAGGCTCAAAGTTCGGATTTCTTAGTAACATCTGAATTAGCAAAAATTAGAATTTGACCTATCAGATCAGTCAAGACTCGCCTCAATTCAATGTGTTTGCAGATAGGAAAGTGATAGCTGATAAGATGAACCCGCAAGGCAGGGATTTTATATTTTTGATTAATCAGAAGGCGGGAAAATATTTTTACCTTTCTGAACCCCCTCTGACCCTATAAAAAAGGCTGGTCTTTGCAGGGTAGGCTGTACTAAAATAGAAGTGGCCTGGAGAGGAGCATCCAATGAACTCCCCAGATTTGGATGACAATTTGGTGGAATCTAACTGCTCAAACTTATTGTATTTGCCCAATTATTAATAAAAGTGTTACCCCAATTTGAGGGGTTCCATCAGGAATTGACCAGGGTCTTTTGGCTGATCTTTTCATCATTTACCTAGAAACACTCTTTTCAATACATTGGACTTGTTATTGTCCAACAATATTAAGTGGATCCCCTATGTCTATGACAGCTTAAACTTTGAGCTTAGACTCAATAATGCCAATATAATTACACTTAAAAATAAGCATGAATAGGATTTATTGCAAGGACATCCAATTTGTCTTCTTGACCTAAAATATTCCAAAGTTTTTTTTGCATAAATTAGGGCTAGATTCTTTTAAGGACTCAATAGGTACAGACACTTGTACCCCACTTGACTACAGGGTCTCACCAAAAAGGATTAGAAGCTTAAAGAGTTCTAACTGTTAAATGTATGCTTCATCACTTTTTCTACCCACTCATTATCACGTTTTTTGTGAGCGGTTAGTCACTGCTATGCTGTTAATTATTGTAACTTGACCACCAAAGGGGATGGCATTGTCATCCTTTCATCTCACGGAAGGTGGATTTGACAATATATTCTTACCTGGGATTTTGTTAGAGGAGGCAGATGTAAAAAATCCAAAATCTACTCCACCCTATCTTTTATCTTTTCACTGTCATCCACAGGTTTACAGAATGAACACAGTGTTAGAACTTAGATTAGGTAAATGGTTGACAAAATGGCAGTATTTTAAACAATATATAAAAGTAATCTGACTAACATCAGGCTTATCAAACAAGGACGATACAATGGACTTAAATGCTTCTTTGGGAATGCCCCTGAGACCACAGTTCTTGAGGCTCCTTATAGCTATTTTTTGGCACCTCAAAAGTGAAACACAACACCAGAGATAATTTACCATTTGGATAATATCATTCCCCTCATTTTGAGATGAGAAGCATAACCCAATATATATTTTTAAGGTTCACAGGCATGGCGTAGAGCAATCTGTATGTCAAGGTTATTAATAATATTAGCACCAGATAGTGTCTTTAATTTTAATTAAAAAATCTCTGAGAATGTTATCACAGTTTTTATTTTTTGAAAAAGATGTTATGGAACTCAGTTTTCTGTGTGGTTATCCGTTCTGCCCCACTGAACTCTTTGATGAGAAGATACTTGTAAATCAGTAGTCACGCTGACCCTCTGTAGTTTACGCATAACTAACCATTGGCTTCAAGAGTTTAGAGAGTTCATTATCATTGCCAATTTAGAGATCACAGATGTACTGGCCAAACTAACCTTAAAGAGAATAGCAAAATTGTGCACGTTCACTTTTTTATTAAACTTTGGTAAGATGGTAGGTTTGACGTGAGGCTGAGGTTCATGGCTGCAGGGCTGAAGAGCCTACGCCACTCCTAGATAACTGCTCAAGTGACAAAGTTGAGATGTAGAACTAAATAAGCCTTGACCCACTAGAGTGGCCCAAATCAAAGAGCTTAAAGGAACCCGCGTAGGAAGTCTAAGCAGCGTTGCATGCATATTGGTTTGGAGTTTCGCAAATAATTAAGTCTGAATGCTCAGGGTGAGGATTCACTGCATTTCTGGATAAGTAGAAGCACTAAAACCCAAATTAGAAGTAAAAACCATAGGAAATTCATGTGTATCAATTTCTCATCAACCTTAATATTTAATTCCAATGGAAGAGGTTTGTGTTGATCACTGATAATATATGCAGGTTGTGCACCAGATTGACCATAAAAATAGTCCAACATAATAGAGACATGGCAGCATTCCGCCTGCAATAGGATTTCCAAATTATCAACTTTTTGTGTAGCGTCCAGAAAATGCACTTTCATGATGATGTTTTCATTCACTAGAGACCTTACCTTCTAGAACTAGGGGTTTCACTTCAAGTTTCAAGGCCTCAATGGCCTGGTACAAATCAGTATTGGGGTTAATAGATCCGTTCATATATGCATCTAAGCCATCAAGGAAGCATCAAAGCATTTGGTAAGTTTTTATAATTTTTCACTTGACAGTAGTGGCCAAGTAGAATATCAGAGAGTTGCCCAACGTGGGCAGCCAAAGCAGCACATACTTGGTGGTAATCATCAAATTTGTTCTACTAGGCTGCCAGAAAGACCATTTCAACCTCAGAATTTGTGCCGCTTCTGCCAGAAGAGAGCATTTCATGAAGTCAACGGAATCCATAATAAATTGACCCAAACTACAGGCAACCCAAATGTGAGCCTCTGTAGTGAGCACCATAATGTTGAAATTGGTGCTTAGGCATTAGATTTTGAGTGCAAAGATTATTCTTCTAAAAATATAAGGTACTATTAAATAATAGTAACCTTAGAAAACTTGGAAAAGAATATTTTTGAAAAATGAAAAATTAAAATAAATAAAGAGCACAATGTTGTATATACTACTACCAAAGGCTTTACGGATTTCTCAAGATCTCCTTTCTTCATGCTAGGGTTTCTCCAGCAATACAGAAAAAAAGATCTCTTACCATTTTAATCATGCTGAGATATGTCCCTTCCGTTAGCATTTCTATTGGTGCATTTTATTTTTTTCTAAGAAGCATAAAAGTAATAAATTAGTGAAGCAATAATCTAACTTAGGAGAAAAGAGCAAATCATTAGGGCTCAAAGTATTTCTATTATAGTTACAACCAACTAATTGCAATTGAGGTACTGAAAGACGGCTATAATAAAATTAGAAATCCTCATACCAATTATTTTATGCCAGCATGGGAAATGCACGATAAAGTCTACAAATAATATATTTATTTTAGCGGATATAAACTGCCAAGCTATGAGCCAAGGTAGTCATTACATCAAGATAGCAGAAATTGCACTGGCAGGGTTAAGGATTTGATCTGCCATAATGTAGCTAAGGCACCAAGGAAAAATCACCAGTAAAAATTAGTACAACTTTGGAAGCTCTTTAAGAATTAGGGGAGGTGTGTTTGAGTATTCAACAAGTAATCAAATCTTATATCTAATTTTAGTTAAGATAAAGCTCATTAAACTTTGTATAAGCTGATGGTTAGCCAAACCAATTGTAACAGACCTCCTCTTTAGCAGTTACAGAATGCTTGTGCTGGTGCTAAAATCACGGGGCTCTTCACAGCGGCGTTATCATCCATTTGGGTTGTTGCACAGCTCAGCGTTTCTTTTTCCAAAAATGGGAGGGTACCTGCCCTTCATGCATGTACTTAGTGGCTGTGGACCTTTCAAAACCCTGCTGCATGGGCCACTTTTTTTAAAGCTTCTATCAGATCTAATATTAGCATCGCTCACTCACCCTCTCTTGGCATTGAGTTGCTGCGTCAGTTTCTACCCAGTGCCTCTGACTAGGTATTATGAGTTTTTAAAATTCCATAAATGTTTAGTAAGGCGATAGAAGGTTTACAATGCCTTTGGAAAGCAGGGAAAAAAATGTTCTGATTCTTCCAAACTTTTCATAGGGTTTTTCACCCAGCCAAAAGGGAAATTTTGCTAAGTCTATTTATATGCATGTGTTGGGCTGCCTGGGCCCTACTCTAACTTGACATTGTCAGAACGTTATTGTCCCATCAAACTGTAATCAGTTGGTCAGTGGACACACGGGCAGGGCTATCTCCACTAGCCATCCCAGACGCTATTATTATGACTTATTTGGGAATTACCCGCCCCAACTAGGGGTTTCTGTAATTTGACTACAGAATTTCAATGGCGGACACTCCTATAAATGCTGTCCATGGAATCAAAGATTCTCTTTTTCAAATGTAGGCTTCTTTTGCTTCCATACCTACCTTTTTGGGAGAAACAAAGGGTCAGCAGTGATCAGATGCTGAGATATTCATTTAAAAGTTTCAATTTGGTTGCGCAAGTTTCAACAGCAGCCACCCTTATAGTTCATGATCCCAGAAGGCTAAATATTCTTTTAAAAATGAGATTACTTCCATTATCAGACTTTCACTATTGGGGAAACTCGTGGATAAACAGGGGTTAAACTCAATTTATTTGTTAAATGTTTCAGTTGTTTAGCCGGGGATATTTTACCTACAATCACCCCTATAAATCCTTAATGTAATTCTAGTTCTCTGAGAGAAATGGAGGCATTTTCCAGAGCTTTACCTTCACTCATAGGGAATCTTAAGGGTCAGCGGAGTCTAACCTTGACGTTTTAGTAAGAAATTATCTGCAAACTTCCCATTCCAGAACTCCATTCCCTAGAACTATGCAAACCCTCAGCGGAAAGGAGTATTAATGTCTTGGTAATAGATAATGATGCATAAATGGCTGTCAAATTGGGGTTGATGCTAGTGTAACCCAAAAAAGCTGTTTTAATAGGAACTTCTTAAATAAAAATGTGACTTTTGTAAGATCTTGTGGGTCCAAAATTGGAGCTATTACAGTTTATTAATTTATCTCTGAGAATCCTCGGCTGACCACCAACATGATTTGCCAACCTCAGGATGTTGAGAAAGGGTACAGATTACAATATTCTAGTAAGTATGCTACTGCAGAAGGTACTTTTGGGGCATGTACCCTCAGTGCTAAGAGTGACAAATTACCCTTCGTCATTCTTTGATGAAAATCTATCCTGGTGACTTAAATGACAAATAAAGACACTGCTGATGAACTGTTGTATCTATTGGTTACTAATACAGATAATTCTAATTTCTGCTCTCTGCTAAACTTTCTACCCTCAAGAAAGTTTAGGACAACAATTTTAGTAGATACCAGTGCCTATGAGAACTTTATTGATCAGAACCTAACTGACTACGATGAGTTTAATTACTTACTTACTGGTGTGGTTAGTTCAGTTGCTTATCAGGGTATTCCTACTTAAAAGGTTCAGGGTTTGGTTGATTATCAAGTTGGTACTTGCCACTTGGATGACCACTTCATGGAAGTCAAAAACCTGCTACAACCAATTATCTTAGGAGTGATCTGGTGGCGAGAGCTTAATATTAAATCCAATTTGAAGACTTATACCTTAACTTTGCCTTTAGGTAGTAGTCAAGATTTAATTATTCCCATGTTGGACAGAAGCGCTCTGAGCAACTTACCGCCCAAGCATAATTTGATATTTTTAGTATTGCGCCTCTACCGTAGCCATTTTAGAAGCTCCCTCACCCCCTTGTTTAGAGGGGTTGGAGTCTTCATTTGATGCAGATTCAGCAAATACCTAACCTGATCATTCAGAATTTGATTGAGTTTTTAAACTTTCAGATGACCTGGTTATCATTTCCTCACCAATCTACCATTTGACTCTGCAAGAAGTGGCAACATTGGATGATTGGTTCACATAGAAATTTACAAAAGGTGCCATTTTTCGGGTACCTCTCCGGTATGCTCACCACTACTCTTTGTGGAAAAGGCAGATGGTACTATATGCTCATGAATAGATTATTTAACTTGATTGATGCACATCCTCAATCTGCATCCCATTACATTGGAGATAGTGAATGCCCGAAATGTGGGGAGAGCTTTAGTTTTTTCAAGCTGGATTAACTAAACGCCTTTAACCAGTTCCTTATTAGGAAGGGCAGGAATGGCTCACTGCATTCCCATACCAGAAAGGGGATTTTCCTATTCTAGGGAATGCCTTTTGGTCTCAAAAATGCACCTGCAATTTCAACATTGTATTGATGCAGAGTTTGGAAGTTTTTATGTGTATGCGCTGTGGCCTAAATGGAAAACATATTGGTTTTTTCTTCTGATCAAGCATCCCATGAGATTCACTTGCATCAAGTGGTTGAGCATTTGATAGTAGCAAACTGACTCTGAAGATCATTAAGTGCAATTTTAAGTTCCAGGTCACCTTCTTGGTTAACATTATTTTTACAAAAGAAACATAATCACTACAGACAAGGAATAGAATATTTGAGAAGGCACACGCCCACCACACTTAAAGAATTGAAAGCTTTTGGTGACTTGCACATTTTTTGAGAAGTTCACACCAAGTCTTTCATAGGTAGCAACTCCCATGTATAAAGGCTATGCTGAAAATTTTTCAGTGCACATCCGCACTGGAGGTTGCCTTCCAAGCTGTAATATGCACTTCTCTCTCCATACCAGTTCTTCTCCATGTGGATCCAAATATGGAGTTTATAGTGGAAAGCGATGCCTCCAGCTATGATATTGCTGCTACTCTGTTAAAGGCGGGCAAATAAGGTGTTGAGCATCCTTTAGGATATTTAGCTTAAAAGATGTTATTGAAAAGTGGCACTGCACATGTTCATGAGGGCATTCCTTAACCTAATACAATTTCGCTGTTTGATGACACAGAACAAAAATCCTAGCTAATAAAATTTCAGTTAACACTTGCAAGTTGTTAAATACAATATCTAGGCGCTTCTGTCCTAAATCAACTAAATCCCAATTACTAGTAAAATCTAGTATACCAAAAACAAGATCTTCTTAATAAGGAGATAATCACATATATACTATGTTGGCACCTTAGTGCCCTCCTATTAGAACCATTAACATTCGTTGCCAGTAAATTGCTTTGCACTCATTAACCTGAAGCTTTTTGTCATGCCATTGGTTAAACTTACTTTGAATCAATTTATCAGGCTAGGTGACCCTTCCCTCAAGCTGGTAAACTATTAGGTAAAATCTTCACAAAAAAGTAAACCTTATTCTTTAAAATTAATCTTGAAAACTAACTCAAAGCTCTCTCCCCTAAAAGCCTACAACTATCAATATTATAAAGTATATCAGCTATCATCCATGGCCAATACTATATTTGAGCTACATTGAGAAAAAGCATAATCTGTTTAACTTACAACACATCCCTTTGTTAAACCGGATTACCTCTTCCAACATGTCTAATGATGTAAATATCTTCGCCTTAACCCCCACAGCCAGAGGTGGTAGAAACCCAATGACGGCGATCATTGACAAACATAAAACAAGATAGATTACTAACAGCACTAATAGCCAAGAAAATAAAAACTAAGCATTGAAAAGACTGATTGGCAATCATTGCTGAGTAATTAGCGGTTTTTCTTCATACTATAAAGCCATTAAAAAACTATTTAACAGTGACCCAATATAAAACTAGAAAAATAATCTTGACTCTTTGGTCAATTATTGCATGCTTATAAAAATTTAGCGTGCACTTGATTCATGATATGAACATTAGAGAGGCCTCTAATTTTATAGCCATCCAAGGCCTAATTATCAATGACTTTTAAGGGACCAATCCATAACTGATACAAAATTTTTTGACACCCAAAACCATAAGTATCACAATAAATAACTCAATCTTGAATGATAAAAGTTGGGAGAGCTGGCCATTTCATATCCTCATAGTAATTGGCTTTAGGTTTTCTTTTAAGAGAGTTAGCATAGACTGAGGACTGTAACACAATCAAGACTTTCGTCAAGTTTTCCAAATATTGGAGAGGTGTCATCGCTGGACTCGGCTCAATTTTAAAATATAAAATTAGGGGCAACCCTAGCCCAACATCATAAAGCAATTCAAAAGGGGATTTCCCCATTAGTGAATAATAACTTAAATTATAGGAGAAAGTCGCCGCTGAGAAATATGTTACCCAGCTGGAAAATTTTCCAACATCAAGATTCATCAAAGCAGCAGCCAGAGTCCCATTTACTCGTTTAACCATCCTATTGGTCTCCAGATGGTAGGGCGTCGTCAGTACCCCTCCCAAATTCCCACTAGCTCATTTAATTTTGGGATGATGTGATTGATAAAGTTGCTGCCGTTGCCCGTAAAGAAAACTAAGGGCAGCCATGCCAATAAATTAACTGCTCTATTATGAACCTGGCTTTACTGCTGGCATCTAGTTTAGCAATAGCCTGCATTTCTACTGACTGAGTTACATAGTCAATTGCTACAATGACATATAAACTTTTCTCAGTACTCAGGGTCAACGGCATTACAGCGTTGATGAATACAGTATGCCATGCAAGCTCAGGATCTACTATCTGAAACGTTAAAGCTTTTAGAAGGGCTTATGCACCTGAAAAATGGTGAAAAAATGTGTTCAGTGACGTCAAATTTAGGGATACCATTTTTATCCCATTAAACTTTTTCCATGGGCCCCATGACTGTTTACTTTATGAGCCACAGTAATAATTTCAGTGTGCTCAGAGGGTCTTCAATACAATAAAAATTTTCCTTGATGATTTTGAACAATGACCTTTGATAACCCTCTTACTCTTCATTGCTCTGGTGAGAGCCTGCTGAATTTCTAGTGGCTTGTCTCCAGTATCCCCACTGAGCATTTTCTCATACAAGGCTTTGGCTTCATTTTGCAAGACTAAAATGGAGGGATAATGACTGCCTATCAGCATTTTTGATGCGGTGTCCCTGCTTTGTGTATGATTTTGTAGTAATATACTTGTAACTTAAGAGCCCATTGGGCCAACATACCTTCAGGCCCTTTGAGGTTATTCAGCCATCTCAGCAAGAAGTGATTGATCACCACAGTAAATTGGACACTGTAGATATACTTAAAACTGCTTACAGGCGTATATTACTACATGGCATTTCATCTCAGTTACAGTATAGTTGCGCTCCTGCTTACTCAGAGCTTGGCCCACATATGCTACCAGGTGTTCATCACTGAATTCATACTCCTGACTCAACTTGGCATTGATTGCCATTAAGGATTTAATGGTTTAGATAAAGAATGGTCAATCAATGTTTTGATAATGAGATATAAGCTCTAACATCAGGTACATCCTTAGGTTGTCAACGAGTCCTGGGCTTCCTTATTCCATACAAACCCATTCATGGTATCCTTTAACGACTGTAAAGAGGCTCAGCAATAGCAGCAAAACTCTTAATGAATCGGTGATAATAGCCAATTGTCCCTAAAAATACCTACGTATTGTGAACACTTGTTGGTTAGGACATGGCCTGAATTGCCTCAACCTTGGGAAATGAGGGCATAGCCCATTAGCATCAACAACAAACCCCAAATATCAAAGTCATTTTTGAGGCCTAATTTTTAGATTCACCGCGGCTAGTTTCTTATAGACCTCTTTTAAATGCTCAAGGTGAACTATAAAGGTGCGGCTAATGACATTGATGTCATCTATGTAGATGAGAATGCATGAAACTACAAATCGCCTAACACGGTAACCATGGCTCATTATAACAGTATAGTGCATTAAAAAACCTTGGGGCATTTGCGTCAGCTGATATAGGCAATTGTCAGTAATGATAGCGCATTTTTCCTTGTCTTCCTAGGAAGGTCAATTTGCCAGTACCCAGATATGAGATCCATCGCCAAAAACAATTGAGCTCTTAACAAGCAATCAAGAGTGACTACAATCTGCAGAAGGGGTAGGAGTTCTTTTGTGTTAATTTATTCAACTAATAATAGTCTATAATAAACTGGTTGGATCCATCCTTCTCTTTTACAATTAAAATTGGACTGGCCCAAGGGCTTGAGGATAGAACCAGTAACACATGGCTGAGTAGCTTGGTAACTTTGTTGGAAATTATTTCCTCACTTTCTCATGAGTAACAAATGTGTTTCATAACTTTTCTTTCTCATTGCAAACACTTTTGCAACCTATTCAATTCAAGACTAAATCTAGTTTGATAATCTCATAGAGGGGATTAGTCTGCGCCCATGTTTGGGAGCAGTTGGGCAAGCAAGGCAAGAGGAGCAGGCGGAAGGCCCGCGGCCTCTAACGTTTGAAAACGCCCCAGAGAATCTGGCGGAATAGAAAAAAATCTAAAAAAAACTGGCGGTCACAATTTCCCCGGAGAAACTCGCAGGGCAAGCATGATGCAACCAGTACATCAACACGCCACATTCCCAGCCACTTTCATCGGTGGAATTAGGAGTCCATGTGTATCTGGACATCCAAAAAACGGCCCTATGGGAAAAATTTTGTGAAGGTGTACACAAAATTTTCCCAACCGCGGTGTACGTTGCACCTCACTCCATGTCATGCAGTTGGCTGGACCTAGGTTTCAAAAGCAAAATAGCAGCAGATGAGGCTGCAGCAGTGCACATAGTGGTCAACCTCCCCAAAGGTTAACGGGTAATCAAAACTAAATGCACCAGATGAACAAAATCAAACCAAATTTTCCTCACGTTTGACTTTTTGCCTACTACAGTAAAACGTGATATTTTAGAGCAACACCTGAAAGATGGTCTCGCCATATACGGCGAAATACAATCTTTCAAAATGCAACGTTTCACGCTGATGCCACACCTGTGCACTGGCAAAGCCATCGCAGTTCTGACCCCAACTGAGGAGATCATGAAGGACCTAACCCAGATCCCACACTCCACCTTTATTGACATCGCAGGGCATACCACCCACCCATTCTGGGTAACCGTGGACAGCGCACCCCCCATTTGCACCCACTGTGACGCGTTCGGCCATAAGGCGCACGTGTGCCCTATCAAAGAGGGTGTCACATTCCAAGAGCCCCCCTCGGTGGCCATGACCAGCGGAGAGGCGCACTACAAACCAACCGCAAGCACCAAGGAGGCTTTCCTGTGGGGAGCACAAGGCTGCTACCTATGTGGTAAAGCCCATCTCCCCTGCAGGAGTGGAAGAGAAGGCCAAGCAGGCCCATAGGGCTGTGGCCAAGGAAATGGCCAAGGCCAACACCACCATCCCCCACTCACAACGCCAGGAGGACATGGAGACCTTTGCAGCGGAAGCAACTCAGGAATCCATCACCCAATCAGATTGGGAGGCCCATGCTGAACGGGCCACTCAATCTGAGGATCTGATGGGAGATTTGATCTCACCCAATTGCTGCACCCAAGCCCCAGTCGAAACCAACTTGGGACCTATCCCAACTGAAAATTTTTGCCCCACTTGATGGTGCATCAAACTTATCCACACCGCAAAAAATTCGTCTGACGTCAGGAAAACAAAAGCGAAGGCCAAAGCCAACGCGGCTCTTTCCGCAAAAAATTAACAAAAACCCCAATAGTATTGCTGCTAATACCCGCGCTGCTGTGAAAGCCCGTGGGGACCTGGAAGAGGCTGGTGGGCCTGGGGGCCCACCCTCACACCTAAGGTGCAATGGGGGAAACCTTCACCCTAAGGATGCTGAATATCGCTGGACTCAAGGCCTCCCCGTCCCAGGCTAGGAAACTGAGTTTTTACAAAACAATTTACCCGTGGATATCCTGGCCATCCAGGAGTCCCACTGTCCACGAGGTTCTGAGGAAGCTTGGAAAACAATGCTCCTACCATCTCTACCTTTTGGTCAAAGCACTGTGGGGTGCTAATTCGGAAAAACAATTTTTTCAAATTTACATCTTCAGAAAGATTCCTAAATGACCGAGTGCTCGTTGTTACCTTCTCATGGGCTGATGTTGCACACACAATCATCAACATTTATGCCCCAAACGGTGCACATGAGCGTTGGGAATTTTTCTCGTCGGTCAAATCCCTCCTGCTACCCCCTGATTCTTTCCTAGTTGGCGAAATGAACTGTTGGCTAACCTCACCAATGGACCGGTGGCCACCCTCACCCCACGCCCCACAGGGGCATGTAGATCTACGAGTTCTAAAAGCCACCCTTGGGATAAGGGATGCGCTGCCGCAGCATGCCCCACTGCTCAAAAACATGACGCATCCCCACATCCATAATGGCCAATTAAGGTCCATGACCCACATTGACCTTATTCTAGCGCCAGCGAAATTCCAACCCCACATCTCCCACTTCAAAACAACGAAAATGGAATTCTCCAACCAATGACTGGTCTTGATAACATACCACTTACCCGTCACAGTTGCAAAGGCCCCACATTGGTGCAAAATCTGCCCCCCCAAGCTCGCGTCACCAGGATTTTTCATGTGGGTGGAAGAGGCAACTTTGGTGAAATCATTTGTTGCACCATTTTGCGTGGACCCCATTTCCACATGGGCAGCTTTCAAAGAAGATACCATCCGCCACTATTGCCATCTCTCCTCCAGACGCTCATGAGCCACATTAGCGGTTATATTGCGCACGCTGGCAAAATTGGCCCACTTGGAGTCCAACATTCCAGCCACAGGATATAGCCCTGCATGGGGCCAGAAGTGGGTGGAGGTAGCCGTCCACCCTCAACACTAGAAAGACAACACAAACATCGGGTTTGTGTCCAATACAGGGCCACACGCATCACTGGGGGCAACAAGTGCACCACATTCTTCTTCAAAAAATTTTTGCACCGCCAGAGCGTGGCCTGCACATGAGGTGCAAAGATTGGATAATTCCATTGCGGATACACCAGCTGAAGTGGTAATTGAAATGCAAAGATATTCCTCCAAGTTATACCAAGCTGAACCAATTCCAGCTGGCCAAAATGGCAGAATTTCTCGACTGAGCTCATATCTGCACCATTTTCCAATACCCGGAAATAATGAATTTAATTACTCTGAACAAACCATGGACAGCCATTCGCGGTGCGCCAAACTGAAAATGACCAGGCCCAGATGGCATTCCATATGAGTTCTACAAAAAATATTTTAAATATATATCCCCATTGCTGCTAGCCTCACTCAACCAAAGCCTTTTGAAATACGCCTCCTACCAGGAGGACAAGAGGCCTTTACTGTCACACTCTTCAAGAAAGGGGATAGGTTTGACTTAGCCAACTGGCGCCCCATTTCTCTAACAAACACAGACACCAAAATTTTAACCAAAATCATGGCTAACCGTTTAGGGACTGTAGCAACTGCCACCATCTCCCCAGAACAATTCGGTTTCATCCCCAGAAGGTCAATTTGGGATAATGTGCACTCAGTGGCTAATGTGTGTCAGTCCACAGCCTGGGGCACTTGTATTCTTGGACCAAAAAAAGGCCTATGATAGAGTAAACTGGGAATACCTTAGGGCCTGCCTCCATCAATTCCGCCTACCCCCCGCTTCATTAACTGGGTGATGCTGCTCACGGAATCTGCAACAATGGCAGTGCGTGGCCCAGGCTTCCTAACAGAAGTAGTCCGCCCTCAAAGGGGCCTGCGACAAGGGGACCCCCTCAGCCCACTCTTATACAACTTCAGCCTTGACCCACTACTGCGAAATGTGAATGCCAACCTCACAGGGGTCCATGTGCCAGGCCAAACCCCAGTCAAGATGATGGCATTTGCAGATGATTGCGTAGTGGGGGTGTCTAATAACAAAGATGCACGTGCGCTTGAAGCCCTCATCCAGGAATATTCCCGGGTAAGCAACGCGGCACTGAAAGCCTCCAAAACCAAAATCATCCTCCTTGGTCGGTTTCAGAACTGCTGGGCCCCAGCAAGTAGTTCCCAACCTGGCCCATCTGCTCGCCCACGTCCACGCCTTACTAACTCAACACACACCGCTCCACTGGTGCTCCCCTTTGTGCCACGTCCTACCATAGGACCGGTACGCCATCTGGGCGTGTGGATGGAGGCAGGCGGATACGCGTCAGCGGTAATGGAGTGCTGTATACTGGACAACGTGACGAAGCGAATCGCCTCTCTCAGAGCCCACCCTACTACCCTCACTGGCAGGGTTGTTCTTGCCAACTCTATGCTCCTATCCAAAGTCTGGTTCGGAGCCCACGCCATCCCCTTCTCCCCAAGCTTCTTCAAATCCTTGTATGCTTTGCTGCAAGGATGGCTTTGGTCAGGCCATCCTCCACCAGTACGGCTAGAGGTCATGTTTGGACCTCATCATCATGGTGGCATGGGCCTGCTTGACTTCAAAGCCCATGCCGCCAAGATCCTGGGCACCTGGATCGCGGCCGTCACTGCTCCTACACTCCCATCCCAACACTGGTCCCGCGCAGCCCGCTCCAACTTCTCCTGAGCCTTGGGCCTCAATAATCCATCAAACCCCCACTCCCTGATGAAATACCTCGCATCACACACATCGGCCACAGGTCCTCACGGGACAAAAACCCACTACAAACGAATCCTACTTTCCATGTGAAGCGCAGAGTGGAGAATTCATATTAGTGGACATACAACCCAAAGAGGCCGCCCTTCTCCTCAGTTCACACAAGAGGTACAGGGGCTACCCATCCATGATGGCGTGATCCCCATTCGACCCTAAGTCCTATCCAGGGTGGACTACCTGGACATTATGGACATCCCTTATTCCATTATAACCCAAAAGACTATCTGGAAATATGCACACCATCCTCTGTTGCAGCCTCAAATCCGTTCCCATGTGTGGCGCTGCCTGAGGCGGGTGTACTGTATGGCTGAGCACTCTAACGCTTTAGATCTCATCCTGCGTCATGTGTGGCCAGTATGGAACGCTGTTCCACCGCATGGAGAAGTGTCCTACCTCTAAAGTGATATGGCGCGAAGTCCAACGTCTGCTAGGCCAGGATCAAACGCATCCCTTCAGTCTGTCAAGAGATATGTTTGCTTCATCAATGGCCTCCCCCCTTCCATCCTCCCTCTGTGCTCTGGTGGTTGCAATCGCCATGTGGACTATCCTCACGATTGTCTTGGATGCCATCGCTGGATCTATCCCCACCCTCCCTGAAGCTGTCCACAGATTCCAGTCTCATTTGGTGGACCACTTTCAAGCGTGGATGTTTGGATATCTCCCACCGCGTTGCCGACAGCTGGTCTCCTCCGGTTCCCAGTCTGGTTCATCAAATCAGACCCCTTCCTCCACACGTGCTCAATAGTGGCACGGCCCCTTCACACGTTCCCTCCCCCTCCCCATAAGTGGCGTTCCGCGGGCAACAAGAGATAGCATCGCTTCTCTGGGGTGCCTCCCCTGGTACTATGTTTTGTCTCGTCTGAGTCATATTCAGAAGTGTCCGTCCCATGGTCGGCCTTCCCCGCAATAAATTCAAACGAATGGGTTTCATACAAAATTGGCGGTTGATCCCCAACGTTGACCTTGTGAACTATATTTTTGGCGCACCTAAGATCATAATCGTCTTGTGCAAAAACTCTTAAACATCATTTTTTAATTTAAGGACATGATCTTTTTGTTCTTCTGAGATCCTCGTCAGTTTAGCCTAATTGAATACAGTGAGGATTGCCAGTGGCCTCATACTCATCAGGTAACTCTATCTTGTCCAGCTTACCAAAAGCGTGAAAAGATTAAGCTCCGTGGTAGGACTAAATAAAAAGAAGTTTGCTACTTAGTTTTTTCTACTTGCATAGGCCTATCCAAGAGGTTGGCGACCATTACCTTAACTTCGCCTGTCCAGGGATTAAAATACCAGGTGCTACATAGGGATCAGCATTGCCTTTTTCCCAGGGTGCATGAATTTCACCAAACAGATAGTCAGGAATATCCAAGGTAAGGCAAGTTAATGATGAAATATTCCTTTTTCTTCACTACTGTCAGCGCTTGTGCCCTTGAAAGAGTCCCCAAATTTTCTCTAACTTGGGCCGGCAGTTGCCAGGAACATTTGCCAACATTCCAATACTCTATAGGTACAATTCCGTTCGCATAGATCAAACTAATGTAGTCGTTTTTCTTGGTTGTAGATGGTTCACTTTTCCAGTGGTAGAACAATGGCAAAGTTTGTCCCAAAATTTCAGGAGTACTGTTTTGAAAATCACACCAGCCCCCATTCTGTCACATGACGTCAGTGCAGAATAATATTTCGTAATTCTGGTTAGACAGAACTATGGCAGAGGCAGTCACAAGAAGGGAGCCAAATTGAAAAGTCAAGGTGCTATAGGCTTTATAAGATGAAATGATATGTAGGCCCGCCATCCCTTAAACCTTACTTTGATCTGCATCAGGAAAAATCTTAATTGCTTCACGAATTTTGCAGAAACAATATTAGTTGGAGCCCCACTATTGATGCTGGCTCAAACTCTTACTTGATTCACCCAAATATTAGCAAAGTGCAATAAGGATAAACAAAAATTTGTGTTATAATTTTGGCGATATATTGTTGATATGCCAGAGGGGTTTGCGCAGGGTTCAGCCCACTGAGCAAAAGGAAGGATAATATAAAGATCACTGGTCCTCCAGGCGCACCTAACAAATACAAATAAATCTGTGGAGCAATTGCTCCACAAATTTATTTATTATTTTTGATATATATCAGCAGATACCCGCTGCTCCACTTCGCACTTCACTCTAATAATCCTCTCCATTTCACTCTTCACATCTCACTTATATATCAGCTCCTTTAGTTGATACCAAGCCTTTTGCTTAGACTATTTGGTTCTGCCATATTCTCATAGGTTCTGGAAGAGTCTACTATTTATTAACTTCAAGATAGTCTTGTTTGAGGCGATCTACTAATTACTAGTCATATGCTGACATTGCCTTACTTACCTGATTTGGAGGCGATCCATTAAGTATTCATTTAAATATTGGTATCACTTTATCACCTTATGTTAAGGAGATCTTCATCCAAATTATTAAACTACTCATTTTTGGCCAATTTAACCCATTCTGCTGTAACTATCAAGGGCTTATCATCCAGTCATATTAGAATCATGGCATATTGTTTACTTGATAATGGAGGCATCATTTGATGAACTAAAAGATTGCAAAAGCTGTTTGGACACCTCAGGGAATCATTCATTGATGGTATCCATGGGTATCAAAACATAAACATTGTTCAAAGAACTAGTGGCTTCCATCTGCGCTATCAGGACTTGCGGCTTATTCAGATAGGGTCAAACCACTTTTTGATCATTTCAGGCTCAGGGACTTCATTTGCGAAAGGGTAACTGAACAAAAAAATGGTAATATATAAAATGTGCAAAGGTGGAGGTAACCTGTTTGCGTCTACGCCGCCTAATCTTTTCCTGAGAAAGATAGCTGTTCATTGGTAGATACATCCACGTTAATTTTAACAGGTATAGTGAGGCATATCTGTGAGATATGGCCATCTTTTCCGCACTTTTAGCAGATGACCTGATTTCACATGTTGCTTTTGTGGAGTTTTTCAAACAAGCTATTTGACCTTTGGGATTGGCCCTCACTCATTCTTTATCAGGGGATATTCCCTCATAACCCATAAAAGTAGTGTTTATGGTGCAAAAGCTATTGTTGGGCATCAAAGATGGCCGCACAGATGCACAAGAATTTGATCATTTAAGCTGTTTTCATATACTATGGTCAGCGTGGGGCTTATTACCTGATTGAGCTCTTTGTGTCCCCACAGCACTGAATTCATGGCAGTCCAGGCGTCAAAATTAGTTAATGCTCCCACACCTGTAGGTATCTACGCTTCCTAATAGAAGCAACTGGCGAAGGCTTCCATAGACTCATCTCTCTGTAAATGAATACTAAGGAAATCCTGTTTTTGGTTATAAAGGCGCTTTATACTACTGAACTTTCTTATAATTGCAACCTTCACTTCTGTATAAGTCCATTTGCTGGTGGCTAGATGGATAAGAATGATATTTATATTGCTGTGTTGAGGCTGTTTACAACGGTAACCGCCTTCTGTTGATCCCTGCACCTCAACATGACCATCTCAAACAACTTGAAGAACGCCCTGATATTTCTCCTATGAAACTCTGGCAGTTTTAGAGTCATCCGAAATTCCAGAGTCTCAGGGGATTGCTGCCAATTTTTGACCTCTGGCTGCTGGTTTTCATGGAAGAGGAAGAGTGCCATATGGGGTAAGCTGACATAGTTTCTTCAACCTTTTGTAGTATGCCTCAACTAATTCAGTGTAACTGTCATACCCAGATATGAAGCTTTTCTTATGAAAAACAGAACTGCATTTGTAACCCTCATGACCGTGGCCAGTGTCCCCTTTCAAAGTGGAAAGCTGATCAGCAATAGTTTTTCCCACTTCTTGCAGCCCAACTTCCATGCTTTCAATTTTAGGTAATTATGACGTAGTTAAACTAGTTCCTTGACCAGCTGGCAGATTTGGTCAGTAGCTTTGTCCGTTGTTTTTACTAACAGCATGGCTTGATTTTGTGCCACAATCATGTCCAAGCCCTGCTTAATCGAGATACCCTTTATTGCGGCAACTCAGCCTGTTAATTCTTCTTACTTCTGAGTATGGAATCTAAAACTGTAACATCAAGCCCTAACAACTTGTTACAGTTTCCCTTACCTCAGCTAGGTTGTGGGTCTTCATGTCACCGACTAACAGTATAGCTTCTTGGCTTCTTCCTTGACTTCTATATGCTGCTTTATGAGATAGTGGATAGAGTCATACATCTTCACAGCTGATTTAATTCCACGTATTTTAGGTCAGCAAATTTAGAGTTTGACACACTTCAACCTCAACTTAGCCACTCCCCTTTTTGCTCACCAATTCTCCATTCATTTCTCCTAACTCAATACCCTAAAACAAAGTCATCTCAGAACCCCCCTTTAGTGAGCACCACTTGTTGAAAAAGTGGTCACTGCACAGTTTTGTGAGGGTATTTCTTAATTTAATACAATTTCCCTGTTTGTTGATAGGGAACATGAATATGAGTTGATAAAGGTTAAGATAACATTTTAATGTTGTCTAATAAAATATGTAGCACTTCCATCCTAAATCAACTAAAACCTAATTACTAGTAAAAGCTATTATACCAAGAACAAGACATCTTTATTAGAGAAATAATCCCACAAATATATAGTATCTTGGCACCTTAGTGTCCATCTATTAAAATTGTCAGCATTTGTTGCCAAGGAATATATTTGCACTCATTGATCTGCAGCTTTGGCATGCCATTTGGTTGGAAGTTACTTTAATTCAATTTCCTAGGATAAGCGATCCTGCCCCAAAGCTGGTAAGTTATTGGGTATCATACTTGACAAATATTATAGCCTTAATCATGAATAATATTAAATGGTAACTTGGAGCTCCCTTCCTTAGAATACTACAATCATAGATTTTAGTAAATTATATTAGGGGATCATCCCCTGACCAATCCACTAGTATTGGAACACATTGGAAAAAGCATAATATGATTAGATTTTAACAGATGTACTTTTCTAAGTTGAGTTATGTTAGCTTTTCTTTCCCGTAACAATCACTTTAGTTACTACAATTCAATTTGAACAGCAATTTTTGATAATCACACAGGAGAGATGGGCGATTTTTTAAATCCAATACAGCCTGGGCCAGCGTCGCATCAAGAGGTGCGCAAAACGGTGCACCTAAGGGCAAGAAACGCTCTGGAGGGGGACCAGGAACCCAATCCGCCAAGAAACCACAAACTCAGACACCGTCCAGGTTTATGGTATTTACTATAAAACAAGATCAATACATGTACATCCAATGTAACCAACCCCTTTCAAAGGTGGAACACGGGCTCTAACTCTTCCTTGGGGATGAGTCCCTGACCCTGTTGGAGAAAACATGCGAGGCACAGCCCTCCCTTTTCCCCAAAGCGGTATATGTCACCACCACAACATGGGCTGCAGCTGGATCAATATTGGTTTTGAAACAGCTGAAGAAGCAGATGCTGCAGCAAGAGTCTGCGTCAAAATTACCCTTCCTGAGGGCAAAAGAATAGTGTGCACCGCGCGCACCAGATGGAACAAAGGGAAAACTTT